>CM042140.1:108349438-108373358 GCA_023376005.1 Doryteuthis pealeii
CTCGGAATGAAACACAGATCAAACTTTCTGTTCCTAGGAAGATTAAATCATGCCATTACTTAGGTACAAACTCAGTTCCTTCCGTTGTGTAATATTTAGCGCGCTAGAAAAGCAGATCATTTGTTTGTGAGTTCGGTTTCACTAGGTGTTTTATACTTCGTGACTTATTGTTAAACCAAGATTATCTGAGTAACTAAACTGAATACCATTTAATTTGTTTCACGCCCTTCCTAAAAAACAGCATTTAAAAAAAAGGAGAAACATCGCACTGTATTGCATTAATTATAAGATACGATGGAATCAATTGTGCGCTGCAATATGTTTTAATGTTTATTCTTTTATAAAGAATATATTTCTTTGGCGTATAACTTTGGAAACTTAAATGTTTTAGTTCATTTTTCTACATAAGTGTATCTGAAGATCACTCATAATTCAAATTTCAGCTTTCAACACGAAGGAAATCGACCAAGGAAGATTTCGTAACTCGCAAAACTCGTAAATCTGACACTTTTAATATATATATATATTATAAGCAATCTTAAACAATTACAGTTACCTCCCTTTGACCATAACAACAGAGCCAAGGGTCTTAGCCAAAAACTGATGAGAAACTCATGCGATTGGCTAGGGGCCTTTGTCAGCAACCAATCAGAGCCTATATTACTAGGCCTAGATTACCGCTAATTTAGAGGGATGACACCATGAATCTTCTCTTTCCCAGCAACAAAGGTCGAGAATAAGATGTGCTTTGAAGCCTGCCAGCTACTGACGTCGAGAACGACATATTTGAAACCTGCCCGGGGTGGAGCCGTAGAATTTGTAAAAAGTCAAGACTTCAAATACAAGAGACAGATAAGTTTCGCAAAGGCATTAATTTGCAAACATTACACACCATATACAATACACTTTGTGAATCTTCCATACACTTTGTAAACCTTACATGTATCTCAACTCACGTATAGTATTTTGTATGTTACATGTTTTTGTGATTGATAAACGCATTGTTTTGTTGTAAAGCCTTGAATTGTGTTCGTATCTGTTAGCTTTATCCTTGTCTTTATCTTGCCTTCATAATTGCCAACAATATTTTATTGATACAGCATTCATACCTTATTTAAGGTAGCGTGGACATTTGTATTCTGTCGTTGCGTTGACATTCAGTTAAATATTCTGACGAAGTCTCACTCTCTCTCTCTTCTCTCTCTCTCTCTCTCTCTCTCTCGCTTTCTCTTTCTTTCTCTCTCTCCTTCTATCTATCTATCTATCTCTCTTACTCTCTCTCACACCACTCACACAAACATGCACAAACATATACATATATAAATGTACACACACACACACACAAACACACCACACACACACACACACACACACACACACACATAATATATATATATATATATATATATATATATATATATATATAAGAGAGAGAGAGAGAGAGAGAGAGAGAGAGAGAGAGAGATATGGGTACCACACACAAATATTCGGAGAATTTGTGCAGTAATAAGTGAATTATTAACATTTAATTAGGTGTCTCATACTTATTTACACCACTATATATATATAATATATATATATATATATATATATATCAGAGGAACACAGACACATACGTTGACAGACATAGAAAACGAGAGACAGAAAGGAGATAGGGATACAAAGATAGAGTATGCACATACAGATGCGTAGATAAGTATCCTAAGATAATTTCAGTTTATTCGCCCATTTTTATTATAAAAACTAATCAAAATTAATTAAATTGATTACTTAAGGTCAAGTCGAAAAGTCGTAACCTAATGAGCATCAGAAAAAAAAGCAAAATGATATTACATAGGTCATTTATTTCTAATACATTTTAAACTATTATTTTCGGTCAAATTTGCTCGAATATTTTGGAAACATGGCCGGGTTTATGTATTTTGTGACTTAAAAAACATATTATTTAGGATTTTAAGGCTTATAAACAGTTTCTTCTCAGAAATCAATAACAAAAACAATAAATACACTCATTTCAGAAGAATCACTAACTTTTAAATGAAATATTTTTTCTTTTTCGTCTAAACACGCTGAAAAAAATGACGCTTCAAAAATTAATTGTGAATTTGTTTACAAAAAATAAAAGACCGAGAGGAGATGCCGTGTCACCTCTCCTTGTATGGAAAGTCGTTGTTGATTAAAAGAATTATCAAAAAACAGGAATTATCTGTTTAATGACATTTTCTGTGTTGGTGATCAATCAACGAATCCTCCTTTTTTAATTACTGAATTGTTTTAATCAAACTGATACAATGAAAATAAATCGAAATTCATTAAAATGAATATTACCATTTCTGCTACCATGTCATACTTGAGAAAACAATTTATATACATGATTAATAGGTAATGTTCATTTAAAATATAAATCGCTTAATTTTAATTTTCAAATTTCATATTTTTAGATTCCGAAAACAAATATTTATTCAATAAAGAATCGACTTGTGTATTGTCATCTAATATTTTTTTGAAGAAAACTGAAATTGAAATGTTAGGTCCCCTTTAGACATAACAAATACCGATGTATAATCTTTTTATTGATATTCTAAAAGCTAATTATATATTTAAAAAAAAACAGAGTAAAAATCTCTAAAAAATGAAAGACGTTTTTTCTTACATTTAATTTTCCGATTTCCGGTACTTATTTTTTACCAGAATCACTCCCTTAAATGTTATTTTGTCTATTCACACCTTTTTGTCTTTTTTAATACTGTAATTAGTTTCACTTTTATATAACTCAACCGATATTTTGCAACCTCAAAGTAAGAGGCATGGATCAAAGTTAAGTGCCCTGTAAAAAAGAAAGTTTTTGAAATAAATAACTGATGCATTATAAAATCGGATAATTCCCTGATTTCTGGTAAATGTGTATTCAATCGGAGGCGGGGTAAATCATACGTTTTAATTACGGATTTGACATCATCTTTGACAATAGCTACTGTATAATTATCGGTCCAACCAAGGCAAATAGTCTTTCTTTAATTTGAAAGATTCATAAAACTTGAAATAATACCTAATTGCGTTGACTGCGATATTTACATTGCGAATAGCACATGTATTTCATGTGATTTGAACATTCCCTCCATTAAATCAAGATATTCTGCTCCACCCCACCCATGTTAAAGTGATGTCGAAATTATATTAATTAAGTTTATCTGAAATTTACAATAAAATAGAAAAAAGGGATTCTTTAATAAAATGTTATGTGTACCGCCAGATTTTTGCTTTTATATTGAAAGTAGCTGTATTAATATTTGCCTTTCACTGTATGATGATTTTTATGAAATATAATACTATTCAATAATCCCGAGAGTAGGAGAAAATGTTATTCGAAATAATTTTAACAAATGTCTGTAATCCTTTAAGTGCAACGTGGAAATGTGGACTTTTGGGTGTGTACAGCCACTGAAATTGTTTTATTTCTTGCTTCAGGCCATGTTACCGAGAGCAGCAATGAACAGAGAACAAAAAAACAATGGAAGCAGAAATTTGAATAACAGTAAGAATAAAAAGGGAAAACTTCGATACATAAAATAAGACGGAAAGGAGAAAGAAAAGAAAGAAGTCAGTTGGAACGAATAAGAAAGAAGAAAGTAGAAGAAAACCGAATAGAAAACAGATAAGAACAGAAATAAGAAAAGAAATGAATGATGGAAGAAAAGAAGGACGGAAGGAATTAGAATAAACGAGCTAGGTTTAAGAAATAGAAGAAAGAATGAAGATAATATATATATATATATATATATTATATATATATATATATATATATATATATATATTTATATAGATGGATTGAAAGATACAAAAAAACTTGCCGACGCACCAGCTATATCAATTAATATAATCAAATATATATCCGCCATGCAACAGAATACGCCTTTTTGCAGACAAATTCTTAGGTTTTGAAATGTATTTTTCACTGTGGAAGGTATTATAAACATTTTGTTACACCGAGATGCTAAAAAAGATAAAACAACTAAGAGAATATTACATGCAAGTAAATGGAAACAGGGAGTCTTTATATGTTAGTATTAAAAGTTTCATGGAAATATGCCGTGGTTGGATGTTTTAACACAGATACTTCGTTTTTGCTTTTTAATAAAGTTTTTTTTATTTTTTTATTTCGTGCCTTTTTATAGAATCTTCAGTTACTCACCAGTTTTCGGTGATTCAATAGTAAAACTTCAAATTAAGACAAGAACACACATACACACACACACACACACACACACATACATACACACACACACACACACACACACACACGTGTATCATCATCATCATCATCATCATCATCATCATCATCATCATCATGTCATGAAATCACCACAGATATCCATGACAATCTCTCGCCAACATTCTCTATCATTCATTGTCCCTGGGAGGTCCACTGCGCAGCATCCAGTATCTTCGCAAAGCTGGTCTATGTAGGTCCTTGCTGGGCGACGCACACTAGCGTGTCCATGTATTGGCTTCCACATGAGAACATCGCTTATGAGTTCGTCCTTGTTTCTCCAACAGTGTCCAGCATGTATTATCCGTTTATTCAGATGGTTTGTGAGATAGGGGGCGGGTGGCCGTACAGCTGCTTCCTTGTTGGGTGTTGTTTCCTTGACTTGTTCAAGACCGCACGCACCATTCTTGTGTTGCACCCATCGAGGTTATTCTCCTGGCGCCTTGCCACGGGCCAAGTGGTGCAAGTGGTTCGTATATATATATATATATATATATATATATATATATATATATATATATATATATTGGATTGGAAACATCGTTATTTTCTTTCCTTAAATTCGCAAATTTCTCTAATACTGAACAGTAGAGCAGTATAAAACCTAAACTAGATAAAGGTTTTCTGACCTCCACATGATGATCTATTACTTATATGTTTCACATATTTGTAAAAAAAAGTTGTTTTCAGATTAAACAGGTCCCTTTTATTTCTTTTCTCTCTCTCTCTCCCTCTCTCTCTCTCTCTCTCTCTCTCTCTCTCTCTCTCTCTCTCTATATATATATATATATATATATATATGTTGTAAACAAGGTTTGTTTAGAATGGTTTTTGCCGATAATTTTTTGGAGAATAAGTGCTTAATTGGAGTCATACCTAATTTTGAAATTAATTAATTAATAATGAATTAGGCGGGAATACCTATTAAATGTATGGCTAAACAAATCGAGAAAAATCAATCTCTGTATGTACATTTCAGCCTATTAGGCCTCATCAGCAGAGCTATAGATCGGAAGACCGCCCTGTGCGTGATTTGAAACCGGACTGCCAAGCTGACAGGCCGATCCCATAACCCCAACACCAAACGAACTTCTTAGATTTTATGATTTGTTTAGAGTAGGTTAACATTCCTCTTCTAGTGACTTTTATAACACGACGATATATATATATGTGTGTGTGTGTGTGTGTGTTGAAAAAAGAAATAAACGAAATAAAGTATTGAATGGATAAAATAGGATATATTAATTAATTTAATTTACACGTGTTTCGGTCAGGAGTTTATCCATGTGTACATTATTCTATCTATTATTATTTTTTAATAACAAAAAGAAATGAAATAATAATAATAGAAAAATGTAGAAATGTTCCGCACACAAAGAATATATATATATATATATATATGGTTTGTCAAAAAAGTATCGAATATTTTTGTAGTTTATGACACAACTTGTAGTTTGAAGAAAAATAACTTTCCATTCATTCTTCGTTTCTATCTTGGTAAATACACCTTGAAAGTTTTTGATACACGTTGTATCCTTAAAAAATGAATGGAAGGTCATTCTTTTTCAGAATACAAGGTGTGTCAAAAAAATAGAAAAAAATCCCGACACTTTTTGACACACCTTGTATATATGCACACAGAAGAACAGACATAGGTATTATCGAATTATCTTGTCTACTGAGACGTGATAATTTTTGTTATTATAGTCCCTGTCGATGAATAATGTTCGTCTTTTTCACCTCGTAATCTCATACAACAAAATGCCATTTCATTTGATAGCGTCGACCTAACATATTTGAGAGGAAATTTATTTCGCAGTTTTTATCTCTATGATGTAACTAAAAACAAAAGAAGATATATGGCCCACGTAGAGATAAAACGAGACTGCTTAGTAGCATTTCGTCTGTACATCTTCGTGCAAATGAAAAAAAAGTGTTGATTCAGCGTTCATGCTGAGAACTTACATTTGCTGATCATTGTTATTGTGAGCAAAACATCAACGCTTTTAGTTTGATAGATAGCCAGCTTTTTATCCTAATCATTCATTTCAATAGATATGTGGCGAGACGTAAGCATTAGCAGTAGGTTGGTTGGTTGGTTGGTTGGTTGGTTGGCATTTACGGTATGTCAAACTTGTTGACGTTTTTGTGTATAAGGCGTGTGGTAAATGGTCACTTCTACATATAGACTCGCCGATAAGCACGTGACCACTATTGTCCAATCACTGGAAGTGCTCTGCTGCTGTTGTTGTATTTATACTGGCTGATTCTAAACTTAGTTCACTGCTACTTGGATCTTCTTGGACGTCGGACCTAAAGGATTCTATACCACAGGACTTATTCACTTACCAAAGGATTCTCTATCACGGGACTTATTCACTTACCAAGGATTCTCTATCACGGGACTTATTCACTTACCAAAGGATTCTATCGGGACTTATTCACTTACCAAGGATTCTATAGCTCGGGACTTACTTATATACTTTGAGTTCTTTACAATTGGCCAAGGATGGCGGCCGATACTTAACTAGTTTATTCTATGCCAAAAACGTTTTGTTTTATTAATTTTTACAAAACATAAAAGACGATGCCACCCAACGCTTTCATTGACCCAGTGTATTTCAAACATAACATTTAAGACAATAAATTTAAAACTAAAACCAACCAACCAATAAACCAACTTTACAAACACCGAATTCCCGTCTTTTGTAACTCCTGACACAAGAATCTTTTTTCAAGAGATTTTCGACCATCACCAATTTCCTCAATAAAGACTCTTCAACGTGGAAGGATTATCCTCGTTACAAAAGTGGACTTGAAAAACTTGAGAAGAAGACAGTTGTTTTGAACGACATTACAGAAAAACGTGTGAAAGGCATTCAAGATTACAATCACATTCTAAGAATCTAAGAAACAATTTGTTTTACAGATTGTTACCGAAAACCGTAAAACATACACAGCTGCCACCCTCTTATGCAAAATTTATGTTCACTATTTAGTTTTTGTATATGCTTTTGATTTGATGGGAATTAATGGGGTAAATAAATAACCATATTATTTACTAATATTTAATTTAGAAAAAAATCCCGAAATAATATGAAAAACTAATATTTCTTTAGATTTTCATATTATTTCGGGATTTTTTTCTAAATTAAATATTAGTAAATTTTGTTTAGAACATTGTTATAGATTTGCTAGGTTTGTCTGGATGTCTTCAAATTCATTTCTCTAAGAGGATAGAAAGAAATGGTTGAGATAGGGAACAATATACCGCATTTAAATTGAATTAATAGTTGTGTATAATGTGTCTCAACTACAAAGCATTATAGGGTCAGTTATCAGTTGTCCGATCGATCTGAAACTTTGCACATCACGTTTTTTGTTTTGTTTATTGGAATGGAATTCGGATAAGAGATCAGAAAAATTGTAAGTTTCGTAAAATTACGTATTGGTCAGAATCATTATAATATATATATATATATATATATATATATATATATATATATAATGTTGTTCTGGTTCCAACGGGAGAAAATTTAATATTTCATAAAAAAAAAGAAGGTCCGCAAAATGTATTGTTCCCAGAAAAAATGTTTATGCAGGTCACGCGCATTTGAAAAAAATAACGTAGCGTTCAACCGTTATTAAACAGCCATAACAGAAAAATTGCAGAAACACGCACAACCTATGTATATATGTATATGTATATGTGTATATATATAGATGTATATCAATATATGAATTGATCAAAGCCCGAAGAAGATACCAGAATATCTGAAACACGTGTTGCGTATGTAAAATAAAAAGAATAAAACATTTTTCTGAGAACAATACATTTTGCGACCTCTCTTCTTATATAATATATATATATATATATAATATATATATTATATATATATATATAATATATATATAGAATACATTTGTGTGTTTTAATTTAATGATTTAAACATATTTACCTATTTACGTAGAGCCGGTATCGAACACGGAACCATGTGGTTACGAGTCAGATGCTCTACACTCTGATCTAAAAAAAATATTGAAGAACACAGTATACTAACTTTAACATATAATTTTGTTTTCTGAAATATATTTGTCTTTTAGTGTCAATGCATTCTTCAATGTTGGACGGGAAATATCATTTTCACATTCTAATGGACTTGAGCTATTGAGTGGGTTAAATTGGAAAGCACGTGTAAGTTGCCTTAATATGATTGTCTTATTCCTCTTTTATTGATAAATGAATGTTGCTAAGGGAATATTGGTTGGTTTCTTTTCCTCCACTTAGTGTTACATAATCTATGCATAGATTATTGTCAACCCCACTCACAGGCGGGACTTTCCATGTAATATTACAGAAATCCCGCGAAATACGTGAAGTCATGTGGGACCTGGTTGGCTGTCAGTTTTCAGCTTGGACGTCAGGCAGATAAGGCCTATCTGCCTTAGCTGGAGCTCACTGCACACGCGCGATATGTTAGTTAGAGAAATATGTTTAGTTAAGTAAACAAAGGTTTAAATAAATAATATGGTTTTGTGGTTGATGAATGTCTTGGCAACAAGACTGACCTAGAAGAAGAAATGAATCAAGGACGACCAACCAGCAAGAACAGAGAAAGATGAAATCCAGACGCTAGAAGAAGAACGTAAGATACCAAAAATGAGCAGAAGAATGATAGAAGTAAAGAAAGAGAGTATACAACATTAACGATATGCTTAGGTTCAGCGGGTCGTCTCGACCGAGCCGAGGGCGGTGTGTAAATTGTGAGAAGAACGGGTACGTTGCCTACTACGATAACCTATGGCGCGTTGTTTCCTGAGGGGCGCTGGGCGAAGAGCGAGGAGAACCCGCGTCGAATGGAAAAAAAGAAGTAATTGCACTCGACCCGAGACGCTAGATTAACTAGAGCCAATGAGTGAATCGAGCCGGCGCTTGAGCGGTTAGCAGTGAGCAAAATGAATTTGCAAGCGAGGAAACACCGCAGTCGCCAGTTCTTCGGCGCGTCGCCGAGACTGGACGCATAGGTTGAGCGGGAGCAGAAGAAACACGAGTGTGTCTGTGGCGCAGTCTCTTTTTTTCCAAGACACATGTTCGTCGTCGCAGAAGCCACCCACCAAAGGACGGGCCACAATATTTTTTGTTTCTGCGCGCGGTCATGGAAGCGACTCCGCGATCTGACTTAATGCACACGTCATACTCCCAGGTAGATAGGTAATGTAGGGGAGTATATCCTTTATATAGAGTGATGTATCGGGTATGAAAGGTTAGAGCACATGCATATTGTCGTTGATCCTTTCCCATTTCTTTTCAGAAGGCTATTTGCATTTCACATACCGCTAATACGCTTGGGAAAGGTATGCATCCAACTATTCTCTGCCTAACTATGAGTAGATAGTAGGTTAAACGGGGCTTTTTAAAGATTGGCTTCATAACCGGTATTGGAGAAGGA
Organism: Doryteuthis pealeii; assembly: GCA_023376005.1. Lineage (NCBI taxonomy): Eukaryota > Metazoa > Mollusca > Cephalopoda > Myopsida > Loliginidae > Doryteuthis > Doryteuthis pealeii. The sequence goes on from CM042140.1 coordinate 108,359,159, forward strand.
AACTCAAACCTGTTAAACCCCGCATAAGAAATCGACCTTGTTTCCCATCCTTCTCGTGTGGAATAGTTTATATATACTAGCAAGAATATGCACCCTCCGGGCGCAAGTGTTTATGTTTTACTGTAATGAAATATATTAAATTAGGAAGACTAATGAAACTAAATAAGAATGAAGATAAAATGATTTGAAATAGTGGGGGGTATAATAAAAAAATAACACAACTTTGAAACTACCTTATCCATCATTTTCCATCACTCCTGTCTTTCATTGCTAAATTTTCCTAATTTAACTATTTAGTTAATTTAGAAACTAAAGAATAAAATCAAAGTTATTCTTTCTTGCTAAAGATTTCTTTTAAGATTTATTGAAGAGATTTTTGGTCATATTCATTAAGATAAAACAAGATAATTAGAAATCAATAATACTAAAGCACATATTTATTAAATCGAACTTTTAATATGATATGCAATTAGCCTTCCCCTTCACCCTGTAAACCGCTAATTTTGTTGTATATATAAATTACAATTACATGTAATAGTATGTAGATATGCGTCACATATTAATAATGGAAAACAATTTTATTAATAATTGAGGTGTACATAAAATAAAATCATGGAGAATGTGATATTATATACCTAATGGAATATTGATATATTGAGTAGTAATATAGTTTCGGTTAGCAGACAGAAGACACACAATCTCATTTATAATAAGATATATAATAATATTATATATATAATATATATAATATATATATATATATATATATAACTTACACTCTTCGCAAATCATAGATATCCAGTTAACTAAATATAGCAAGCTTTGCTGAAGAAGCAGTCTGCATTTCATATAATTGTCTTGAACGGTTACAAATGTTTTCAATAGTAACCCCTGCACTTACGCATTACAACACAGTATATTGTCTTTCTTTTTCCCATCTATGGATATTCCACAAAAATATGAGGGTAATCAGAAAAATTAAAAAAATATTTAGAAAATCACAGAAAACGTTTTACTGTTTATTGCATGAGATAGTTAGTTGCTTTTTATAGTTTGAACATGCTATCTATTGTTTCTATGCAGTTGCCATTTCAACTGATGCATATTCTAAACATGTATAGTTTTTTGCATACCCATTTCGCGCACTACATTTGGGAACGTTGAAACTCGTCGTCGTTGGCAAACTGCTAAAACAGTTGTGGACGTGTTTGAATTATGCACGACTAGCCTACATTCAGTTAATTATGAATAAATTTCATCATTTCTGTATTTGGTACTAAAACTGAATAAGCTTTCCAAATTTGGGCACTTGGATCATCGGGATCATCCCCAGAACGACTGCCAAGCCAGGGCTAAGAGTTGCAGCTAGATCTCATTTTGCAATAAACTCAACAGCATTGCATTTGCCGACCGAAAAAATTATCCTGGTGACAGCACATTGTAGAACGTTGCTTTGGATTACCTCGTAATTATTTTTTTGAGTGTAAAAGTTGTAATGTTAGCAAGTATTTTTTCCATCTCTATGTGTTTTTTGGGGGAATACCCCGTGCTAGTGCGTAACGTTTGAACTGGCAGAATCGTATAAGAAATGTGAACCCCAGTCCACGATATTAATTCAGTTTTGGGATAATAAACCTTAGGAAAAGGTAAGAACGAACCTTATACCCGCAGATATGGGAGATAGATAGTAACAACATTGTTTTTCCTTTAAAGTTGGCCTGTGAGCATTAATACCATGAGTATGATATGCATTAACAAGAAAACAGAGAATTGTGTATTTCATGTGTATCTTCAGGGGGAGCTCGCGATCTCAATGCTTTAAGCTCTAATTAATTAAATCTAGGTTAAAATGGAACCGGTTTGTCAGTGTAGAGTATCGCTAAGAATACAAAGTTCCGAGAGTCATTACTACCTCGGGCCAAGTTCTGCGTTTGGAGGTATCAGAGACTTAGATCTGGCCGGCAGATGGTTTGGGTGTGGTGTTCCACCTAGTCGGCTAGCGCAAGTGATAGACTACCTCGCTTTCCGTTGATCCCGATATAGGCACTCCACCACATTGACTTTTACTCACTTACACTGTCTTCACAACGTTAGTTTGAAGATATATGTTCTCTTCTAATAATGATTGTAGCCTTTTTCGGCCATGCAACTTACTTATTTAGTAATGTAATCATTTTTATTGAGGTGAAGTTTAGAAAAAACATCACTAATATTAATATACAATATTATTAGAAGGAACAGTATATCAAGTTACGTTGTGAAGTAGAGTTGTTTAAGTTGGTAAAAGTCAAAGTTGGTGGGGTGGCTATAGTCGGTATCAATAGGAGAAGCGGAGGTTTAGTCTATTCACCTTGCGCTAGCGGACTGAGTGAAACGCCAACACCAACTCTGCCCGGCCAGATTAAGCTTCTGATACTTCAAACGCCGAATTGCGAGGGTTAGTATGGAAGCTCGGAACTTTTGGTGATTCTTTAGGCGGATACTCTACGACTGAGGCTAACGTCCTTTAAACTAGATTTAATTAATTAGAGTTATTAAGCATTGAGTCGCAGTCTCCTTGAAGATACACTGAAATACAAAGATTCTTGTTTTTCTTTGTTTAATTGGATATCAATCTTCATGGGTTTTATAATGCTCAAAGCCAACTTTAAAGAATACAGTGTAGGTACTATCTATCCCATAGTCTGCGGGTATAGGGTTTTTACATTTCATAGTGTATTATCCCACACTGGAATGTGATATCGTGACTGGCGGTCAACATTTGCTAACGATGTTGGCAGTTCAGACGTTAGCCCTGGCGGGTATTCCCCCAACAAACACATAGAGATGGAAAAAATGACTTGCTTACGAAATTCACTCTTTACACTCAAAAAGTATTACGAGGGTAATCCAAGCTAACGTCTGAAATGTGCTGTCGCGCGATATTTTTATCGTGTCGGCGCAATGCAATGCTGTTGAGTTTATTGGAAATGAGAAGTCTAGCTGGCAATCTTAGCCCTGGCTTGGCAGTCGTTTTGGTGGAGACTCTCCGATTGGATCGCAAGTGCCCAATTTGAAGTTATTCGTTTTAGTACGCGCATCATTAAAGCGTGATTGAGATGTATTGATAATTAACTGAGTGTATGGCTGCGTGCATATATGTCACACGTCACAACTGGTTTAGCGGTTTGCACGACGACGAGTTTCAACGTTTCTCAAGGTAGTGCGGCGAGATTGGGTATGCAAAAACTATTTACAGTGTTTAGAATATGCATCCCGTTGAAATGCAACTGCATAGGAAGAATAGATACATGTTCAACTATAAAATCAGTAAGCTATCATTGGCAATCAACAGTAACGTTTCTGTGATTTCCTAAATTTTTTTTATGTTTTGTGATTACCTCATCATTTTTGGTGGGAATTTCAATTAGATGGGGAAAAAAGAAGAAATACTGTGTTGTAATGGTTAGTGATACGTATTTGAACATTTGTACCGGTTCAAGATCATGATTAGAAAGGCAGACTGGTTCTTCAGCAGGCTTTGGCCTTATTTTATAACTGGAAGTATTATGATTTTGCGAAGAGTGAGGGTATATATATATATATATGAATATGTGTTTTATAAGTATATATATATATTATATATATTCTTTATAATGGGAGATTGTGTGTTCTTCTGTCTGTAACGAAACTATAGTTACTACTCCAGTCATATTCGGCATTTACGGTATTATTCCATATCTGCCATGATTTTTATTTGTTGTACCTCATGTTTAATAAATTGTTTTCCATTATTATATGGTTGCGCATATCTACATACTATTAACATGTAATTGTATTTTATATAAACAAATAGGGGTTTACGGTGAAAGGGGAAGGTAATTTGCATATTGATCTTCAAGTTGCGATTTATAAATATGTGCTAGTATTAATTGTTTCTAATTATCTTGTTTTTTCTTAATGATATGACAAAATTTCTTCATAAATCTTAAAAAATCTGTAGCAAGAAAGAATAACTTTGATTTTTATTCTTAGTTTAATAAATAACTAATGTTAAATTAGGAAAATTTAGCAATGAAGAAGGAGTGATGAGAAAATGATGGATAATGGTGTTTCAAAGTTGTGTTATTTTTTTTATTATACCCCGCACTTTTAAATAATTTTCATCTTTCATTCTTATTTGTTTCATTAGTCTTCTATTTAAATATATTTCATTAAGTAAAATAAACTTGCGTCCGCGGAGGTGCATATTCTTGCTAGATATATAGACTATCCAGACGAGAAGGATGGGAACAATGGTCGATTTGCTTATGCGGGGTTTAACAGGTTTGAGTTTTCCTTCTCCAACTAGACGGTTATGAGCCAAATTTTAAAAAGCCGTTTAACCTACTATCTTTCATAGTTAGGCAGAGAATAGTTGGATGCAGTACCTTCCCAAGCGTATTCAGCGTGATGTGAAATGCAAATGCTTCTGAAAAGAAATGGGGAAGGATCAACGACAATAGTGCATTTGCTCTACCTTTCATACCGATACATCACTCTATTAAGGTATACTCCTACATTTACCTATCTAGCTGGGAGTATGACGTGTGCTTAAAGATCCAGATACGGGAGTCGCTTCCGATGACCGCGCGCAGAACAATGGAAAATGATTGTTGGCCGTCTTTGGTGGGGTGGACTTCTGCGAAGAAGAACATGTGTCTTTGGGAAAAAGCGACTGCGCAAACACACTCGTGTTGTCCTTCTGCCTCCCGCTCACGTATGGCGTCCCAGTCTCGGGGCGACGCGCGAAGACGTGGCGACGCTGCGGTGTTTCTCGCGTTGAAATCATTTTGCTCAGCTGCTAAGACGCTCAGCGCCGGCTCGATTGACTCATTGGCTCTGTTAATCTAGCGTTGGGTCTGAGGTGCGTTTACTTTTTTTTTGATCGACGCGGTGTTCTCCTCGCTCTTCGCCGGCAGCGCCGCTCAAGGAACAACGCCAAGTCGTCAGTAGGCAACGTTACGCCAGTTCTTCTCACATTTCACACCGAGCCTCGTGCGTCGAGACGACCCGCGTGAACCTAAGCCATTATCGTTATGTTGTATACATCTCTTTCTTTACTTATATATTCTTCTGCTGCAATTTTTGGTTTTGTACGTTCTTCTTCTAGCGTCGGATTTCATTCTTTCTCTGTTCTTGCTGTTGTCGTCTGATTCTTTCTCTTCTAGGTAGTCTTGTTGCCAAGACATTTCATCAACGAAAAACATATTATTTATTTAAACCTTTGTTTAGTTACTAAACAGTATTTTCTCTAAACTACATATGGCGTCGTTGCAGTGAGCTCCAGTAAGGGCAGATAGGCCTTATCTGCTGACGTCCAGTGAAAACTGACACCAACCAGGTACCACATGAACTTCACGTAGTCGGCGGGATTTCTGTAATATTCATGGAAGTCCCGCTGTGAGTGAGGGTTGAACATATCTAATGCTGATTAATGTACACTAAGTGGAGGAAAAGAACAACCAATTATTCCTTGCAACATTTCTGTTATCATAAAAGAGGAATATGAGACAATCATATTAGAACTTACACGTGCTTTCCAATTTGACCCACTAATAGCTCAAGTCGCATTAAGAATGTGAAAATGAATATTTCTGTCAACATTGAGAATGCTTGACGAACTAAAAGACAAATATTTTCAGAAAACACTTTATATGTTAAAGTTAGTAAATACTGTGTTTTCAATATTTCTTTTTAGATCAGAGTGTAAGCATCTGACTCGAGTAACCACATGGTTCCGTGTTCACGATACCGGCCTCTAGTAAATAGGTAAATATGCTTTAAATCATTTTAAATTCACTACACCAAATGTTTCTTTTTATATATTATTATATATTATTATATATTATTTATTTATTAACTATATAAGAGAAGGTCCGCAAATGTATGTTGCTCAGAAAAAATGTTTTATTCTTTTTATTTTACATACGCAACACGTTTTCAGATATTCTGGTATCCTTCATTGGGTTTTGATCAATTCATATATTGATATACATCCGTATATATAATAGAACTATAAATTATACATATTCATAGGTTGTGCCGTGTTTCTGCAATTTTTTCTGTTATGGCTGTTTCATAAACGGTTGAAGCGCTACGTTTTTTTTTTCGAAATTGCTCGCGTGATCTGCATAAACATTTTTTGGAACTCATTTTGGCGACTGTTTTTTTTTTATGAAATATTAATCTTCTCCCGTTGGAACCAGACAACGCATTATAATATTATATATATATATATATATATACTATCTTTATTATAATGATTCTGACATAGTAATTTTTAGCGAAACTTACATTTGTCGAACCATTAATGACAAAACTAACATAGTGGATGCAAAGACGATATCGGATCGGAATAATTCTATAGAAGACAGGAGGAGTATTCTTATCCTTTAATTATCAATAATTGTGGAAGCCTACTTTATAAACTATTCTTAGAGAAATTGAATTTGAGACATCGAAAACCTAGCAATATCTTAAGTAACCAAATTGTTCTAAAGAATTTTACTAATATTTAATTTTAGAAAAAATCGCCGAAATAATATGAAAATCTAGATATTAGATTTTCTATTTATTCAGGGAATTTTTTTTATAAATTAATATTTAGTTAATAATATGGTTTAAATTTAATTTCCCCATATTAATTCCATAATCAAAAGCAATATACAAAAACTAAATAGTGAACATAAATTTTGCATAAGGGTTGGCCAAGCTGTGGGTATGTTTTTTGTTTTTTTCGGTAAACAATCCTGGCGTAAAACAATTGTTTCCATTAGATTTTTCTTAGAATGTATTGTGTAAATATTTGGAAAAGTGCCTTTCAACACGTTTTTTTCTGTAATGTCCGTTTCAAAAACACTGTTCCTTTTTCTCAAAGTTTTTTTTCAAGTCCCATTTTTTTTGTTAAACGAGGATAATCCCCTTCCCGTTTTGGGAAGAGGGTCCTTTTAGAACTTGAATGGAAAAACTGGTGATGGTCGAAAATCTCTTGAAAATATTCTTTGTGGTCAGGAAGGATTTTTTACAACAAGACGGAATTCCGGTGTTTGTAGTTGGTTTTAATTGTTGGTTTTTGGTTTTTTAGTTTTACATTTATTGTCTTAAATGTTTATGTTTGAAATCACTGGTCAATGAAGTGGCCTCTGGGTGGCATCGGTCTTCTTTATGTTTTTGTAAAAATTAATACAACAAACGTTTTTTGGCATAGAATAAACTAGCTTAAGTTAAATCTGGCCGCGCATTCCTTGGCCAATTGTAAAAGAAACTCAAGTTATTATAAGTAGTTCCCGAGCTATTGAAGATCCTTTTTGGTAGTTGAAAATAGAGTTTCCCGAGGCCTATAGAATCCCTTATGGTAAAAGTTGGGAGATGTTTTCCCCCCGTGGATTAGAGGATCCCTTTGGTAAGTGGAAGATTAAGGTTCCCCGTGGATCTAAGATAGATCTTTGGTAGTGAAATTCAACCGTGATAGAGAATTCCTTTTGGGTAACGTGAAATAAGTTTTGGGGTATAGTAAGTCCCTTTAGGTCGACGGTCCAGAAGGATCCCAAGTAGCAAAGTGGAACTAAGTTTTTAGAATTCAGCCAGTATAAATGACACAAACCGCCGCAGAGCACTTCAGTGATTGGACATATGGGGTTCCCACAGTTGTTATCGGCGAGTCCCCCTATATGTAAGAAAGTGACCATTTTACCACCCCTTTATACCAAAAACCGTCAACGCCAAGTTGGGACATACCGTAAATTGCAAACCAACCCACCCACAAACCAACCAACCTACTGCCTAATGCCCTTTAACGTCTCCCACAATTCCTAATTGGAATGAATTGATTAGGATAAAAGCCCTGGCCTTAATCTTATCAACTAAAAATGCGGTTGGGACTTGTTTTGGCTCGAAATAACATGAATCAGCGAAATGTAAGTTTGGGGCGCTGAAATCACATTTTTTCAATTTTGCAACGAAAAGATGTTAACAGACAAATGCCGATCTGAAAAGCATTTCGGTTTTTTATCTCTACGTGGGCAATATTTCCTTTCTGTTTTTTTTTAGTTTGACATCATAAGAGAATTAACACTGGCGAGAATTAAGTTTCATCAAATAAGTTTTAGGTTCGACGCTATGCAATGAAAATGGCATTTATTGTTGTATGAGATTAGAGGTGGAAAGAAACGAACCATTATTCATCGACAGGGACTATCAGAATAACAAAAAATTATCAACGTCCTCAGGTAAGCAGGATTAATTCGATAATACCTATGTCTGTTTTTTCTTCTTGTGTGCAATGATATCACAGGTGTGGTCAAAGTGGGTCGGGATTTTTTTTCTATTTTTTTGATCACCCTTGTTTTTCTGAAAAGAATGACTTCGCATCATTTTTTTTAAGGATACAACGTGTATTCAAAAACTTTCAGGCTGTCAAATTTACAAGATAGAAACGAAGAATGATGGACAGTTATTTTCTTCAAACTACAAGTTGTGTTCCAATAACTACAAAATATTCGAATAACTTTTTTTGAGCAACATATATATTCATATAGTATTATTCTTTTGATCTGCGGAACATTTCTAATTTCTTTCTATTATTATTTTTCATTTCTTTTTTGTTATTAAATAATAATAAGTAGAAAAATGTACACATGGATAAACTCCTGACGACACGTGTCAATTTAAATTAATTTAATATATCCGTATTTTATCCATTCAACTTTGATTCTCGTTTATTTGTCTTTTCGTTCAGACACACACACCACAACAAACACATATATATGGTCGTCGTGTTTATAAAAAGTCCCTAGAAGAGGCAAAATGCTTAACCTTATCTAAACAAATACCATGAAATTAAGAAGTTTCGTTTGGTGGGTTGGGGTTTTTATGAGGCGATCGGCCGGTGTCAGCTTGGCGGTACCGGTTTCAAAAGGATCACGCCAACGGGGCGGGTTTCTTCCGATCTATTAGCTTTCTGGCTGATGAGGGCCTAATAGCGCGCTTGAAATGATAATCCAAGAGGGTCCGATTTGGTTTAGGCATACATTTATAGGTTAATTTCCCGCTAATTCATTGCTTTAATTTTTAATTTTTTCTAAAATTAGGTATGAACTCCAACTTAGCCACTTATTCTCCGAAAAAATTATCGGACAAATAACGCCCATTCCCTAACAAACGCTTGTTTTTTTTACAACATATATATATATACTATAATATATAGGAGAAGAGAGGAGAGAGAGAGAGAGGAGAGAGAGAGGAGAGAGAGGGAGGAGAGAGAAGAGAAAGAATAAAGGGCCTGTTTAAATCTGGAAAAAACACTTTTTTTTTACAAAATGTGAAACATATAAGTAATCGATCATCATGTGGGGAGGGTAGAAACTTTAATCCTAGTTTCAGGTTTTTATCTGCTCTACTGTTCGTATTAAGAAATTTGCGAATTGTAAGAGAAGAATACGATGTTTCCAATCCAATATATATATATTATAATATATATATAATATATACTATATCATATATAACGAACCCTGCGCACCACTTAGGCCCCGTTGGCAAAGGCGCCCGGAGAATAACCTCGAATGGGTGCACCAAAGAATGGGTGCGTGGGGGTTCCTGAAGCCAGTCAAAGGAAACACACCAACAAGGGAAGCCAGCCTGTCCGGCCCACCCGCCCCCTTATCCTCCAAACCATCTGAATAAACGGAATAATACATTGCTGGACACTGGTTTGGAGAATACAAAGCAGACGCAACTCATAGGATGTTTCCTTGTGGAAGCCAATACCCTGGCACCAGCCTAGTGTGGCGGTCCGCACAAGGACCATACATAGACCAAGCTTTGCGAAGATACTGATGCTTGCGCAGTGCGGACCATCCCAGGGAACCATGAAATGATAGAGAATTGTTGGGCGAGAGGATTGTCAAATGGTATCTTGTGGTGTATTTTCATGACATGAATTGATGATGGAAATGATGATTGCAATGATGGGTGAATGATGATGAATGATACGTGTGTGTGTGTGTGTGGTGGTGGTGTGGTGTATGTATGTGTGTGTGTTGTGGGGTGTGTTGTGTGTATGTGTGTTCTTGTCTTAATTTTGAAGTTTTACTATTGATTACAGAAACACTGGGTGAGTACTGAAGATTCTATAAAAAAGGCACGAAATAAAAACATAAAAAAAACTTTATTAAAAGAAAAAACGAAGATTTTGTTGTTAAACTACCACCCGGCAATATTTTCCATGAAACTTTTACAATACTAACATCATAACGACTTCCCTGTTTCATTACTTAGCATGTATTATCTTCTCCGTTAAATTGTTTTTGTTATTTTATCTTTGTTTAGCGGGATCCGTCACGGGTGTGATATAACTAGGGAAGGAGTGTGTTTTATAATGTGACCTTCCCACAGTGAAAAATAACTGTCTCAAAAAGCCTAAGAATTTTTTGTCGGTGCAAAAAAGGGTGAGGTAACTTCTGTTGCATGGCGGGGATACTATATTTGATTGATTAGTATTGATATAGCTGTGCGTCCGGCAAGTTTTTTTGATTTTTTTGGTATTTTTCATCCGTCATTATAGTGTGAATATAATTATATATCGTAACTAGGGATAAGTATCTATATAATATATATAACACATAGCGGTACTATACTACGTATATTTAATGGATTTCATCTTTCATGTCTGCTTCTCTATCGTTTTAACACAGGACGCTCGATATTTTAAGTTAGTTCTAGAGTTTCGCTTCCGTCCGACTTCACTATATTTTCATATTGCACCCTTTCTCATTGTTTATATAAGTTTGTTGTATCGTTAATCTGTCCGATGAACAATCGTATTCGTTACGGTTTGCTATCTCTTCTCCTATCTTTTCTTCCTGTATCTTAATTGAAGTTCAACATTAGCCATCTTTTGCCTGTGATTTTCTATTTCATACCTCTTTCCGGTAACAATTACCCTTTTATTGCTGTATTTGGAATTTTTCTTCGGTTAATTGTATTCATTCTTACATGCTAGTTTTAATCTCACAATTTCTGCTTCCATTGTTATTTTTGTTTCTTCTGATTCAAAGTTCGCTGAGCTCAGGGTAGTAACTGGCCTGTAAGCAAGAAATAAAAACAATTGTCAGAGTGGCTGTACACCCGGCCATCAAAGAATCCAAAATTTCCACTATGCACGTCTTAAGGCAATTACAGACATTTTGTTAAATTTATTTCGATAACATTTGCTCCTACTCTCGGGAATGTAATTGAAAAATTAGTAAAAAATTTTATTCCCTAAAATTATCAATAAGTGAAAGGCAATATTAATACAGCTACTTTTCAATATAAAAAGCACAAAATCATGGGCGGGTCCATTACATCTTTATTAAAAGACATCCTTTTTTTTCTAATTTTATTGTAAATTTCAGATAAACTTAATCTATTAAAATTTCGCATCATTCTACTGGGGTGGGGTGGAGCAGAAATATCTTTGATTTTGGAGGGATGTCTCAAAATCCACATGAAAATACAGTGCTAATTCGCAAATGTAAAATACGGCAGTCAACGCAATTAGGTCATTATTTGACAAGTTGTTTTATGAATCTTTCAACATTAAAGAAAGACTTAATTTGCCCTTGGTTTTTGGACAGATAATTATACAGTAGCTTTATTGGTCAAAGATGATTTGTCAAATCCGTAATCTAACGTATGATTTTACCCGCTTCCGAATTGGAAATACACATTTACAGAAATCAGGGTTATCCGATTTTTATTGGCATCGTTTATTTTTTTTCAACCAACCCCCTCTTCTTGTTTTTTTACAGGGCACTAACTTTGACTCGCCATGCGCTCTTACTTGTGAGGTTGCAAAACTATCGGTTGGAGTTATATAAAAGTGACCATTACAGTATTAAAAGACAAAAAGGTGTGAATAGACAAAATAACATTTAAGGGAGGTGATTCCTGGTAAAAATAAGTACCGGAAACACGGCAAATTTAATGTAAGAAAGTCCGTTTCATTTTTTTAGAGATTTTTACTCTGTTTTTTTAAAGTTATAATTGCTTTTTAGAATAATCAATAAAGTTATACTCGGGTAATTTTGTTTTATGTCCTAAAGGGGAACCTAAGCATTTCCAACTTTCAGTTTTCTCTTCTTCAAAAAATATTAAGATGAACAATACCGTCCGATTCTCTTTTTGAAATACAATATTTGTTTTTCGGAATCTAAAGAATATGAAATTTTGAAAGTTAACAATTAAGCGATTTTAAAATATTTTAATGAACATTACCTATTAATCAATGTATGATAAATTGTTTTCTCAAGTATGCATGGGTACAGAAAATGTAATAAATTATTTTTAATGATTTTCGATTTATCTTTCCATTGTAATCAAGTTTTGATTCAAACATTCAGTTATTAAAGGGAGATTGTTGATTGATCAGCCCAACACAGAAAATGTTCAATTAAACAGTATAATTTTGTTTTTTGATAATTCCCTTTTTATCAACAACGCTTTTTCCCCATACAGGGAGGAGGTGACCACGGCAATCCTTCGTCTCGGGTTCCTTTTTATTTTTTTTGGGTAAACATAATTTCCCACATTAAATTTTTTTGAAGCGTCATTTTTTTTCAGCGTGCTTTTTTAGACGAAAAAGAAAAAATACTATTTCATCTTTAAAAGTTAGTGATTCCTTCTGAAATGAAGTGTATGTATTGTTTTTGTTATTGATTTCTGAGAAGAAAACTGTTAAAAAAAGTAAAAGCCTTTAAAATCTAAATAATATGTTTTTTAAGGTCACAAAACTAATACCGGGCATGTTTCCAAATATTGAGCAAAATTTGACGACAAAATAATAGTTTACAATGTATTAAGAAATAATGACGCTATGTAATATCATTTTTGCTTTTTTTTTGCTGAATGCTCTTGGTTACGACTTTTCGACTGACTTAGTAATCAATTTAATAATTTTGATTAGTTTTTTTTATAAATAAAAATGGGCGAATAAACTGAACATTATTCTTAGGAGTACTTAATCTACGCCTTGTTATGTGCAATACTCTGATCCTTTGTATGTTCCTATCTTCCTTATCTGTCTCTCGTTTTTTCTTATGTCTGTCCAACGTTATGTGTCTGTGTTTCCCTTCTGTATTAATATATATATATATTATATATATATAATATAGTGGTGTAATAAGCTTTATGAGACACCTAAATTAATTGTTATCAATTCGACTATTACTGCACAATTCCTCCGATATATTGGTGTGTGGCGTCCCATATTTTCTCTCTCTCTCTTCTTCTCTCTCTTTCTCTCTCTCTATATTATATTATTATATTAATTATATTAGTATTTATATATGTTGTTGTGTGGGTGGTGTTGGGTGTGTGTGTGGGTGGTGGTGTGGTGGTGTTTGGGTGTGTGGTGTTGTGTGTACATCTTATATTACTGTATTGTCTTGTGCATGTGTGTGAGTGGGGGTGTCGAGAGAGAAGTAGAGAAAGATAGATAGATAGATTAGAAGGAGAGAGAGAAAGAGAAAGAAGAAAGCGAGAGAAGGAGAGCAGAGTAGAGCAGACGGACGAAGCAGAGAGAGCAGTCGGGAGAACTTCGCGTCCACAGAATATTTATGAATGTCAACGGTCAAGACCAGAAACACAATGTCAGCGGCTAACTTAAATAGGTATGAATGGCTGTTCAATAAATATTGTTGGCCAAATTTAATGAGGCCCAAAGATAAAGACCAAGGATAAAGCTAACAGTCAACGAACCAAATTAAGGCTTTACCAACAATGGTGTTTTATCAATCCAAAAACATGTACATAACAAAATACTATAATCGTGAGTTTGAAAGAGCACATGTAGGTTTTTAACAAAGTGGTATGAAGATCACAAAGTTGTATTGTATATGCGTGTGCTGATGGTTTTGTGCAAATTTAAATGGCCCCTTTTTGCGAACTTATTCTGTCCCCTCCTTGTTATTGAGTCTTCTGACTTCTTTTTACAAATTCTACGGGCTTCCACCCCTGGGCAGGTTTTTCAAACTATGTCGATTCTCGACCGTCAGTAAGCCTGGCAGGCTTCAAAAAGACATCTTTATCTCGACTTTGTTGCTGGGAAGAGGAGATTCCAATGGTGGTCGATCACCTCTTAAATTAGAGCGGATAATTTCTAGGCCCTAGTTATAGGCCCTCTGGATTGGTTTGCCTGAAC
>CM042140.1:108373458-108403458 GCA_023376005.1 Doryteuthis pealeii
CGAAATGGGGAAAGAATAAAGAACTCGGTCCCTACATAGAGAGATGTTACCCCGACAATTGGCATGATATATATCCCTGTTCATGCTTTGGTTTCCATGTCTTTTCATCCCCTGAATGGAAGATCCTTCGTTTGTGTGCACTCAAATAATTTTTAAAAGACGGAGTATGTTGGCAAAAATATTCTTTCTCGTCGGCTATGATCGATGTGAATTTACTTTATTACAGGCGCCGCCTAAGAACCCACAATACCGTTTCCTTACAACACACACACACACCACACACACACACACACACACATACTATATTATATATTATATATATATATATATATATTATCCATAAAGGTAACATGTTAATAACATACTCGAGTTGTCACCATATGGATCTTCAGGGTTAAATCCACTGGATTAATTAAGATATGATATAATTGCAGTCCAATTCCACATGGTGTGGCGTTGTGTGTGTGCTTTGTGTGTTTTTTTTTCGCGATAACGGTTTGATTTATGGTCGAAGAAACATTGTTTTGAAATTCAAAAATTCGTTTAAAAAAGCGAAGCTTGCATTTTCAAAGGAATCAAAATATAAACTTGTTAGAATCCGCTTTGCGCTATTGTTTTAAAGGTTTAGGACATGATGAGGATTGTCTATATTATTATAGAAGTCTTAGTGATTTAAACGTGGTTTTAATAATGTATGTCTAAGTTATTTATTTTTATTAAAGCCAATAGAATGTGTATAAACTACAAACACATGGAGCCGTATTTTTACGCATTTCAATGGTCTTATTAATATTCTTTTAAATGAAAATAAAATGAATATTATAATGGAGAAATGAAAATAAAATTAAAATAAAATAATAATGAAAATAAAAATAAAAATAAGATAAAATTCCAGTACATTTCTTTTCTTAAGCATTCTAAGAATCTTAGATGTCTGTCTATCACCATACACATAGATATTAATAATATATATTTACATATACATATATAAATGTGTACATGTGTGTCCTGTGTGGTGTGTCCTGTGTGTCTGTGTTTTCGTGTGTGTGTGTGTGTGTGTGCGTGTGTGTGTGGAGAGTGTGTGTGGTCTGTCTGGTGTGTGATTGACATACTGTAATAGATTCTTAGAAATGTTAAAGAAAGGAATTGTAATTGGGAAGTAATTTCGAGACGATTAAGAATTACGTTGAATTGTAATACAAAGGGTAGTTATCATATGAACAGTTATTTGTTCATGTGTTCTCTTACATCTTTGTCCGTGTACAGAAGTGGCATTCCAAAATAATACCACTATTCTTTACATCGATATTCTGATAGAATACATGGATATGTTTACAAAAATCTAGGGAACTTTGCTGAAACCGACATCAATGGCAACGGCAATTCACTTGATATTTCATTCTCTTCAGCATCACTGAGTTATGGGTAAAAGAAGGGAGTAATTATAAAAAGAAATACTGTGATTGCATATATATATTTACCAACCCCTCCGCACGAACAGGATGCGACACAAGGTTCAAATTTCTAAGCGAAGTTTAACAGGTTGAATTCAGAGTATTCCTTCTCCTAGACTGGTTACTTAGCTATGGTTAAAGAAGCCATTCGGCCCTGCTATTTACCCATAACTGGAGGAGAATTGGATTCATACCTTTCCCAAGGCTATTAGCGCTATGTGAAATGCAACAGCTTCGTCCCCAGGAATTGAACTCGGTGACGATCCATTTCTATGACCTATACCCATTAGACCACGCGCCTTCCATATGGCTCAACTGTGATCGCATATATGTAAAATGTGTAAATGTACTTAATTGTATATAATATTAGTGATGTTTTTTCTAAACTTCACCCTCATAAAAATATTTACATTACTAAATAAGTAAGTTTTGCATTGGCGAAAAAGGCTAACAAATATTATTAGAAGAGAACATATATCAAACTTACGCTGCTGAAGTACAGTGTTAGTGGTAGTCAAGTTGGTGGAGTGGCCTATTAGTCGGTATCAAATCGGAAAGCGGGTAGTCTATCACCTTTGCGCTAGCGACTGAGTTGACACCACAACCAACCATCCCGGCCAGATCTAAGTCTCTGGTACTCCAAACGCAAGGAATTGGGCGAGGGTTAGATGGAAACCGAAACTTTGTGATTTCCTTAGCGGATACTCTACCGACTGAGCTAAACCGGTCCATTTAAAACATAGATTTAATTATTAGAGCTTATAAGCATTGAGTCGAGACCTCTTGAAGATACACTGAAATACAAGATTCTTTGTTTTTCTTTGTTTAATGGCATATCAATCTTCATGGTTTATTTAATGCTCAAGCCAACTTTAAAGAATACAGATGTGGTACTATCTATCCCATATCTGCGGGTATAAGGGGTTTCTTACCTTTCCTAAGTGTATTATCCCAAAACTGAATGTAACATCGTGACTGGGGTTCGAATTTGCTAACGATGTTGCAGTTCAGAACGTTAGCCACTAGGCACGGGGTATTCCTCCGCAAATACATAGAGAGTGGAAAAATGACTTGCTAAATTACTACTCTTACACCCAAACAAGTAATTACGAGGGTAATCCAAAAGCTAACGTCTGCAATGTGCTGGGGACGCAGATAATTTTTTTCGTTCGGCCAATGACAATGCTGTTGAGTTTATTGTGTATGTGTCTGCATGCGTCTAGCTGCAAACGCTTACCTTGGCTTGGCAGTCGTTTCTGGTGGAGATCCCGATTGATCCAAGGTGCAAATTTGAAGTTTTCAGTTTAGTACGCAAAATAAAATTAACTGATTGAATTTATTGATAATTAACTGAAAAGTGTATGGCTAGTCGTGCATATATGTCAAACACGTCACAACTGGTTTAGCGGTTTTGCAACGATGACGAGTTTGAACGTTTTCCTCAAAGGCAAGTGCGGCGAATTGGGTATGCAAAAACTACTACAGTGTTAGATATGCATCGGTTGAAATGGCAATTGCATAGAAAAATAGATTACATGTTCAAACTATAAATCAGTAAATATCATATTGGCAATAAACAGTAAACGTTTCTGTGATTTCTAAATATTTTTTATTTTTTGTGATTCCTCATATTTTGGTGGGAATTTCCAATTAGATGGGGTAAAAAGGAAAGAATACTGTGTTGTAATGGTAAGCGATACGTATTGGGACCATTTGTACGTTCAAGATCATGATTAGAAGGCAGACTGTTCTTCATGCAAAGCTTTGCCTATATTTTTATTAACTGGAGTATCTAGATTTTGCGAAAGAGTGTAAGGTATATATATAATATATATATATATATATATATATATTATTATGATTATTATTATTATGGAGATTGTGTGTTCTTCTGTCTGTAACCGAACTATATTACTCTACTACTCAAGTCAATATTCCATTAGGTATATATGTCACATTCTCATATTTTTATGTAAACCTCAATTATTAAAAAAAATGGTTTTCCATTATTAATATGGTTGACCATATCTACATACTATTAACATGTAATTGTATTTATATATACAACAAATAGCGTTTACAGGATGAAGGGGAAGGCTAATTTGCATTTGATATTAAAAAGTTCGATTTATAATATGTGCTTAGTATTATTGATTTCTATTATCTGTTTATCTTTAATGATATGACCAAAAATCTCTTCAACACATCTTAAAAGAAATCTGTTAGCAAGAAAGAATAATTTGATTCATTCTTAGTTTCTAAAATTAACAATAAATAGTTAAATTAGGAAATTTAGCAAGAAAGACGGAGTGATGGAAATAGTTGATAAGGAAGTTTCAAAGTTAATGTTATTTTTGATTTACCCAAACTATTTCAAAATCATGTATATCTCATTCTTATTTAGTTCATTTAGTCTTCCTAATATAGATATAATTTCTTACAGTAAATACATAACACTTGCGCCCGGAGGGTGCAATTCTTGCTAGGTATATATAAACTATTCCACACGAGAAGGATGGGACAGGTCGATTCTTATGCGGGGTTTAACAGGTTGAGTTTCGCTTCTCCAATACCGTTTGAAGCCATCTTAAAAAGCCCGTTTAACTCTACTATTACTTCATAGTTAGGCGATAATAGTTGGATTGGCATACCCTTCCAAAGCGTATTAGCGTTGTGAAATGCCAAATAGCCTTCTGAAACGAAATGGGAAAGACACGACAATATGCATGTGCTCTAACCTTCATACCCGAAATCATCACTATATATAAGGATTAAACCCCTAATTTACCTATCTACCTGGGAGTTAGGACGTTGCATTAAGTCCAGATCGCGAGTCGCTTCCGATGACCGCGCGCGAGAACAAAAGGAAATATTGTTGGCCCGTCCTTTGTGGGGTGGCTTTCTGCGACGACGAACATGTGTCTTTGAAAAGAGCTGCGCCAAAGTCCGCCTCGTGTTTTCTGCTCCGCTCACAACTATGGTCCCCGTCTCGGGGCGACGCGCCGAAGAACTGGCGACGCGGCGGCATTGCTGGCTTGCAATTCATTTTGCTCACTGCTACCGCTCAGCGCCGGCTCGATTCCACTCATTGGTTCTAGTTAATCTAGCGTCTCGGGTCGAGGTGCAATTACTTCCTTTTTTTCCATTCGACGCGGTGTTCTCCCTCGCTCTTCGCCCAGCGCCCCTCAGGAACAACCGCCATAGGTTATCGTAGTCGGCAACGTAACCGTTCTTCTCACAATTTACACACCGCCCTCGGCTCGTCGACCACGACCGCTCCTAAAGCCTATCGTTAATGTTGTATACTCTCTTTCTTTAACTTCTATCAATTCTTCTTGCTCATCTTTGTAATCTTAGTTTCTTCTTCTAGCTTTCTGATTTCATCTTTCCACTGTCTTGCTGGTTGGTCATCCCTTGATTCATTTTCTTCTTCCTAGGTCAGTCCTTGTTTGCCAAGACATTCATCAAGCCACAAAACCAATTATTTTATTATTTTAAACCTTTATTTACTTAACTAAACATATTTCTCATAACTAACATATCGCGCGTGTGCAGTGAGCTCCAGCTAAAGGCAGATAGGCCTTATCTGCCTGACGTCCCCAAGCCCCTGAAAAACTTTAAAAAAACAGCCCAAACCCCAGGTCCCCCAATGACTTCACGTATTTTCGCGGATTTCTCTGTAATATTCCATGGAAAGTCCCGCCCGTGAGAAGGGGTGACAATAATCTATGCATAGATTTGTAACACTAAGTGGAGAAAAGATAACCATGATTCCCTTAGCAACATTCATTTAATCAATAAGAGAGGAATAAGACAACGATATAAAGGCACTTACACGTGTTTCCCTATTTACCCACTCAAAAGCCTCAGTCCATTAGAATGTGTGAAAATGATATTTCCCGTCCAACATTGAGAATGCATTGAACACTAAAAGATGAATTCTTTACAAGAAAACAAATTTATGTTGAAGTTAGTATAACTATGTTCTTCAATAGTTTAATTTTTTTAAGTCAGAGTGTTGACGCATCCTGACTCGGTAACCACATGGTTCCGTGTTTCGATACCGCTCTACGTAAATAGGTAAATATGTTTAAAATCATTAAATTAAAACAACTCAAATGTATGTATATATATATATAATATATATATATATATATATATATATATATATATTATATATATATATATATAAATGATTCCGACCAATATGTAATTTTAGGAAACTTACATCTTTTTTCGATCTCTTATGCGAACTCCTTCCAGATAAAACAAAAAAAACGTGAATGTGCAAAGTTTCTAGATCGATCGGACAACTGAATACTGACCCTATAAGGCCTTGTTAGTTGAGACTATGTATACACAATGATTAATTATTTTAAAAGTGGTATATTGTTCCCTTACTCTAAACCATTTCTTTCTTATTCTCTTAAGAAATGAACTTGAAGACTATCCAGACAAACCGTAAGCAAATCTATAACAATGATCTAAACAATTTACTAATAATTTAATTTAGTAAAAAATCCGAAATAATATGAAAAATCTAAAGAAATAATTAGTTTTTCATATTATTCGGGAAATTTTTTCTAATTAAATATTAGTAAATATATGATTATTTATTTACCACCAGTAGATTCACAATTAAATCAAAAGCATAATACAAAAAATGATAGTGAAGCATCAATTTTCATCATAAGAGGATGGCAGCTGTGGTTACGAGAGGGCGGTTTCGGTAACAATCTGTAAAAAACAAATTGTT
This sequence comes from Doryteuthis pealeii, assembly GCA_023376005.1. Classification (NCBI taxonomy): domain Eukaryota; kingdom Metazoa; phylum Mollusca; class Cephalopoda; order Myopsida; family Loliginidae; genus Doryteuthis; species Doryteuthis pealeii. The sequence goes on from CM042140.1 coordinate 108,379,669, forward strand.
TCTTAGATTCTTAGATGTGATTGTCAATCTTGAAATGCTTTTCCACGTTTTCTGTAATGTCGTTCAAAACACTGTCTCTTTCGTCAAGTTTTCCCAAGTCCAGCTTTTTGTAAGAGGATAAATCCTTCCACGTTGAAGAGTCCTTTATTGTCGAGGGAAATTGGCGTGATGGTCGAAACATCCTTGAAAAAAGATCTTTTGTCAGGAGTTACAATAGACGGGAATTTCGTGTTTGTAAAGTTGGGTTTAATTGGTTGGTTTGGTTTTGTTTTAATTTAATTGTCATAAATGTTATGTTTGAAATACAACTGGGTCATAGATGAAGTGCGTTGGGTGGCATCGTCTTTTATGTTTGTAAAAATTAATAAAACAAACGTTTTTGGCAGTAGAATCAACTAGTTAAGTACTGGCCGCCCATCTTGGCCAATTGGAAAGAACTCAAGTAATATAAGTAAGTCCGCGCGGGGAGATATAGAATCCTTTGCGAGGTAAAGTCACACACTAGTCCGAGCTATAGAACTTTGGTAAGTGAATAAGTCCCGTAGATGAGAATTCCTTTGGGTAAGTGAATAAGTCCGTGAAATAGAAGAATCCTTTGATAAGTGACATAGTCCCGTGATTAGAGATCTCTTTGGTAAAGTGGAATAAGTCCTGTGGTATAGATCTTAGGTCCGACGTCCAAGAAGATCCAAGTAGCAAGATGAACTACTAAGTTTAGAATCAGACAGTAAATACAACATGTCGAACAGCGCAAAGCAGCTTCCAAGTGATTGGACAAATAAGTGGTCACGTGCTTATCGGCGAGTCTTATTAAGTAGAGTGAAGCATTTACCAGCAGCACGCCTTATTATACCAAACGTCAACGAAGTTTGACATAACGTAAAGCCAACCAAAGCCACCACCAACCAAGCCAACTACTGCTAATGCTTACGTCTCGCCACATATCTATCGAAATTGAATGATTAGGATAAAAGCTGGCTATCTATCAACTAAAAGCGTTGATGTTTTGGCTCACATAACAATGATCAGCATGTAATTCTCGCATGAACGCTGAATCAACACTTTTTTTTCATTGCACGAAAGTAAGATGTCAGACGAAAATGCCATAAGCAGTCTGCGTTTTACTCTCTAGCGTGGGCCATAATATCTTCTTTTTGTTTTTAGTTACAGTCATAGAGATAAACTGGAAATAAAATTTCCTCTCAATATGTTAGGTCGACGCTATCAAATGAAATAGGCATTTGTTGTTGAGATTACGAGGTGAAAAAGACTGAACATTATTCATCGACAGGGACTATATATAACACAAATTCTCACGTCGTCAGTAAGACAAGAATAATTCGATAATACCTATGTCTGTTCTTCTCTGTGCATATATACAAGGTGGTGTCAAAAAGTGTCCGGGTTTTTTTTTTTTTTTGACACACCCTGATCTGAAAAAGTATATACCTTGCCATTCATTTTTTTCAGGATACAACGTGTATCAAACTTCATAGGTGTATTTCCAAGATAGAGAATCAAGAATGAATGGAAAGTTATTTTTCTTGCAAACTACAAGTTGTGTCATAATTACAAAATGTTCGATACTTTTTTGACAAAACCATATATATATATATTCTTTGTGTTGCGGAACATTCTACAATTTTTCTATTATTATTATTCATTTCTTTTGTTAATTAAAAATAATAATAGATAGAATAATGTACACAGGATAAACTCCTGACGAAAACACGTGTAGTTAATTAATTAATAATATCTTTTTATCCATTAATACTTTATTTCTTTATTTCTTGTTTCAACACACAACACAGACACACACACACACACACATATATATATAATATATATATATATATATATATATAGTATATATAATATTATAGCGAGAGAGAGAGAGAGAGAGAGAGAGAGAGGAGAGAGAGAGAGGAAAGAAAAGAAATAAAAAGGGGACCGTTAAATCTGAAATCAACTTTTTTTACAAATATGTGAAACATATAAGTAAATAGATCGATCATGTGGAGGTCAGAAAAACTTTAATCAGTTTAGGTTTTATAACTGCTCCACTGTTCATATTAGAGAAAATTTGCGAATTTAAGGAAAGGAAAATAAACGAGTTTCCAATCCAATATATATATAATATATATATATAGTATATATATATATATATATTATACGAACCACTTGCACCACTTGGCCGTGGCAAGGGCGCAGGAGAATAACCTCGATGGGTGCAAACACAAGAAGGGGTGGTGCGATCTTGACAAGTCAAGGAACAACACCCAACAAGGAAGGTACTGTACGGCCCACAGACGCCCCCTATCTCACATAACCATCCTGAATAAACGGATAATACATGTGGACAATGTTTGGAGAAACAAGGAACGAACCATAAGCGATGTTCTCCGTGAAGCCAATACATGGACACGCTAAGTGTGGGCCGCCCGCAAGGACCTACAATAGACCAACTTTGCGAAGTACTGGATCTTGCGCAGTGGACCTCCCAGGGACAAATGAATGAAATAGAGAATGTTGGCGAGAGATTGTCAATGGATATCTGTGGTGATTTCATGACATGATAATAATGATGATGATGATGATGAGATAACACGTGTGGTGTGGTGTGTGTGTGTGTGTGTGTGTGTTGTGTGTGGGTGTGGTTCTTGTATTATTTGGCATTTTACTATTGAATCACCGGAAAACTGGTGAGTAACTGAAAATTCTATAAAAATGCCGAATAAAAAAATAAAAAAACTTTATGAAAAACAAAACGAGTTATCTGTGTTAAAACCATCCAAACCACGGCATATTTTCCATGAAACTTTAATACTAACATATAAAGACTCCCCATTTTACTTGCATGTAATATTCTCTTAGTTGTTTTATCTTTTTTTATCAATCTCGGTGTAACAAAATGTTTATAATTACCTTCCAACAGTGAAAAATACATTCAAACCCCAAGAATTTGTCTGCATAAAAGGCGTATTCTGTGCATGGCGGATATATATATTTGAATTGATATTAATTGATATAGGCTGGTTGCGTCGGCAAGTTTGTTTTTTTTGTATCTTTTCAATCCATCTTATAGGTATATAGTATATATATATATATATATATTATCTTCCATTCTTCTTCTATTTCTTAAACCTAGCTCGTTATTCTATTCTTCCGTCCTTCTTTCTTCCATCATTCATTCTTTTCTTATTTCTGTCTTATCTGTTTTCTATTCGGTTTTCTTCTACTTTCTTTCTTTCTTATTCGTTCAAGCTGACTTCTTTCTTTTCTTTCTCCTTTCCCTTTATTTTTTATGTATCGAAGTTTTCCCTTTTTATTCTTACTTGTTAATTAATTTCCTGCTTCCATTGTTTTTTTGTTCTCTGTTCATTGGCTGCTCGGTAACATGGCCTGAAGCAGAAATAAAACATTTCAGTGGCTGTACACACCAAAGTCCACATTTCACGTTGCGCTTAAAGGATTACAGACATTTGTTAATTATTTCGAATAAACATTTTCTCCTACTCTTCCGGGATTATTGAATAGTATATATTTATAAAAAATCATCATACAGTGAAAGGCAAATATTAATTACAGCTACTTTCAATAAAAAGCAAAAACTGGCGGTACACCATAACATTTTATAAGAATCCCCTTTTTTTCTATTTTATTGTAAATTCAGTAGGAACGTAAAATATAATTTCGACATCACTTTAACAGGGGTGGGGTGGAGCAGAATATCTTGATTTAATGTGAGGCAATGTCATCACATGAAAATACATGTGCTTATCGCAATGTAAATAATCGCAGTCAAACGGATTAGTTATTTTTCAAGTTTTAGAATCTTTCAATTAAAGGAAGACTATTTGCCTTAGTTGGACCATATTATAGACGGGTCGTTTCGTGCGCTGGATGTGTAGGTCGTCTGCGTGCCGTCGCAGCAGTGCTCATGCGGATGGGGTCTGGTTGTAGCTGTATCCGTACCGTATAAGTATCATGGTGATTACGGGCAAGTGGAAAGGCCGGTTGACAGTAGCTATTGCAAAGAAGTTGATTAGTCGAAATCTCGTATCTAAAAGGCGAATAATTGTGCCCCCGTATCCTCCTCCGAATTGAATACAACATTTACCAAAATCAGGGAATTATCCGATTTTATATGCATCAGTTATTTATTTCCAAAACTTTCGTTATTTTACAGGGCACTTAAGCTTTGATCCACGCCTCTTACTTTGAGGTTGCAAATATCGGTGAGTTATATAAAGTGGACTAAATGTAATCAGGATATAAAGACAAAAAGTGTGAAAGACAAAAAACATTCAAAGGGAGTGATTCTGGTAAAAAATAAGTACCGAAATCGGAAAATTAAATGAAGAAAAAACGTCCTTTAATTTTTAGTGATTTTTACTCTGTTTTTTTTTTTTTTTTTTTAGTTTTTCAAATATAATTCGCTTTTTAGAATATCGATAAAAGATATACAATCGTATATTGTTGTTTATGTTCTAAAGGGGACTATATTTCAAAATTGAGTTTTCTTCAAAAATATTAGATGAACAAGTCGATTCTTTATTGAATAGAATATATTTGTTTCGGAATCTAAAAATAATGAAATTTGAAATTAATTAAGCGATTTAAATATTTTAAATGACATTATCTATTAATCAATGTAATATAAATTGTTTTTCTTCAAGTATGAACATGTATGGGGCAAATGGTAAATATTCATTGTAATGAATTTCGATTTATTTCAATTGTATCAGTTTGATTAAAACAATTCAGTAATGTAAAAAAAGAGGATTCGTTGATTGATCAGCTCACACAGAAGATGTCAATTAAACAGATAATTCCTGTTTTTTTGATAATTCTTTTTTAATCAACAACTGACTTTCCATACAAGAGAGGTCACATCGGCTCTCCTCATCGGTCTTGTTATTTTTGTAAACAAATTCACAATTAATTTTTGAAAGGCGGTCATTTTTCAGCGTGTTTAGACGATTAAGAAAAATATTAATTTTCATTAAAGTGTTAGTGATTCTTCTCGAAATAGTGGTATTTATGTTTTTTGTTTATTGATTTCTGAGAAGAAAACTGTTTATAAGCAATTAAAATCCTAAATAAATTTTTTTTTAAGTCACGAAAATAATTAAACCGGCGGCATGTTTCTCAAAATATTCGAGCAAATTTGACCGAAAATAATAGTTTTAAATATATTAGAAATAATTGACTATGTAATAATCATTTTGCTTTTTATGCTGATGCCTCATTAGGTTACGACTTTTCGACTTGACGCTTAAGTAATCAATTTTTTTTAATTTGATTAGTTTTATAATAAAAATGGGCGAATGAACTGAGAATTATCTTAGGATACTTATTACGATCTTATGTGCATACTCTAATCTTTGTATGTCCCGTATCTCTTATCTTTCCAGATTTTCTATAGATATCGTCAACGTTATGTGTCTGTGTTCCCTGTATATATTATATATTATATAAATATATATATATAAGGTTATATATAAAGTGTGTAGTTGACCCTATTAATTGTTATAAGCACTTATTAATAGCAAATTCCTCCGAAATTGTGTGGTGGTTACCGCATGCTCTCTCTCTCTCTCTCTGTCCTCTCTCTCTCTCTATACACTATATATATATACGTGATATATATGATATATATATTGCGACATGTGTGTGTGTGGTGTGTTGTGGAGATTTGTGTTTTGTGTGTGTGGTGTGTGTCATTATATATGTAATTATGTTTTGTGCATGTTTGTGTGAGGTGGGGTGAGAAGAGTAAGAGAGATAGATAGTAGATAGAAGGAGAAAGAGAAAGAGAAAAGAAAGAGAAGCGAGAGAGAGAGAGAGAGAGAGAAGAGTGAGACTTCGTCAGAATAGTTACTGAGAATGTCACGCAACGACAGAATACAAATGTCCACGCTACCTTAAATAGGTATGACATGCTGTATCAATAAAATATTGTTGGCAATTTATGAAAGGCATAGAGTAAGGCCAAGGATAAAGCTAGACAGATAACGAACACAACTCAAGGCTTTACAACAAAACATGCGTTTATCAATCACAAAAACAGTAACATACAAAATACTATACGTGAGTTGAGGATACATGTAAGGTACAAGTGTATATGGAGATTCACAAGTGTATTAGGTATAGGTTGGTGTGTAATGGGTTTGCAAATTAATGCCTTTGCGAAAAACTTATCTGTCCCTTTGTTTATTAGAAGTCTTGAACTTTTCAAATTCTACGGCTCTCACCCCTGGGCAGGTTTCAAATACTGTCTTCTCGGACGTCAGTACTGGCAGGCCTCACAAAAGGCACATCTTATCTCGAACTTTATTGCTGGGGAAAAGAGGAGATTCATGGTGTCATCCCTCTAAAATTAGCGGGTATCTGGCCTAGTAATATGGCTCTGATTGGTTGCTGTCCACGGCCCATAGCCAATCGCATGAAGGTTTCTCAATCATTTTTGGCTAGCAGACCCTTGTCTTGCTATGGTCAAAGGGGTAACTGTAATTGTTTTAAAGATTGCTTATAATATATATATATATTAAAAGTGTCAGATGTGTACGAGTTTTTGGCGAGTTACGAAATCCTCCTGTGGTCGATTTTCCTTCGTGTTGAAAAGCTGAAATTTGAATTATGAGTGATTTCTCAGATACACTTATGTAGAAAAATGAACTAAAACGATTAAGTTTCCAAAAGTATTGACCAAAGTAAATATATTCTTTATAAAAGAATAACATATAAAACCGATATTGCAGCGTCACAATTGAATTCCATGTATCTTATACATTAATGCGATAACAGTGCGATGTTTCTCCTTTTTTTAAATGCTGTTTTTAGGAAGGGGCGTGGAACGAATTAAATGGTATTCAGTTTAGTTACTCAGAAATCTTGGTTTACATATCACGAAGTATAAAACACCTACGTGAAACCGAACTCACAAACAATGACTCTCTTTTCTAGCGCGCTAAATAAATTACACAACGGAAGGAACTGAGTTTGTAATCCTAAGTAATGGCAATGATTTAATCTTCCTAGGAACGAAAGTTTGATCTGTGTTTCTTCCGAGTTAATTAGAAAGGAATGGTTTGTTTGCGAGTTAGATAATGGATCAACCGATTAATTGTGCTTAAGAGAGGCAAAAGAATCGATTGAGATTTTTTACTCTACGTATGACAGTTGTCTGCAAAGCTGAAGATTAAACATGTTTTCTGGACATTTAACAAATAATTCCATTAAATGGACATGGCCCTATCGGAATGTGTCAATTATAATCGTTTTGGAAGCCCTTCCGTTATCAGTGGGACCCAAGTCGAAGACTGAGGCGTTCCAGGACATGATAACCAAAATTGATACATACGATTTTTTTTATACCCACCAATACAAGTGGGGCTTTTAATTCTTTTCGTGTAGCAATCTCAGGATCAGTTTTCTGTAGCTCTATTGGCCACAACGCATATATGTGAATACACATATGCACTCCATAGGAAAAAGGCGGGTGAAAATAAGACTGGCGAGCGTAACAGTTGTCAAGATCGAAATTGGATTTAGCGAACGACTTCAAAAATTCGAAGAGCCTTTTTTGAGTTTCTTCTTGTCTGATTGGGAATAATCTTTTCTACCCCTTCCAAAACATTATTGACATATTCACTTCTTTTAGATCAAGATACGGCAATCAGTTGAGCGTATCGTTAAACTCTCAATGCAACCAGTTGTATGCCATTTAAAACGGACATTTTTGTCGCATCCTGATTGTCCTTAATTAGAACTAGGTGAAATATCGTTTAAATATTCAAAGAAAATACTCAACAACATAATAGATATTCCTTAAATTTTAAAAGGATTAGAATTCAATAAAAATATACATGTCTCACCACGATATCTGTCTCACTAACCCCACTCACCACACACACACACGACACACACACACTCTCTCTCTTTTCTCTCTATCTCTCTCTCTCTCTCTCTCTATATAATAGTATTTAATATGTTTATAATAGTCTTTCTCTCTCTCTCTCTTTCCGCCACTCTCTCTCATCTCTCTCTCTCTCTCTAATATATATACTATATATATTGTATATATATTATATATATATATATAGTAACTGGAATGTCGTCTACCATAATGCAGTTTACATAAATATATATATAATAATATTATATTATAATATATATATATAATACTATTATAATATATATATTTATATAATATATATATATAGTATGTATATAGTAATCTGGATGTGTTATACTTAATGACAGAAAATGAAATATTAATATTTATCATGTTCAGTTATTCGTATAATTTAGAATGCAGCCATTTAAAATTATCAATCTATGCTAAAACCAAAAAAAAGAAAAGTCATATATATAATATATATATATATATTATATATATATATATAATATAATATTATATATATAATAATATATATATATATTATATTTATATAAAATATTCACATACCACCTATCTATTTCTTCTTTTGCAGCTCTATATTATGGCATTTCAGTCTCGGAATGACTATAAAAATAGTTTTTGTGCTTTGAAGTTAGTGCTCTCCTGAGACTGTATAATCCCAATGTTAGAAAAACATTCTCGACCATATATATTATATAATTTATATATATATATATATATATTATTTAGTATTATATAATTATATAATTAAGAAATAACGAAGAAATCTTCCATATAATTAGTATAGCAAAATTCCCTTCTATATAAAGAAATATTTACTTCCATTCTAATTAAGACACGAAACTTTCGCGAGTAACAACAATATCTGACTTTGTGGCCAAAGAATTAAACAAATTCATCCGATTCAATTAGTACTTGTCGACGAATTACATATGACATCTTAATCGTGAAATATTTTATATAAGCTTTCAAATGTTTTTGGGCACTATATCGTTAACTGTCGCTAAACTACTAGTAATTTGTATCTTATTTTCTATATTATTTTTTTGTTCACGAATTAACTACACCCAATACACAATTTTTTTTTAAAAAAAAGGGAATTTAGTTTTTTTTTACATTACTGGGGGTGATTTTTTTTGGGGTTAAAATTTTTCCAAAAATTTTGTACTGACCATGTTAGTTTTTCTGCGGTCTACGATCTGTAACCTGAAGTAGTAAGGGGAACTCACATATGAACATATTTTTAGTTTACGCCGCTGGTCAGTACAGGCGACACGGTAAGCAGTTCTCCGCATTTCTGTCGGTTTTCTATTTCCTTGAAATGTATTTGCTGTTATCCCTGGTTATTGAATGTTGTTTCTTTTTCCTTGTACATTTCAACGGATTTTTATAAAAGAAATTGTAACATCAGCTAAGACGTCAAGTGCCCCCGCCATTTTTTTACAAAAAAAACAGTCGGCAGTAAACCCATCCCAATAAAAAAGAACATATATGGAAAACGTTCATTTCTAAGAATTTTTTAGGTCACAGAAAAGCGTCATTTTTTAATCTCTGTTTTGTATATCTATTTTACACGTAACACTTTGGCTCTATCTTCTTTCATCAATTAGGTCTGTTATATTCAACCTGGGAAGATTCCCTATCTTTGTGGATAGAATCTGTCAAAAATAGTTGAAAATATGATATCCAAATCAAAATATTTGTCCAAATCTTTTTCCATTTTGGTAATTTCCCTAGTATATCTAAGTGCAGAACTTAATCTACACTATCTTGATGACAGGAAACATGATTTACCCTGTGGCTATTTAGAATATTACAAAACGAGAATTAAGAAAAATTGACGCTTTTTTGTGACACTAAATTCTTAGAATGAACGTTGTTTCCTATATTGTTTCTTTTTTATTGGGGATGTTTTACTGCCGACTGTTTTTTTTGTAAAAAAAATGGGGCGGGGGCTTGACGCTTCTTACTGATGTCATTTTCTTTTAATAAAATCCGTGAAACTGTACAAGGAAAAAGAAACAACATTCATAACAGGATAACAGCAAATACATTTCAAGGAAATAGAAACCCGACAGAAATGGGGAGAACTGCTTACCGTGTCGCCTGTACTGACCAGCGGCGTAAACTAAAAATATGTTCATATGTGAGTTCCCCTTACTACTTTCAGGTTACAGATTCGTGACCGCAGAACTAATGGTCAGTACAAAATGAAATTAACAAAACCAGTAAACTAATCTAAATTGTGTATTGTGGTTGTAGTTAATTTTGTGAACAAAAAATAACTATAGAAAATAAGATACAAATTACTAGTCAGTTAGCGACAGTTAAAGATATAGTGCCAAAAACATTTGAAAGCTTATATAAATAATATCACGAGTGTAAGATGTCATATGTAATTCGTGACAAGTACTAATTGAATCGGATGTAATTTGGTTTAATTCTTTGCCACAAAGTCAGATATTTGTTGTTACTCGAAAGTTTCGTGTCTAAATAGAATGGGTAAATATTTCTTTATATAGAAAGGAATTTTGTCTATAACTAATATATGGAAAGATTTCTTCGTTATTTTCTATTATATATATATATATATATATATATATATATATTATATATATATATATATATATGGTCGAGAATGTTTTTCTAACATTGGATTATACAGTCTCAGGAGGCACTAACTTCAAAGCACAAAAACTATTTTATAGTCATTCGAGACTGAAATGCCAATAATATAGAGCTGCAGTAAAGAAGAAATAGATAGGTGTATGTGAATATATATTATATATATATATATATATATATATATATATATATATATATATAATATATAATATATATATATATATATATATATATATGACTTTTCTTTTTTTGGTTTTAGCTAGATGATAATTTTAAATGGCTGCATTCTAAATTATACGAATTAACTGAACATGATAAATATTAATATTTCATTTTTTCTGCATTATGTATAACTACATTCCAGTATATATATATATATATATATAATATATATAATATATATATATATATATATATATATATATATATATATGTATAACTGCATTATGTATGACGACATTCCAGTATATATATATATATAATATATATACATATATATATATATATATAGAGAGAGAGAGAGAGAGAGAGAGAGAGAAGAGAGAAGAGAGAGAAAGATATATATATATATATATATATATATAGAGAGAGAGAGAGGAGAGAGAGAGAGAAGAGAGAGAGTTGTGTGGTGTGTGTGTGTGTGTGAGTGGGTTAGTGAGACAGAATATGTAGTGAAGGACATGTATATTTTTATTGAATTCTAATCCTTAAATTTAAGGAATATTATATATTGTATGAGTATTTTCTTTGGAATATTTAAACATATTTCACCTAGTCTAATTTAAGGAATAGGATGCGACAAAAATGTCCGTTTTAAAATGGATACAACTGGTTTGCATTGAGAGTTTACATACGGCTCAACTGATTGCCGTATCTGATCTAAAGAAGTGAATATGTCATAATGTTTTGGGAAGGGGTAGAAAGATTATTCCCAATAGCAAGAAGAAAAACTCAAAAAGGCTCTTCGAATTTTTGAAGTCGTTTCGCTAAATCCAATTTCGATCTTGACAACTGTTACGCTCGCAGTCTTATTTTCTACCCGCCTTTGTGTTCCTTGGAGTGCATATGTGTATTCACATATATGCGTATGTGGCCAATAGAGTACAGAAAACTGATCCTGAGATTGCTACACGAACAAGAATTAAAATGCCCACTTGTATTGGTGGGTATTAAAAAAAATCGTATGTATCAATTTTGTCGTTTATCATGTCCTGGAACGCCTCAGTCTTCGACTCTGGTCCCACTGATAACGGAAAGGCTTCCAAAACCGATTATAATTGACACATCCGTAGGCCATGTGCATTTAATGGAATTATTTGTTAAATGTCCAGGAAACAGTTTAATCTTCAGCTTGCAGATCAAATGTCATACGTAGAGTAAAAAATCTTCATCGATTCTTTTCCTCTCTAAGCACAATTTAATCGGTGTCCATTATCTAAACTCGCAACAAACATTTCCTTTCTAATTAACTCGGAATGAAACACAGATCAAACTTTCTGTTCCTAGGAAGATTAAATCATGCCATTACTTAGGTACAAACATCAGTTCCTTCCGTTGTGTAATATTTAGCGCGCTAGAAAAGCAGATCATTGTTTGTGAGTTCGGTTTCACTAGGTGTTTTATACTTCGTGACTTATGTTAAACCAAGATTATCTGAGTAACTAAACTGAAATACCATTAATTCGTTTCACGCCCCTTCCTAAAAAACAGCATTTAAAAAAAAGGAGAAACATCGCACTGTATTGCATTAATTATAAGATACGATGGAATCAATTGTGCGCTGCAATATGTTTTAATGTTTATTCTTTTATAAAGAATATATTTCTTTGGCGTAATAACTTTGGAAACTTAAATGTTTTAGTTCATTTTTCTACATAAGTGTATCTGAAGATCACTCATAATTCAAATTTCAGCTTTCAACACGAAGGAAAATCGACCAAGGAAGATTTCGTAACTCGCAAAACTCGTAAATCTGACACTTTAATATATATATATATTATAAGCAATCTTAAACAATTACAGTTACCTCCCTTGACCATAGCAACAGAGCCAAGGGTCTTAGCCAAAAACTGATGAGAAACCTCATGCGATTGGCTAGGGCCTTTGTCAGCAACCAATCAGAGCCTATATTACTAGGCCTAGATTACCCGCTAATTTAGAGGGATGACACCATGAATCTTCCTCTTTCCCCAGCAACAAAGGTCGAGATAAGATGTGCTTTTGAAGCCTGCCAGCTACTGACGTCGAGAACGACATATTTGAAACCTGCCCAGGGGTGGAGCCGTAGAATTTGTAAAAAGTCAAGACTTCAAATACAAGAGACAGATAAGTTTCGCAAAGGCATTAATTTGCAAACCATTACACACCATATACAATACACTTTGTGAATCTTCCATACACTTTGTAAACCTTACATGTATCTCAACTCACGTATAGTATTTTGTATGTTACATGTTTTTGTGATTGATAAACGCATTGTTTTGTTGTAAAGCCTTGAGTTGTGTTCGTTATCTGTTAGCTTTATCCTTGTCTTTATCTTGCCTTCATAATTGCCAACAATATTTTATTGATACAGCATTCATACCTTATTTAAGGTAGCGTGGACATTTGTATTCTGTCGTTGCGTTGACATTCAGTTAAATATTCTGACGAAGTCTCACTCTCTCTCTCTCTCTCTCTCTCTCTCGCTTTCTCTTTCTCTTTCTCTTTCTCTCTCTCCTTCTATCTATCTATCTATCTCTCTTACTCTCTCTCACACCCACTCACACAAACATGCACAAACATATACATATATAAATGTACACACACACACACACAAACAACACACACACACACACACACACACACACATATATATATATATATATATATATATATATATATATATATATAGAGAGAGAGAGAGAGAGAGAGAGAGAGAGATGGGTACCACACACAAATATTCGGAGGAATTTGTGCAGTAATAAGTGAATTATTAACAATTTAATTAGTGTCTCATACTTATTTACACCACTATATATATATATATATATATATATATATATATATATATATATATATAATATATACAGAGGAACACAGACACATACGTTGACAGACATAGAAAACGAGAGACAGAAAGGAGATAGGGACATACAAAGATAGAGTATGCACATACAGATGCGTAGATAAGTATCCTAAGATAATTTCAGTTCATTCGCCCATTTTTATTATAAAAACTAATCAAAATTAATTAAATTGATTACTTAAGGTCAAGTCGAAAAGTCGTAACCTAATGAGCATCAGAAAAAAAGCAAAATGATATTACATAGGTCATTTATTTCTAATACATTTTAAACTATTATTTTCGGTCAAATTTGCTCGAATATTTTGGAAACATGGCCGCGGTTTATGTATTTTGTGACTTAAAAAAAAAATTATTTAGGATTTTAAGGCTTATAACAGTTTCTTCTCAGAAATCAATAACAAAAACAATAAATACACTCATTTCAGAAGAATCACTAACTTTTAAATGAAATATATTTTTCTTTTTCGTCTAAACACGCTGAAAAAATGACGCTTCAAAAATTAATTGTGAATTTGTTTACAAAAAATAAAAGACCGAGAGGAGATGCCGTGTGACCTCTCCTTGTATGGAAAGTCGTTGTTGATTAAAAAGAATTATCAAAAAACAGGAATTATCTGTTTAATGACATCTTCTGTGTTGGCTGATCAATCAACGAATCCTCTTTTTTTAATTACTGAATTGTTTTAATCAAACTGATACAATGAAAATAAATCGAAATTCATTACAATGAATATTACCATTTCTGCCTACCATGTCATACTTGAGAAAACAATTTATATACATGATTAATAGATAATGTTCATTTAAAATATAAATCGCTTAATTTTAATTTTCAAATTTCATATTTTTAGATTCCGAAAACAAATATTTATTCAATAAAGAATCGACTTGTCATCTAATATTTTTGAAGAAAACTCAATTGAAATATTAGGTCCCTTTAGACATAACAAATATCGATGTATAATCTTTTTATCGATATCTAAAAGCTAATTTTATATTTAAAAAAAAAAAAAAAAAAAAAAAACAGAGTAAAAAATCACTAAAAAATTAAAGACGTTTTTTCTTACATTTAATTTTCCGATTTCCGGTACTTATTTTTTACCAGAATCACTCCCTTGAATGTTTTTTTTTGTCTATTCACACCTTTTTGTCTTTTTTTAATACTGTAATTAGTTTCACTTTTATATAACTCAACCGATATTTTGCAACCTCAAAGTAAGAGGCGTGGATCAAAGTTAAGTGCCCTGTAAAAATAAGAAAGTTTTGAAATAAAATAACTGATGCATTATAAAATCGGATAATTCCCTGATTTCTGGTAAATGTGTATTCAATCGGAGGAGGGGGGGGGCAAATTATTCGTTTTAGATACGGATTTGACATCATCTTTGGCAATAGCTACTGTATAATTATCGGTCCAACTAAGGCAAATAGTCTTTCTTTAATTTGAAAGATTCATAAAACTTGAAATAATACCTAATTGCGTTGACTGCGATATTTACATTGCGAATAGCACATGTATTTCATGTGATTTGAACATTGCCTCCATTAAATCAAGATATTCTGCTCCACCCCACCCCTGTTAAAGTGATGTCGAAATTATATTAATTAAGTTTATCTGAAATTTACAATAAAATAGAAAAAAGGGATTCTTTAATAAAATGTTATGTGTACCGCCAGATTTTTGCTTTTATATTGAAAGTAGCTGTATTAATATTTGCCTTTCACTGTATGATGATTTTTATGAAATATAATACTATTCAATAATCCCGAGAGTAGGAGAAAATGTTATTCGAAATAAATTTTAACAAATGTCTGTAATCCTTTAAGTGCAACGTGGAAATGTGGACTTTGGGTGTGTACAGCCACTGAAATTGTTTTATTTCTTGCTTCAGGCCATGTTACCGAGCAGCAATGAACAGAGAACAAAAAAACAATGGAAGCAGAAATTTGAATAACAAGTAAGAATAAAAAGGGAAAACTTCGATACATAAAAATAAGACGGAAAGGAGAAAGAAAAGAAAGAAGTCAGTTGGAACGAATAAGAAAGAAGAAAGTAGAAGAAAACCGAATAGAAAACAGATAAGAACAGAAATAAGAAAAGAAATGAATGATGGAAGAAAAGAAGGACGGAAGGAATTAGAATAAACGAGCTAGGTTTAAGAAATAGAAGAAAGAATGAAGATAATATATATATATATATATATATATATATATAAGATGGATTGAAAGATACAAAAAAACAAAACTTGCCGACGCACCAGCTATATCAATTAATATCAATCAAATATATATATCCGCCATGCAACAGAATACGCCTTTTTGCAGACAAATTCTTGGGTTTGAAATGTATTTTTCACTGTGGAAGGTATTATAAACATTTTGTTACACCGAGATGATAAAAAAGATAAAACAACTAAGAGAATATTACATGCAAGTAAATGGGAGTCTTTATATGTTAGTATTAAAAGTTTCATGGAAATATGCCGTGGTTGGATGTTTTAACACAGATACTTCGTTTTTGCTTTTTAATAAAGTTTTTTTATTTTTTTATTTCGTGCATTTTTATAGAATTTTCAGTTACTCACCAGTTTTCGGTGATTCAATAGTAAAACTGCAAATTAATACAAGAACACACACACACACACACACACACACACACACACACACACACACACACACGTGTATCATCATCATCATCATCATCATTATTATCATGTCATGAAATCACCACAGATATCCATGACAATCTCTCGCCAACATTCTCTATCATTCATTGTCCCTGGGAGGTCCACTGCGCAGCATCCAGTATCTTCGCAAAGCTGGTCTATGTAGGTCCTTGCTGGGCGGCCCACACTAGCGTGTCCATGTATTGGCTTCCACGTGAGAACATCGCTTATGAGTTCGTCCTTGTTTCTCCAACATTGTCCAGCATGTATTATCCGTTTATTCAGATGGTTTGTGAGATAGGGGGCGGGTGGCCGTACAGCTACTTCCTTGTTGGGTGTTGTTTCCTTGACTTGTTCAAGATCGCACACACCATTCTTGTGTTGCACCCATCGAGGTTATTCTCCTGGCGCCTTGCCACGGGCCAAGTGGTGCAAGTGGTTCGTATATATATATATATATATATATATATATATATATATATATATATATTGGATTGGAAACATCGTTATTTTCCTTCCTTAAATTCGCAAATTTCTCTAATACTGAACAGTGGAGCAGTATAAAACCTAAACTAGATAAAGGTTTTCTGACCTCCACATGATGATCTATTACTTATATGTTTCACATATTTGTAAAAAAAAGTTGTTTTCAGATTAAACAGGTCCCTTTTATTTCTTTTCTTTCTCTCTCTCTCTCTCTCTCTCTCTCTCTCTCTCTCTCTCGCTATATAATATATATATATATATATATATATATATATATATATATATATATGTGTGTGTGTGTGTGTGTGTGTGTGTTGAAAAAAGAAATAAACGAAATAAAGTATTGAATGGATAAAATAGGATATATTAATTAATTTAACTTACACGTGTTTCGGTCAGGAGTTTATCCATGTGTACATTATTCTATCTATTATTATTTTTAAATAACAAAAGAAATGAAATAATAATAATAGAAAAATGTAGAAATGTTCCGCACACAAAGAATATATATATATATGGTTTGTCAAAAAAGTATCGAACATTTTTGTAATTTATGACACAACTTGTAGTTTGAAGAAAAATAACTTTCCATTCATTCTTGATTTCTATCTTGGTAAATACACCATGAAAGTTTTTGATACACGTTGTATCCTGAAAAAAATGAATGGAAGGTCATTCTTTTTCAGAATACAAGGTGTGTCAAAAAAAAAAAAAACCCGACACTTTTTGACACACCTTGTATATATGCACAGAGAAGAACAGACATAGGTATTATCGAATTATCTTGTCTACTGAGACGTGAGAATTTGTGTTATTATAGTCCCTGTCGATGAATAATGTTCGTCTTTTTCACCTCGTAATCTCATACAACAAAATGCTATTTCATTTGATAGCGTCGACCTAACATATTTGAGAGGAAATTTATTTCGCAGTTTTTATCTCTATGATGTAACTAAAAACAAAAGAAGATATATGGCCCACGTAGAGATAAAACGAGACTGCTTAGTGGCATTTCGTCTGTACATCTTACTTCGTGCAAATGAAAAAAAAGTGTTGATTCAGCGTTCATGCTGAGAACTTACATTTGCTGATCATTGTTATTGTGAGCAAAACATCAACGCTTTTAGTTTGATAGATAGCCAGCTTTTTATCCTAATCATTCATTTCGATAGATATGTGGCGAGACGTAAGCATTAGCAGTAGGTTGGTTGGTTGGTTGGTGGTTGGTTGGCATTTACGTTATGTCAAACTTGTTGACGTTTTTGTGTATATAAGGCGTGTGGTAAATGGTCACTTCTACTTATAGACTCGCCGATAAGCACGTGACCACTATTGTCCAATCACTGGAAGTGCTCTGCTGCTGTTGTTGTATTTATACTGTCTGATTCTAAACTTAGTTCACTGCTACTTGGATCTTCTTGGACGTCGGACCTAAAGGATTCTATACCACAGGACTTATTCACTTACCAAAGGATTCTCTATCACGGGACTTATTCACTTATCAAAGGATTCTCTATCACGGGACTTATTCACTTACCAAAGGATTCTCTATCACGGGACTTATTCACTTACCAAAGGATTCTATAGCTCGGGACTTATTCACTTACCAAAGGATTCTATAGCTCGGGACTTACTTATATACTTTGAGTTCTTTCCAATTGGCCAAGGATGGCGGCCAGATACTTAACTAGTTTATTCTATGCCAAAAACGTTTTGTTTTATTAATTTTTACAAAACATAAAAGACGATGCCACCCAACGCACTTTCATTGACCCAGTGTATTTCAAACATAACATTTAAGACAATAAATTTAAAACTAAAAACCAACCAACCAATAAACCAACTTTACAAACACCGAATTCCCGTCTTTTGTAACTCCTGACACAAGAATCTTTTTTCAAGAGATTTTCGACCATCACCAATTTCCTCAATAAAGACTCTTCAACGTGGAAGGATTATCCTCGTTACAAAAGTGGACTTGAAAAACTTGAGAAGAAGACAGTTGTTTTGAACGACATTACAGAAAAACGTGTGAAAGGCATTCAAGATTACAATCACATTCTAAGAATCTAAGAAACAATTTGTTTTACAGATTGTTACCGAAAACCGTAAAACATACACAGCTGCCATCCTCTTATGCAAAATTTATGTTCACTATTCATTTTTTGTATATGCTTTTGATTTTATGTGAATTACTGGGGTAAATAAATAATCATATCATTTACTAATATTTAATTTAGAAAAAATTCCCGAAATAATATGAAAAACTAATATTTCTTTAGATTTTCATATTATTTCGGGATTTTTTCTAAATTAAATATTAGTAAATTTTGTTTAGATCATTGTTATAGATTTGCTAGGTTTGTCTGGATGTCTTCAAGTTCATTTCTTTAAGAGAATAGAAAGAAATGGTTGAGATAGGGAACAATATACCACTTTTAAAATGAATTAATCATTGTGTATAATATGTCTCAACTACAAGGCCTTATAGGGTCAGTTATCAGTTGTCCGATCGATCTGAAACTTTGCACATCACGTTTTTTTTGTTTATTGGAATGGAGTTCGCATAAGAGATCTGAAAAAAGTGTAAGTTTCCTAAAATTACATATTGGTCGGAATCATTATATATATATATATATATATATATATATATAATATATATATATATATATATATATATATATATACATACATTTGGTTGTTTTAATTTAATGATTTAAACATATTTACCTATTTACGTAGAGCCGGTATCGAACACGGAACCATGTGGTTACGAGTCAGATGGTCAACACTCTGATCTTAAAAAAAAACTATTGAAGAACATAGTATACTAACTTCAACATATAATTTTGTTTTCTGAAAGATATTCATCTTTTAGTGTCAATGCATTCTTCAATGTTGGACGGGAAATATCATTTTCACATTCTAATGGACTTGAGCTATTGAGTGGGTTAAATAGGAAAGCACGTGTAAGTTGCCTTTATATCGTTGTCTTATTCCTCTTTTATTGATAAATGAATGTTGCTAAGGGAATCATGGTTTCTTTTCCTCCACTTAGTGTTACATAATCTATGCATAGATTATTGTCAACCCCTCTCACGGGCGGGACTTTCCATGGAATATTACAGAAATCCCGCGAAATACGTGAAGTCATGTGGGACCTGGTTGGCTGTCAGTTTTCAGCTTGGACGTCAGGCAGATAAGGCCTATCTGCCTTAGCTGGAGCTCACTGCACACGCGCGATATGTTAGTTAGAGAAATATGTTTAGTTAAGTAAATAAAGGTTTAAATAAATAATATGGTTTTGTGGTTGATGAATGTCTTGGCAACAAGACTGACCTAGAAGAAGAAATGAATCAAGGATGACCAACCAGCAAGAACAGTGAAAGATGAAATCCAGAAGCTAGAAGAAGAACGTAAGATACCAAAGATGAGCAGAAGAATGATAGAAGTAAAGAAAGAGAGTATACAACATTAACGATAGGCTTAGGTTCAGCGGGTCGTCTCGACCGAGCCGAGGGCGGTGTGTAAATTGTGAGAAGAACGGTTACGTTGCCGACTACGATAACCTATGGCGGTTGTTTCCTGAGGGGCGCTGGGCGAAGAGCGAGGAGAACACCGCGTCGAATGGAAAAAAAGAAGTAATTGCACCTCGACCCGAGACGCTAGATTAACTAGAACCAATGAGTGAATCGAGCCGGCGCTTGAGCGGTTAGCAGTGAGCAAAATGAATTTGCAAGCCAGCAAGCGCCGCAGTCGCCAGTTCTTCGGCGCGTCGCCCCGAGACGGGACGCATAGGTGAGCGGGAGCAGAAGAAACACGTAGGCGACTTTGGCGCAGTCTCTTTTTTCCAAAGACACATGTTCGTCGTCGCAGAAGCCACCCCACCAAAGGACGGGCCAACAATATTTCCTTTTGTTTCTGCGCGCGGTCATCGGAAGCGACTCCGCGATCTGACTTAATGCACACGTCATACTCCCAGGTAGATAGGTAAATGTAGGGGAGTATATCCTTATATAGAGTGATGTATCGGGTATGAAAGGTTAGAGCACATGCATATTGTCGTTGATCCTTTCCCATTTCTTTTCAGAAGGCTATTTGCATTTCACATACCGCTAATACGCTTGGGAAAGGTATGCATCCAACTATTATCTGCCTAACTATGAGTAGATAGTAGGTTAAACGGGGCTTTTTAAAGATTGGCTTCATAACCGGTATTGGAGAAGGAAACTCAAACCTGTTAAACCCCGCATAAGAAATCGACCTTGTTTCCCATCCTTCTCGTGTGGAATAGTTTATATATACTAGCAAGAATATGCACCCTCCGGGCGCAAGTGTTTATGTTTTACTGTAATGAAATATATTATATTAGGAAGACTAATGAAACTAAATAAGAATGAAGATAAAATGATTTGAAATAGTGGGGGGTATAATCAAAAAATAACATAACTTTGAAACTACCTTATCCATCATTTTCCATCACTCCTGTCTTTCATTGCTAAATTTTCCTAATTTAACTATTTAGTTAATTTAGAAACTAAAGAATGAAATCAAAGTTATTCTTTCTTGCTAACAGATTTCTTTTAAGATGTGTTGAAGAGATTTTTGGTCATATTCATTAAGATAAAACAAGATAATTAGAAATCAATAATACTAAGCACATATTTATTAAAATCGAACTTTTAATATCAATATGCAAATTAGCCTTCCCCTTCATCCTGTAAACCGCTATTTTGTTGTATATATAAATACAATTACATGTTAATAGTATGTAGATATGGTCAACCATATTAATAATGGAAAACCATTTTATTAATAATTGAGGTTTACATAAAAATATGGAGAATGTGACATATATACCTAATGGAATATTGACTTGAGTAGTAATATAGTTTCGGTTACAGACAGAAGAACACACAATCTCCATAATAATAATAATAATAATAATATATATATATATATATATATATATATATATATACCTTACACTCTTCGCAAAATCATAGATACTCCAGTTAATAAAATATAGGCAAAGCTTTGCTGAAGAACAGTCTGCCTTTCTAATCATGATCTTGAACGGTACAAATGGTCAATACGTATCGCTTAACCATTACAACACAGTATTTTCTTTCCTTTTTTACCCCATCTAATTGGAAATTCCCACCAAAAATATGAGGGTAATCACAAAAAATAAAAAAATATTTAGAAATCACAGAAACGTTTACTGTTTATTGCCAATGATATTTACTGATTTTATAGTTTGAACATGTATCTATTTTTCTATGCAATTGCCATTTCAACCGATGCATATTCTAAACACTGTAGTAGTTTTTGCATACCCAATTCGCCGCACTGCCTTTGAGGAAACGTTCAAACTCGTCATCGTTGCAAACTCGCTAAACCAGTTGTGGACGTGTTTGACATATATGCACGACTAGCCATACACTTCAGTTAATTATCAATAAATTTCAATCAGTTTAATTTATTTTGCGTACTAAAACTGAATAACTTCAAATTTGGCACTTGGATCAATCGGGATCTCCACCAGAAACGACTGCCAAGCCAGGCGTTGCAGCTAGACGCATGCAGACACATACACAATAAACTCAACAGCATTGTCATTTGCCGAACGAAAAAATTATCTGCGTCCCAGCACATTGCAGACGTTAGCTTTGGATTACCCTCGTAATTACTTGTTTGGGTGTAAGAGTAGTAATTTAGCAAGTCATTTTTCCATCTCTATGTATTTTGGGAGGAATACCCCGTGCCTAGTGGCTAACGTTCTGAACTGCAACATCGTTAGCAAATTCGAACCCCAGTCACGATGTTACATTCAGTTTTGGGATAATACACTTAGGAAAGGTAAGAAACCCCTTATACCCGCAGATATGGGATAGATAGTACCACATCTGTTATTCTTTAAAGTTGGCTTGAGCATTAAATAACCCATGAAGATTGATATGCCATTAAACAAAGAAAACAAAGAATCTTTGTATTTCAGTGTATCTTCAAGGAGGTCTCGACTCAATGCTTATAAGCTCTAATTAATTAAATCTATGTTTAAATGGACCGGTTTAGCTCAGTCGGTAGAGTATCCGCTAAGGAATCACAAAAGTTCCGGTTTCCATTCTAACCCTCGCCAATTCTGCGTTTGGAGTACCAGAGACTTAGATCTGGCCGGCAGATGGTTGGTGTGGTGTTCCACCTCAGTCGCTAGCGCAAAGGTGATAGACTACCTCGCTTTCCGATTGATACCGACTATAGGCCACTCCACCAACTTGACTTTTACTCACTTAACACTGTACTTCACAGCGTAAGTTTGATATATGTTCTCTTCTAATAATATTTGTAGCCTTTTTCGCCAATGCAAAACTTACTTATTTAGTAATGTAAATATTTTTATTGAGGGTGAAGTTTAGAAAAAACATCACTAATATTATATACAATTAAGTACATTTACACATTTTACATATATGCGATCACAGTTGAAGCGCATATGGAAGCGCGTGGTCTAATGGGTAGAGTCATAGGAAATGGATTCGTCAACCCGAGTTCAATTCCTGGACGAAGCTGTTTGCATTTCACATAGCGCTAATAGCCTTGGGAAAGGTATGAATCCAATTCTCCCTCCAGTTATGGGTAAATAGCAGGGCAGAATGGCTTCTTTAACCATAGCTAAGTAACCAGTCTAGGAGAAGGAAAACTCTGAATTCAAACCTGTTAAACTTCGCTTAAGAAATTGACCTTGTGTCGCATCCTGTTCGTGCGGAGGGGTTGGTAAATATATATATGCAATCACAGTATTTGCTTTTTTATATATTACTCCCTTTCTTTTACCCATAACTCAGTGATGTGAAGAAGAATGAAATATCAAGTGAATTGCGTTGCCATTGATGTCGGTTTCAGCAAAGTTCCCTTTAGATTTTTGTAACATATCCATGTATTCTATCAGAATATCGATGTAAAGAATAGTGGTATTATTTTGGAATGCCACTTCTGTACACGGACAAAGATGTAAG
>CM042140.1:108408458-108510958 GCA_023376005.1 Doryteuthis pealeii
CTTAATTCTTTTTGGTCGAAACCGGATTATGCAGATGAATGAATGGAAATAAAATCGATATTTTAATCAATACCGATCCAGATAACAGCAGTTTTTTTTTCTTTTGCATCCAGTAATAGTATTTAGATTAAGATCAAATATCTTTTCACATAAAGTCATCTAACACTGCAAAGGCTTATTTCTGACGAGAATTACTAGCGCGAGTCAAAAGTTTTGCACCATTTTGGTACGAGCTAATTTTTTCGGTGCGTATATCACGTGACCGAGGAACATCAAAAGCATGGAAGCTAACCGCTCTGCTTGGCAATATTGTGGGAGTTGATTAGCTTAAATATCGTGCATTGCTTAAATCCGTGTGTGATTTGAAAACCGCGCTGATAAACGTGCAATTTAGTCTAATTGAGGAACTTGATCATTACGGGTTCGAACTGGGTCATAACCGCGTGGAAGCAAGCAAAAACAATTGTTATGCGATAGGTGAAGTAGCGGTTGATCGCATTATACGGCAAAACCATAATTCTGAATCTTCTCTAACAAATATGTTTAAGGCAAGTCGCTTCGACTTCCTTTCATCTCTAATTATATATGCATTTACCCACCCAATCTGTTACCCACCCAATCTGTGAAATAAAGTCAACATTTAACTATTTGCTTACTGTAAACCGGTTACAGCGGCTCTCCCACTAATGCGATATAAACTGCTAGCGGTTAGTTCATTATAATTGAGCAGAAGTACCCAGACTACAATAACTATAAGACGTTATTTGAATAGAATAAGTTCTAAGTGAAATAGATAGTGAACTTTGAAATATCTGATTATACAGTTAAAAATATCATGAGAACTTGGGAGAGCCGTGGAAGAAATTTGGTGGACAAACTTGATGAGAATTAAGAGTTTCATTCTGGTTGCTTAACCAAAGCTAAAGGAACAGGTCTAGCCTATTGTTTAGGGAAAAAATTTAATTCGCATAACTAAGGCTTTGTCAAATTTCACCCAAATTTAATTCATTAATAAGGTGAACACCGAATCCGGAAAATGTTTTAAATTATATTTAGGGATCAGACTTAGAATGTTATTTTTTCTCTCAGTCTAAATTTCTTTAAAACTGTGTAATTGTTTACATACGATTTTTAGTTTTTTTTTTTAAATTATAAAACTAACCCCTAACCCTAACCCTAATCCCTAACCCTAACCCTAACAAACAACCGGATTTTTACTGTGTAAATGAGAAAAGTGTCCCCACGAGTCGAGATCGCGGAAGGGGTGTCCAAACTTACATTTATCAGGTTCATGTAGATAATATAAAGAGGATTTACCTAGAGCGATAGCACATAGATATGAATGGCGAGAGGAAATCACCACTCCTTGATGAGAATGATGACGCTTCTTGCAAATACACCTGCTGAAGTCGAATCTTTGCTTCAAGGCCAAGAGTAGGCAGCAAGAAGCATTATAGAATCAGTGAATAAGGTTTTTATAATTTGCAACATCATTTTTCTTCACCCTTTATTTCTATAAGGTCTTTATTTAAACATTAAAGGGCTACATAAAACAAATGTAGCAAGATTGAAGGTCCTGAGTTTTGCGAGGACTACTATTAGAAAAGAGAAGAAGAAGAAATAAGAGATAGTAAAGGTTTTTTAAAAAGTGATGAGCACAAAACGGTTGTCGTGAGTTTGACTGGGGTGTGAACCCCCGAATGGAGAATTGAAAGCCAACCGGAAGTTTCGGGTATTGACCGGGACCGGAAGTCACGTGGTGACGTGGAACGACGAAAAAAAATACCGGTCTCTTTTTGCTTTCCGGGGCCTAGGGGAACGGGCGGGCCTCTGGTCCCTAATGTGGGATACAGTAATTTAACAGTGTTCCCCCCTCTCTATCTCTCTCTCTCTTCTCTCTGTCTTTCCTCCTCTCCGACACAGCCCACGAGACTAGCCCTGGAAATAAAAGCTAAGCAGCTTGTGACGATATATTTCTTACGTTGTACTTTTTTATCGACAAGATGACCGCCACGTGCCGAACACCTTTTTAGTGTCGTGAATTTGGAGTCACGTTGACAGGACCCGCTATACAACATATATTGATATAAGAACGTTACGTATATCCGTTTTAGTATCGGGAATATACCGTCACGTTACATATATCCCTTTTGGTAGAGTGACCATATATCACAACGTTACACAACGTTCACAACAAAAAAAAACAATTGACAATTGCTAATATTATTATAGTTGTCTCATGACAAATTATTTCCTTCACTGGGGAGGGGACAGATAAATTCATATATTTCCTAAGGTCATTACCGCGAGGTAAAACGCAATAAGCCACGTCCAGGATTTGAGCTCTATTATAAGGGGCCGGGTTAGCTCAGTCGGCAGAGCGTTCGACTAGAAACCACAAGGTTCCTAGGTTCGATACCGGTCATCGCCAACTCAGCGTATGGTTAGCACAGGGATATGCGTGGTAAAGTAAGGAGCTGATGGTAGGTGTGGCGCTCCACCTCAGACTCCAAAAACAATCTCCTTGTTCTAGCGCTATTGAAAAGGGGATAGACTACCACGCTGACTGGCTGATACCGACTTTAGGCCGCCCTGACAACTTACTTATAACCGCTATCAGAAAAGGCTCATCACACATAATATAGCCTCATCGTCTGCCAAATAGACATTAGGAAAATATTTATTTCCATCGGAACAATCTAAATTGACCATTTCAGAATTACCATATTCTTCCAGTATTCCTTGAACAAAGTTGATTTTTTTGTTTATTTCTCAAGTGAATAACAGACTGAAAGCCTATTCTTGTCTAAACCTAAACAAACTTCCCCAATTGAAATCTTGCCAGTGTTCTCTTACTGGAATATAAAATCAATTTTATCTTAAGTCTCCCTAGAGAACAATTTATGTTTTGATGCCCTCAAGAACGGCAACGACGCCTTGCAGTAATCAATGTGTGTTGTCTTCCTATCTTTTCTTTGTGGCACACTATTCAGTATTCTCAAAAAGGCTAATGGCAGCTGTCAGTTCAGATGAGGTGTTAGGTTACGGGTTACTAAGTGTGTGCTCGTTTCCTTCTGCGCGAAGCATCCCTTCAACTCCTTCTGTGGTAACCCCTGTCCCGATTAACAACAAGCCTTCACTTTCTTTCAACAAATTTTAATTTTTTTGGCTGTGATAAATTCTAGCACTTTTCAACGCAGAGATAGACAGACAGACAGACAGACATAGACAGATAGAAAGAAGGTAACTATGATTAAATTAGATACGCTAAGCTTATCATACGCCTGTCAGTTCGCGGTTTGGAGAGGATGACAGATAGAAAGAGATGTCGACCTATTTTCGACAGACTAATTCTTGCGTGGTGGGGTTGGCCTTAATAGACACATCGTCGTCTCGAGTCCGCTTTCCTCTAGTTGTCAGCTATTTCTCTCTAACTTTCGACCATTCACCCCATCTTTTATAATTACAAAATAATCAGTTGATTTTCGACTTACGTATCGATAATCAGCTGATTATTTTCTTACGTCATATTTTAATTCTATTGTATATTATCAAATTGTCCCACTGGAATTTTTAGCCAAAACAATCCTACATTCCTCTGTCAGTGTTTATAGTCTTCCTGAAAATATACAACCCTCAGCAAATCTCTAACGGAATTTCAACAAACATTCTAAACAAAACGTATTCAAAATAATATCTTTCTTTCAAAATATTTGTTTCAAAATATTTCTTTCCTTCTTCTCCTATCACAACTTATTTTCACTAAAACTGATCCTTTTTTCGAATCTTAATTATCAAAGGATTTCTTGTAATGTAACAGTGATTTGGTTTTGTTTGGTGTATTTGTTAAATGGTATATATATTTACCAACTCCTCCGCACGAGCAGGATACGACACAAGGTCAATTTCTTAAGCGGAGTTCAACAGGTTTGAATTCAGAGTTTTCCTTCTCTTAGACTGGTTACCTAGCCATGGTTAAAGAACCCAGTCTGCCCTGCTATTTATCCATAGCTGGAGAGAGAGTAGGATTCATACCTTTCCCAAGGGTATTAGCGCTAAGTGAAATGCAATTACCACGTCCAGAATTTGAACTCGGGGCGACAAGTCCATTTTCCATGACTTTAACCATTACACCACGCGCTTCCCTTTAATGTTTAATGTATATTAACGCCTTACGATTTATTTCATCACGAAATTTGTTTTACTGAATATTACCCTTTTTTCGGCCAGGCGCGTCGCCACATTCATGGCGAGACTGAAAGTAAGTTATATATATGAACTTAATTAATTGGTAACAAACACTTCTATTTTATACCAGAGAAATAGTCCCAGGAATGCGTATTTGTTCATAACTTTTTTTATATATTGTGAATGATCTCCGCTGAAAGTGTGTTTATAGCTTTGCAGGAACATACCCGCGTCATTGCTTATAAATCTTATGTGTATTTTCTGCTTCAAAATATATAAACTATATAGCTTATTACTTATAATCGATACAAACCGTATAAAAATTAGCAAATTTTAGATTTTGTATGAATTTTTTTGTTACAAATACTAGAATATCAATTCTTATTATAGACGATATGTTTATTTCCAGATGTGCTTGTTATACATAACTAAAAATGATATTAATAAATGCTTGATTAAAATCATAACCATTTATATTTTCAATTTTCCATTGAAATCATTTCTTGAATTTGCCTAAATTTTTTAATGCAAAAATACAGTTATAAAGTTTTCCCTATCAAATACAAATATTTTTCTCACTCTCACATGTGTTATATTATTCATACCTAATACTAATAATTAGAAAACAGATCTATTTGATTCATAGGTAAGAGCGTTAAAAGTAATATCACTCCTATTCCAATTGAACCAGAAATTATTGGCAAATAAGTGGTACTAACTCCTCAGCTTCTGAACTAGATCCTCAACATCGCATGTAATTTAATGTCACACCCTGGCTACAGTTATTTGTTGAACACTTGTAAACATTGTTTACGCTTCACTTTCTAAAAGGACGATGGTTGATTGAACAGTGTTTCCTCGTGCAGAATAAATAAGAGAACAATTCATGTCGAAGTAATAACGAGAATATTTACTGCCTGAGCAATCTTAACAGAATGGAATACAAATATGAGAATGAGATACAAAAAAGAATTTATACAGACTTCCAGTATCGGCACAAAGTTAATTAATGTAATTCTATGCTGGTTGAACCATCCTGGTGTGTCCATGTATAGTTGTCCTTAGGATAATTATGAGTGTGACTTTACTTCTCCAGTAGTAACTATCATGTCCTGTTAATTTTACTTGAATGTTTTGTGTGATAGAAGGTAAGTGGCCGTAAAACTGCTTTTGTATGATGTGCAGCCTTTAGGATACGTCAAGCACAGCACGCATCATCGTTGTGTAGTTCCCAGAAACTTTAAAAAACATTTTAAAACATATTTCATTAAAACAACTAATAAAAACTGGCCTACATTTATTACATTTTTTTCGATGTAATTAGTTTATTATGCTCTATACACATTTTAAATGTGTTTTTATTGTATTTTACATTATTTTTAACTTTAATGTTTCAATGTAATTTTATTGATATTATGTCTTTATGTATTCCATCTATATTGAATATATTTTCAAGAAAAGTTGATTCATGCATTTTCAAAGAAGGATTATTTATTTTACGTCCCTCGTATTATGGCGTGGGTGACTTTGCTCAAACAAACAACCCAGGATGTAATGACGTTTGCTGAACTAAAATTCAGCTGAAGAAAGTGGCGTTAGGTGTATTTGATGTGGTTGACTGAGTAAGAAGGAGTTAAAGCTATTTACTGTACTTATTTCAATCCATGCATATTGTGAATGATAAAAACTATCAGTACTTTTAAGATGGTCAGTGATGGAGGTCTCTTACTCAATGTTAAAGCTACCACATATTCATGGCACTCAGGAATATACATTTCATAATGTATGAACATGTAATAGATATTTTAATAATGGAAGAGCCGTCGAATAAAAAATGATTAGATTGTATCTGATTTTCTTGTTGTTTAAGATTTTCCGGAGGTTCCGTAATGATTTCCAGGATTTCCAGTTTTGCCCTTAAAACTTTAAAGAACACTAAAAACACATTTCATTAAAACAACCGATAAAAACTGGCCTACAATTATTTACGTTTCTTTCGATATAATCAATTCATTATGCTCTATATACATTTTAAATGTATTTTTATTGTATTTTCCATGATTATAAATTCTCTAATGTTTCAATGTATTTTTATTAATATTATATCTTTAGGAATTATATCTATATTAAATATGTTTGAAATGATTAGTTTATATGTGTTTTTCTTGTTTGAAATCTTTCGGAGAATCCGTAAGGATTTCTAGGATTTTTAATTCTTCTTACAGCTATGTAGATTGAAAAGAATGTTTGATACATTTTAAGGGCACGTCATTTTATGCCAATGAATAAATTATGAGGGATGGTCAAATTCATAATGTCGTTTAAAAGGATTTTTCTTGATTTTGATAGGTGGTTGAATGCAGTTGTTAGTTGCTAAAATGATTGAAAATGACTTTGAGGGATAAGTTTATTGGGTAAAATTCAAGATTATTGCTATATTTTTGCTATAATTTTATTTATTTCTGGATGGACAAATGTAATCTATATTTTTCAATATATCTCTTATGTTTTTTTTTTGCGTTGATACAACGTTTTCTAACAACAAAATTATTACACTCTATAAGAATGTGTTTAACAGTAAAGGGTTTTTGACATGCTATGTTTTCTGGCTGGTCTTCCTGTTTAGGTAAAAGGAGTGTGTAGGTTTTGTATGACTTATACATGGTCGGGATATAGTGACTATTCCTTTTTTGGAGTTTCTTAAGCCTCGTTATAATTATCCTATATTTGGTTTTATTGAGAAGAGTTTGTTATATATGGTGTTACTGCAATTTTGTTGTATTTTTATAGAGGAAATTGATTTCGGTCTCCAAGAATGTATACGGGATTTTGAATCAGTCGGGGTCATTTTTAAAGCTGACATCAAAGTGCTGGACCAGCTTTGTAATTTCCTTAATTACAGATTGTCTTGTAAGGAAATGTCCCGTTTTTAGGTACACGCCAAATAGGTGAAGAGTTTGTCCGTATGCTTTGTTTTCTGCCATTCTAAAGTGTATTAAAACTGGAAATTGAGTCCATTCATAAAGGAATTGGAGTACCTAAGACAGACACACTTTAAAGTGATTTAAATGGAAATACACAAAGGGAATGCATGGGAGAAAGATCACATATAAAAGCCAGTATCAACCGGATCTGCACATATAATTTAAAACCTTTTCAAGGATCACCAAAACAATCCACGAAAAACACTTAAGTTATGTAAAGGCGAACGGACACTTGTTGAATTATGATAAGATTTACCTATATGAAAACACGTAGCTAAACATCACTGGATATTTCATATTCATGACCTAGGGCAGGTGACACAAGATTACGACCTGCGGGCTGGATCTGGGGCACGAAGGCATTTTATCAGGCCCACCGAGGGTATTTGAATGTTGCGAATGTTGACAATGTTTCGTAAATAAATATATTGGTTAAATTTGTTTTGGGGCATATTACGCCACTGATCTATGAATATAACATGGAAAGATAATTTATCATTGATGTAATTTTTTAATTATTTTTTATGTATATTGCTTCAGGAATTTGCGGGCGTTTCTTATTGTTATTATTACATATAATTTCGGTGTTTTCAGTGAGAAATTTTCCTAATATTGGGGGAGGTGGATTTTTCTGTGTGTTTTTTTTTAATTAAATGTTGTTTTATGGCACTATATATATATATATATATATATATATATATATATATATATATATATATATTCAGGGTGAGTCCAAAAGTAATGCCATTTTGTTTAGGACAGGTATAAATACCAACACAGGAACATATATCATATATTAAAATGAAGCTGGTTCTCTGTGGATCATATATCTACTTCTCCACCTAGTCACCGTTTCTCTCAATACCAATGTTCCACCTTGGAATGAGAGCATGTATCCCTGCCCCGAAAAATTATGTTGGTAATTTTTTTGAGCCACATGTTCACTGCAGGTTTCACTTCCTTGTTACTGGAATAATGTTTGCCTCTCCAACCATCTTTCATGGGACTGATGAGAGGCTTGATATATCTTCCTGCGTGCTAGTTATACCTGTCCTAAAAAATCACATTACTTTTTTCTCATCCTCGTATATATATATATATATATAATATATTATATATATATGTATGATTAATGAATATATAATATATAATAATTATATATATATATGTATATATGTATATGTATATATATATATAGAGAGAGAGGGAGGGGGAGAGAGAAAGAGAGATAAGGGGAGAGATTGCAATTTAAGACAGTGTGTGTGTGAGGCTTGTATGAGGGGTATGTATGTGTATGATGAACTCTTTCATCGATAGCTACAGTTCAGTTAAAGATGTGCACTGTAGGACCAGATTCACAGTTGATCTGGTTATAGTAGTGAAGGCATGTGAGGAAACAGCTGCATGTTTTGGATAAGTGGTTACCAGAAGAATGGTGAACTAATTTGCCACATATTCTGATGAACATATTCTGATGTGTTGTGCTTAGAATGTTTCGTTACTCTAGAATAGGTCACAATTAAACCATGTAGCCCTTATTTTACAAATGTCAAAAAAGTCTACCCCCATAAATCGTTCCAATTAAATGGCACCTCTCGTGGTGTAATGGTTAGCATGTTAGACTAGCATACCACGACTAGTGAGTTCAAACTTCTCTGGGTGTCCCTTACATTCAGCTTTGTACCTGATCTAAGCGAAGATTAGGAAAAAAACTATATCGTTCAAATTAACAAAATAATCTATGCAAAATTTCAGATCAGGAGGATAACGGCAAGGCGATCCTTGTCAACTGCTTTCGCCCTGAAAGTAATTTTTAAAATAATCATTTTTATCTTTCACATATCAAATTCTCTCAAATTAAAAACTTTAACAGACTTATTCCTTGGCATTAGAAGGATAAATATAATAATGGAAAAGACAACTTACAAAGTCGTGGATACGGAGCACGTTTAGTGCTATAGGGATTGACCCGTATATTTTTACGGCATGTGGAATTGACCAAATTAAAATAATTAAGTTTTCTTAAATAACGAGATTTTACAATGGTATGTCATGAGTTTAGAATTAGGTAAACAAATGATAATCGAATGAATATTAGTTTGGAAATATTTTAGAAACAATAGAAACACTGGTTTGAATTTCATGGGAACATATGTACGTTATCGGAATGTACCAAAATCATTCGATATTGCATCATTGCAAATCACCTGATATTTGATGGATATTTTAGCTTAATGATCACGTAGACAATGACAAAAAGAAAATTATAAAAAGGCCCATAGAGCTGAAAATCAACAGACAGTGGGAGCTTCCGCTCTTCCCGACTCGGTTGATGCTCCTAACTCGACAGTAGGAGCGAAATTTCTCCCCAAACATCGACACAGACTGCCCGAAGACACAAAATGATATATCAGGTTGGTCTCGTATTTTCGTTTCCAATTGTATCTCTCACTCGCTCAACAACAACAAATATCAATCACAAGTTTCAATCACAGACAAAACTGCTACAATGTTGACACAACCAATCGCACAAATATAAACAATACATGTCACACTTGTCACACACAACCATGTACAGGCACATACAGTCTGCAACACCACTAAAAGAACAATTGAATATACCAATTTTAAATTAATGTATATAAAGTTTGTTTCTTTTATCAATTTTGTCTTCTTTTATTTTCTATGGAAACTTCATTTCCGTAGTCTTATATATTTAAATTGTGGGGACCCATAACTCGGATCTTCTTCAAACCAACACACTCGCCAAACAAGAACGGTCCCTACAGTGCTAACACATTAGAAAATATCACGTTCGATGAGGATTGCCTTCCCGTTGTCCATTTGAGCTAAAATTTTGCAGATTGTGTATTTCTGATAAATTGAACACAATAATTGGTTGAGCCAAATAGTGCTAAAGTTATACTGGAAGTAGACAAAGTGATAAGGAAGAAGAAAAATCAACTGTAGATGTACATTCTGAACCAAAATCTCTTTTTTCCTTTACAATCATTGCGTTTTCAAATTTTGTTACTCCGGTTAAATA
Source organism: Doryteuthis pealeii (assembly GCA_023376005.1). Lineage (NCBI taxonomy): Eukaryota > Metazoa > Mollusca > Cephalopoda > Myopsida > Loliginidae > Doryteuthis > Doryteuthis pealeii. The sequence goes on from CM042140.1 coordinate 108,418,677, forward strand.
TCATTTCTTCACGATATTTTCGATCAACACAGATCTCCTCAGCAAAAACCCTTCAAAATGGAAGGTTGATTCATATTACAAAAGTGGACATGAAAATTTGAGAAGAGAGTTTGGAAATGATATTACAGAAGGAGGTGTGAAATTCATTCAAGGTTCCAATAAGATTCTCACAAAAGATGAATCTGAGAAAATAATCATTTTACAGATCATTAGCGAAAATCAGAAAAAGGTACACACCTGCTACTAAATCATCTCTAATTCTGAAAATGATGTTCAATATTCAGTGTTCATATTATGTTTTCATTCTATTGAAATTGTTGTTATGAATGAAAATGTTGCTCTTGCAGAATCTGTTCGCTTAATTAAAGAAACATATTTATTTAAGATTTTGTTCTTGTTATTTCAGGATTTTTTCAAATTAAATGTTGGTACATTTCATTCATAATCTATTTAAACATTTGCGTGGGTTGCGTGTATGTGTCCACATAAATTTCATTCAGAAGAAAAAAAATAGACAACAGCAAGGTTCTCACTCCGATACCGTTCTCTGGCAACTCAACGTATGAGTAGCACAGATTGGGTAATCTGATCTGTGCGGTAAAGTAGGTAGCTGATGTTAATGTGACGTTCCACCTCAGCAAAACAAAATCTCCCTGTTCTAATGCTAGCGAAAAGGGGGATAAATTCCTTCGCTGTACGGCTGATACAGTCAGTAAGCTATTCTCCCAACTTTACTATTTATACCACTTTTGAACAGAATGTAATATGTTCCGACTGCAAGGTTCGACTAAACCATCCTCTGGTTAAGCTGAAATTTTGCATAGGGGTGTTAGACGAATTTTTTTTTGAAAATTATCTATTAATATTAATAATATAATAATAATATATATATATATATATATATTATATATATATATATATATATATATATCAATTGTAATATTATTGGATTTGGGCTCATAACTTAAAGTTTCATGCTTATGCAATCATCAGATGAGTCAAATGGTTGAGATCTTAAAAAACAGTAGTCAAATGCTTTGAGATTTTAAAAAAAATTTTTTTTCTTTTGACTACTGTTTTTTTATCAAAACTCATCTGATGATTGCAAACCATGAAACTTTAAGTTATGAGTCCAAATCCATAATATTACAATTGATTTGCTTTATTAGCATTGAGCACCTTTTCATGCCAATACTTTTCTCATTTTCTCATTCATTATATATATATATATATATATATATATATATATATATATATATATATTAGTGTGTGTGTGTATGAGTGTTATCAGAAATGAAATTATATAAATCATGTTCATTCAAACCAACATTTTTGACAACCTACTGAATTTATTGAAAAAGTTATTCCGGCGTATTGTCCTCAGATTATTGTTATTTACACAACCTTTCGACCGATGTGCCCTCCGGTCTTCTTCAGTATTTCTTATCGGACTCGTGAACTTTCTCTTTGACCTCGGGGACCTTCTCTTCAAACACTGAAACTGAATGTATATAACAATAAATATGAACAATAGTCTGCATAACACAAATCATCCAAATTATCACGTCTCATCGCAAAAATTCTCAGAAATAGTTATTTCTGAGGATCGACAGTTGGTGAAACTCAGGGTCATTTGAATGAGGAATTAAGAAATGTATATAAGATGAATCACATATACAGCTTTTCATGTAATAAAATCGATATTTTGAAAATGCCGCTTACTTTCTTGGAATTCTCTAATTTAAAAATATTCCATGTCTCGCGAATTAAATATATATGCACACACACATATAGATACACATACTCATACACACACACTTATATATATATATATATATATATATATATATATATATATATATATATATATATATATATATATATATATAACGTAATTCTAATCATTATAATGCGCGATATTCGGTAATATTTTGGAAATGATTTTAAGGATCGTTCCTTTCTTATATATACGAGGTATGTCAAAAAAGTTCCAGGACTGGTGTGACAAAAAATTATTTCAAATCCAAACTACAAACTACACGTTATCCCCTTCAAAGTAATCCCCCTGTAGTCTAATGCACTGTGCCATCCTTTTCTGCCGCGCTAGCATGCACTCCTGGAAAGATTCTTCCGAGATTCTTCGTAGCTGTGTCGTCACGGTCTGTTTGATGTAGTGAACATCCTCAAAAAGGTTCCATTGATGACCCTATTGAGCTTAGAGAAATGGAAAATCTCACATGAAGCGAGGTCGGGTGAGTAGGGATGTTTCCACAGCACAATGATGTACTTCTGGGTCAGAAACTCTCGGAAATTCAGGGCAGTGTGGGCAGATGCATTTTCTTGGTGATGCGCCCAAGAGTTGTCCTACCACATCTCAAAGCATACGCCGCAGTATCTCTTTGAAGACATGCTGATTGATCGTCTGGCCGTATGGCAAGAACTCGCAGTGGACGATGTCCCTCATATCTTTTGTGATACAAGTCCTGGTACTTTTCTGACATACCTCGTATATATATATATATATATATATATATATATGATGTATAAGAAACGAGTTCAAAAGTGTTAGATTTTTTTTTGTAGCAGAACAGATTTAAAATCTAGATATTATATATGTATTTTGTCAGTGCCTATGCCGGCCCTGGCCTGGCAAGGTGAGTTCAATCCAGTTGATAATGTCTGCATTTCATTTCGTGCGAATGTCTCTAAGACAATAGCCCGAAATTGAGCAAACGGTAGGGCGGAATGTGTCCCTTGGCTCTGTTAAGGCAAACAGTCTTGAATAGGGAAAAAAATTTCATTTAAAGATTTTAACGGCATTTCAACAATTCTAGGGTTATTATATGCTTACGTGATAGATAATCGTGTTCATTGTCAGTTCATATTTACATTTACATAGTTCTTTTATGGCAGAACCACTCCGCGTTAGAGTGGACCAGGGAGCAATGGTAATGAAGGAAAAATCCACACCCCAGATATCCGGAACTGGAGATTCATTATCAAGTGCACTACACAGGACACTTCTTTGTACACGCCTGTGTGGGCCGACCAGCAAAGACGTACATCGATCAGCTCTGCGCGGATACAGGATGCTGCATAGAGGACCCCCGAGAATGATTAGCGATAGGGACGGATGGAGAGAGATTGTCATGGATATCCGCGCTAACAGCGCGACATGATATATATATATATATATATATATATATATATATATATATATATATATATATATATATATATGGTAATATCAAGTACAATAGCATTTTTTAAATATTGAATGGCTATGGGAAAAAAGCTTCTAATAAAAAGTAAAGGAATTGTATAAAAATTAAAGAAATAGTAAATGATTATGCTTTATTATATAATAGAGATATTGGTTTATGAATCCCAGGGGAGATTAGTGGGACATTTAAGGCGACGTAGATATGAATGGAAGAACAACTAACTGCGGATGGAGGATTTCATTCCTGTTCGAAATAATTCAATAAGTTTGGTCGAATTTCTTTCCTTCGTTCTCGGAACATTTGTCAGACAATTATCGATCGATTCCAAATAACTAACATTTAACTTTGACTGTAATATGTAAGGATGAAGCTTAGTGACGAGAAGTCGAATTTTCGCGCTAAATTAACTTGTAATCTAATGTGACTAACAAAAGCAAATAATATGACTCATAATTTCATTTTCAGTAGCAAACAAAAACTGACAGTCGCTGTTTCCTTATTTAACGACGTCAGCCGGCGGGCGAGAGAAAGGCGAGAATACGTTGGTACGAAAATTGCAGACTGCTGTCAAATCTACAGATGCTACAGACAAGATTAGAATCTCCTACTAAATGTTCGCGAGCAGTGCAAGTAGAAATAAGTCTTGTCTAATAAAAATTGATTCTTGGACACTTTTAACTTATATGCAAACTTGTGCATTCGGCAGATGGATTATTACCGAATTATGGAAGATTTAATTGTATATTGTTGTGTATAGGCGCCCAGGGGTCAATATAAAGGAAATCTCTCTCAAAGCATTTTGAAATCCGGCTAGATTTAAAGTTAAACTTTATAAACACTTAACAAATACCCGCTTGGTTCATTAATTGAATTACTAAACTTCGGCGTTTACGCGCGTGTGGACACACACACACACATACACACACACACACACACACATACACACTCACACACACACACTAATTTCTCTATCAATTTTCTGTTTGCAAGTATGTCTCTCTGTCTCTCTGTCTCTGTCTGTCTCTGTCTCTCTCTGTCTCTCTGTCTCTCTCTCTCTCTCTATATATATATATATAGTGTATACAGACAGACAGACAGACAGACAGACAGACGGAGAAATAGATAGATAGATTCATATATATATATATATATATATATATATATATATATATTGGTGGATTGCTACACCAATTTCACCCGGATATTAAAAATATGGCCAGACACTTAGAAAGAATTGAACAAAAACTCGTCGGACAAGAATTGTCAGTAGAGTTTAACAAAACATTTGACCTTTTCATTGTCTCTATATCATTCTGTTTTAAAATAATAAAATTAATTCAGATGAAAACTCCGACACGAACAGAGGCGAAATACTAATTGGATTTGATTTTTTGTGTTAGTTATTCAATTTTCCATAAGTCTTCCTCAGACACACTGAAATATATATATATATATATATATATATATATATATATATATATATATCACTGACCTAACTTGAGTTACGAATTAAATTAATTTCACTCGTAACTAAATTTCCTTGCATAGGAATTCAATTTTCTTCATTGAATAAACTGAAATGCCATCAATACATTACAGAATTCCACAAAAATCCCACACATTTGTGTTACTTTTTTCAATAAGAAAAATTCTACTCGAATTGAAATATAATTAAATAATTCAATCATGTACTGTAATATATTTTGTTGTATATTTTATAATTATATCTTTTTTATATATATCTAATAAATCTAGTACTTTATTTACAAAACTTTAAGTATATATATATATATATATATATATATATATATATATATATATATATATATACTTACATTTTTCTAAATAAAGATAGTGAGGGAGTAATCGAGTGTTTCGTTGTTGTTTTCTTGTTAGATAACAAAGCTGTATATTATTATGATCACATTATATTATTCTCCTGGTCTCATTGACAGAATGACTTTATAACCTGAGTAGCAACACACAAACCACTCATGCAGTGTCACTTGCAAAAAATACGTGATTTTTTTTCGGCATTCCCCATTTGGGGCGCCCCGGACACCGAGCAATAAACTCAGCCCCTTTTAGACTAAGGTGTATGAGCAACTTATGGAGGCAGCTATCTGTGATCACTTGATTTATTAATTGGTCGTTCAGATATTTTCAATCAAGTTAAATTCATGTTATAATTAATCACCCTCCGCGACTTACAAATCAAATATTTAAAAAAAAGTAATGTTGGTGAATTTTTTTTCGTAGTTTAAATGGTCCCTATATATATATATATATATATATATATATATATATATATATATATATATATATATACAATAGAAAAATTGCAGAAACACACACAACCTATCAAATATCGGACATATTCTGCCAAATTAATAACTCAATGCCTGAAGAAGACAACAGATCAGAAACACGTGTCGCGTATATAAGATAAAAAGAATAAAACATTTTTTTCTGAGAACATAATACATTTTGCGGACCTTCTTCTTTTTATAAAATATTAAATTTTCTCCCGTTGGAACCAGAACAACATTTTTTATATATATTCTACATTCTCGTAAAACAAACGATATCGCATAAAGAAGATAAACTTGCTTTTGAAACGTAGTATTGTGGCAAAATGTTGAGGAATGAAGACACATTTTCTGTCATTATGGGTTAAACGAGTTCTTTACGATCAGGGAAAAAACGGCTTGTGTCATCTTTTTTTTCTCTTGGCAAATTATAGTTCTTCTATAATTAAATGTACATTGGCAAAGTGAAACCCCTATTTTTAAACCCAAAATTCTGCCTTCTAATCAATTAACTGAAGAGGAACGGCATCTTCATATCCTTTTCTTTGCTTTACCAGCGGGTCACCCTGTTGTTTTTTCTGTTAAAGAGAATACATTGATCCCTACTGCTTTATGAAAAATATGATATTGAGTGCAACTAAAACATACACACTTGTGCTTTGTATTCATTACCCATTGATTTTGAGTTCTGGATTCTACATATTAAAAAAATACTTGATAAACAATTGCTCATCTGCACTTGGGCACATTATAATTTTATAATCTAGCAATTCTGCACTTGCATTACCAATGTAACAAAGTAACATATGCTTATGACTTAATGTTATTCAACATATGTTTCGAGAGCAATCATGGGCAAACCAAGTTTTAAAGCATATTTTTACCAGTATGGGCTTCTTTTATAAAAATTGTTCAGATAACAACTTGCTTCTTTTTTTCGAGTGCGTTTTCTTCCCGAAAAATGTTCCAATGCCAATTGTATAGCTTTGTTGAAAAGAAAACAATACACACACACACACACACACACACACATATATATACCCACACTCCCCACATATATATGTGTAGATAGATAGATAGATAGTATGGGTGATATATTAGTAAACAGTGCTCAATATCATTGGTATCTAAGTTGAGATCGGGTGGACATGGAGTCTACGACACTTGGTTACTGACAGTTTCTCGCCTATGCGAAGTTCAGATCAAGTCTGGAAAATGATTCAGGCATTGAGTTATATGCGTTGTTGTTTATGCCTTTAAGGGGGGGGTTAAGTGTAAATTTTAATTGTCATTTGCTACATGTAGCATGAAGTTTAGCCGGATATACAGTTATTTAATTAGGATGAGTGCTCTGTTATCTACTCTCCATGTTGGTGATGGATTGCATTGACTCGGGATTTTATTGCCATTTGCTGATATATTTATTGGGAGCTCCATTGCCTTTTCTTTTCATTATTTGGGGGTCACTCATGATTTATGTTTTTTTTTTTTTTTGCTTGTTGTTCTGGAGGAGATGTGTTCTCTGATACATTATAATATAATAATAATTACACTATTGAATTTTTTACTGAATACTTTAGATATCTTTAAGAATAGATATCATTATAAATAGGATAGATACTGAAATATAACAAAAAAATCATACTTTAGATATCTTTAAGAATAGATATCATTATAAATAGGAGAGATACTGAAATATAACAAAAAAATCATTATAAATGAGTAATATTTGATTCCTGATATATAATTAGAATTGTATACTGCACGTGTCAACAAAAATAGAACTCATAAAATAATATATATGAACTGACATAGATTTCACCCGTCACAATCAGAACATACGTTTATCTCAATAATGACGTTAAAAGTCAAGTATAAGGTAGGATCTTGATTAGATCGTATAGTTTGAAACCGTTTAGTCCCATACCAGATATATATATATATATATATATATATAATTATATATATATATATATATATGTGTGTGTGTGTGTGTGTGTGTTTATATATATATATATATATATATATATATATATATATATATATATATATATATATATATATATATGAACAGAAAAATGAAAGTGAATCCGACGGTATTTAAAATAGTGAGACAATTTTGAGGTTCAAATAAAATGAGTGATATTTATTCAGCCAACGCTGCATTGTTCCATTCTGTTTAGTAGATCATCTTCAGGGCTTTTGTTGATATAAGGAAAAGTAAAAAGTTCAGTATTTTAGCAGAGTTTAACTGGCTTGAATTCTTTTTTTCCTTCTCCTAGACACGTTACCCTTCTTTGTTTAAAGAGTCCAGTCTGCTCTAGGATTTACATATGGCCGATGAGAAAATAGTTGGATCCTTACCTTTCTCAAGGGTATTAGCGCTATGTGAAATACAACCAGCATCGACCGGGATTTGAACTTCGTCAATCCGTGTCCATTTTCTACAACGATAACCTATTGCACAACGAACACACCCATGAAATCACACAGACACACATTCACACACGGGTTCGCCTATACACATACATACATATATACATACTCATATATATGTGCATGTGTTCGTCACTGTGCGTGCATGTGGTTCATGTGCTCGGATTTGATTTGGTAAATGGGAATGATGTTGTGTTATAAAAATCCCTCATGGAATCTAAGTAAAAATGACACAGAATTTAAACAGGCTCTGTTTGGCCCTGTAGGTTTTCTAATTCATTTCGATCTTTTAAAAGGTTTCCACTTCAATAGAACTCTAATGGCTTTCTCTTTCAATATAAGGAAAAAATCTATGAATAATATGAATACAAACTATAACTAGTCTGAAATAATTTAAAAGTTTTAGTGTGTCCATAAAAATATCCAAAATTGTGGTAAAAGCAATACCAATATCTCTTATTTTAAATATAACTTAAAATCTAGAAACATTAAAAGAAGAAAAAAAGGTATATATTAGTTTGGATGCGCATCTGTTTCTAAAATTGATGAAATTGAAAAGAAAATCAGATAGGAATCGTGGTAAATTATTTGTTTCTCAACTTGGCTGTACTTCTTTCCTGTGAAACGCTTTAATGAATTCCGTCAAGGAAGCTTTGATTAATAATTGGGCTCTAAACTGTATTAATTCTTTAATTTTCCGTGGTGCCATGCCCATCATACGAAAAACGGAAATTCTTTCAAGTTGTAGCGAAGTGCTTATTTTCTACCAATTTCTCTTCACATGATTTATAATTATTAACCAAGTTGAGCCCCGTTTATGGTTTGATTAAAACCGAAACGCTTTAGCATCGGCTTTGTGTAAGTCAATTTTGACTTATTTTGCTTTTTCAATAACTTTCTACCTAAATAGATTGTCGGATTTTATGTCAATTTTTCTTCATATGCATATATACATATATATATATGTGTGTGTGTGTGTGTGTGTGTATGTGTGTGTGGGGGGTGTACATGTGTGTATGAAAAATGTAAATGAAAAAGGTAGATAAACATAAAAACAAACAATTAATTAATTACTATTTTGGCTTTATGTATCAAAATACTTCATCCGTATTCGGATTAAGCCTTTCCATAAAATGAGATGAAATGTTAATTGAATTAATTGTTTCCGTTTGTTTATTTATCTTTTCCATTTATATTTTTCACATTTTTCATTTGGACTACAGCGAAACGCTTAGAGAAAGAAAACAAAGTGAGAAAAATGATGCTGTCTGCTGTGTTGATCAAATCCTGAAAGCGGATCCCTACAAAACTGCAGTTGTACGACATCACACCTCACATCTCACCAACCATCCAAGTAAGACAAATAAAATATGCTGGACACTGATAGAGAAGTAAGAAAGAATTCAAAAGTCAGGTTCTCCTTGAACTTCTACACATGAACACACCAGTATTGGCAGTCTGGAAAACATACCAAGAAGGTGGGTCCGTTGGCGAGAGAGACATAGAGGAAAAACTAGCAGAAACCCAGGGAGAGGGAATGAGAGAGAGGTAAAGAGATATATGGAGAGAGAGATAGAGTATGTGTACGTGTGTGTATGAGAGAGAGTGACATAGATAGGGAGAGAGTGAGAGGAGAGAAAGAGACATAGAGAGAGAGAGAGAGAGAGGAAGAGACAGAGAGAGGGAGAGACAAGAGAGATGGAGAAGGAGACGGACATAGATAGACAGAAAAAAGAGGAAGAAAATGCATCTATGTTATCGGTGCACCTTGCTGATGATAATGACACTTCAGCAGATAATGTATTCGAAATATTTTAGGTTCTGCCGACAGGTAGCTCTTTAACAGGATTAACTGCTTCAACATGTTATTCCACACATCCATCTCGATGAGCAAATGACTTTGTTTTCCTTTCCAAATTCGCTAACTAACAATTACTTCATTTGAATTATTGAAAAAAAACACAAATATTTCATCGATTGCAGTGCATTCTTGATTTTTTTTAGCAATTCCCTGTTACACCTTTGATGTTCAATGTAAAAGAAGCCTCTTATATATATATATATATATATAATAGGTTATATTGCTGAAAAATAACTACCCGTCCTCAAAACCTATAATTAAAATAAGAATGCTTGCTATTTGTAGAGGTTGAATATTTTCAACACGATATCCTATTCCCATTTTGCGAAACCTGAAAACTTTTCTTTCTCCACAAAATAATTACATACCTGCAAGACAATTATTTTCTTCGAAATATTCATCTCTCATTGAAACATTGATTTCTCGTAGGTATGCCTAGTTTAATAATTTATTCGAAATTAGCAGGCCAAAACGTTGAAACAGTTAATCCTCTTATAGCGCTACCTGTAGACATAACATATAATAATTCGATTGCCCTTGGGGAATTTTTTCAATAACTCTAATGAAGTAAGTGTTATTAAGCGAATTTATGAAAAGAGCAAAAAATCGTTTGCACCTCGAGATAAATATGTACAATAACATGTGTATCCCATGTGTTATCAGCACCCTCATTTATGGAAGTGAAACATGGACCTTATACTCCCACCTAGAGCGGCGGCTAAATAGCTCTACCTTCGCTGCGTTAGACGTATACTGGGCATCACCCGGAGGTACAGGATCACTAACACAACAGTTCTAAAGAGAGCTCAACTCCCCAGCTTGAGTTCTCTACTGAGTTCTCTACAACGTCGTCTCCGATGGCTGGATCATGTACGTCGGTTGGATGATGGATGAATCCCGAAAGACATTTTTTATGCAGAGCTTACATCTGGTAAAAGTCAGATTAGCCGCCCCCAGCTGCGATTCAGATATGTCTGCAAGAATGATCTCAGGTGATTTGGCATTGCCCCTTCCACCTGGGAAAATTTGGCTCAGGACCGCCCTCGGTGGCGGCAGAATCTCCGTAGTGGACTGTTCATGTTAGAAGTCACCTTGACGCAACACCATGAAGCTAAGAGGTCTTGAAGAAAGCAGCGGCAACAAAGCACCGGTACATCAACATCTTCAGGGACAGCCTTCAAATTCGAATTCTGTGGTCGAGAATGTTTTTCAAACATCGGAATTCACAGTCACAGGAGGCGCTGTAACTTCAGGGACACATACAAATGTTATTATAGTCTCCCAAGACTGAAATGCCAATGATGACATGCCCACTAGGTAGGTAGTTACCTATGGTCGCAAGTATAGGAAATCCTGCAAGATTATCGAACTCTATTTGGTAATAATGAATATGCGAGACTAGCTTGCTAACCATTACACAAACATGGGACACACTTCCAAGTGTCTAGGTAATTTGTTTCTTAGTCAAGGTTAAAAGCTGAAATTACAGGTTCCTGCTAGATCACCAAAGTTAAGCAGCGATCTACCAGTTCACTGTTTAATTGGGCAACCACTTAAAAACCAGCATATACTGTAAGCAACCTGAATCGATATTTATCAAAATACACAGAACTGTCATTTATATATGTATGGATATCCACAGAGAGATAAACAGATAAAGAGAACTAAAGTTTCATCCGGACATACATACACACAACTAGCCTTTATATATTTATAGCCATACGTTTTATCCAGACATACATACACACAACTGTCATTTATATATGTATGGATATACACAGAGAGATAAACAGATAAAGAACTAAAGTTTCATCTAGACATACATACACATAGCTATCTTTTATAATGTATAGATAGAAGTTTCATCCATCCATACATACATACATACATACACACAACTGTTATTTATATATGTATGGATATGCACAGAGAGAAAAACAGAACTAAAGTTTCATCCGGACATACATACACACAACTACCTTTTATATATGTATGGATAGAAGTTTGATACAGACATATATACACACAACTGTCATTTATATATGTATGGATATGCACAGAGAGATAAACAGATAAACATGAAGTTTCATCCGGACATACATACACACTACTACCCTTTATATACGTATAGATAGAAGTTTCATCCAGACATACATACACACAACTGTCATTTATATATATATGGATATGCACAGAGAGATAAACGGATAAACAGAACTAAAGTTTCATCTAGACATACATACACACAGCTATCCTTTATATATGTATAGATAGAAGTTTCATCCATACATACATACATACACACAACTGTCATTTATATATGTATGGATATGCACAGAGAGATAAACAGAACTAAAGTTCCATCCGGACATACATACACACAACTACCTTTTATATGTATAGATAGTTTCATCCGGACATACATACACACAACTACCCTTTATATATGTATAGATAGAAATTTCATCCGGACATACATACACACAACAATTTGGCACTAACATTACCGAAAACAGCTGACATGCCGTAACACAAACAGACAAATCAAACAACCAACAAGTTTAAAATGCAGGAAGTGTATATATATTTACCAAACCATACAAGCAGGATACGACACAGGGTCAATTATATTGATCCGGTTGGAACTTTTTAGTTCATGCTCGTACGGAATCGAATTTACATTCTTAGTTTAAACTTAAAAATAGAATAGAGCTGGCAATACCTTTCCGATATTCGTTTTATGTTGATGCATTTTCATAATATTATTCAGAAGTGTATGATCAGGAATATTTGATTTATAAAAAATAAAGAACACACATCTATAAAAGCGGCACTTGCTGCACCTTAAATTAGGAAAAAATCTATAACATTTGAAAATAACATTTAATCTCTAAATTTCTTTTGAAATTATAAATATAATGTGCTGATACATAGATGGCTTTTGATCAAGAAGCAAGGCTGTTTAACTGAGAAAGAAAATAAAACGATTTTATTTCATAAGTTATTCTGGGAAAATAAGAATCTTTAGAAGTCCCTTTGAAAGAAAATATACGCACACACATGCCAACAGACACACACACACAGACACACACAGACACACACACATTTATATATGTATATCGATAATATAGAGTGATATATTTATAAGTAAGTAGTGCACAGTATCATAGAGGGAGCATGGATATCTAAGTTAAGGTAGCGAAGTCAATGGAGCTTACAGACAATTTCTCACCCGTTCGATTTTAAACCAACTGCTCTCTGTTTGAAAATCGCATTGGTGAGAAACTGTCAGTAACTAAACATCGTTGTCAGCACTACCCTAAAAAAAAGAATGGATACAATACAGGCGTGTAAACAACTACGGAGTGAAATATAGAATATATATATATATATATATATATATATATATATATATATATATATATATATATATATATATATACACACATATATATATATTAGTGGAATTTAGCAGGTTTGAATTCAGAGGTTCCTTCTCATAGACTGGTTTCCTAACCATGGTTAAAGAGCCCAGTCCTCTTTACTATTTTCATAGGTGGAGCGAGAGTAGTTGGATGCATGTTTCCCATGAGTATGAGAAATGCAAATAACTTAGTACAGGATTTGATCTCTAGTCGACAAGTTCAATTCCTACGATTTGCACACTAACAACACGTGCCTCCTATATATATATATATATATATATATATATATATATATATATATATATATATATATATATATATATATATATACTACTGCCTCCCATTATATTATAATGACTCGATAGTTGTATGCTGATATCCTACCATATCTAAAAGAGCATTACAACGTAGTGGGAATGTGTTTAACGGGTCTGTTAGGATATATGTAGACGATATAACAATCTTTATCCAAATTTATAAGAAACTCACCATAATAATATGATGGATCGACAAGGCCTATCCGTTTACTAAAGAAGTATATAGTAGTTTGTAATTAACAGTAAAAGCAGTGGAAAATCTGTTACTGGCTACAGGCTTGAACCCAGTAACCTCTAGAATGGGGCTCCGTTGGCTTTGAGAGTCACATGACCAAGTGACTCTAGTAAAGTAGAATGGTAAGTTAGGGTTTTGGGGCTTGTGGACCTTTGCGGCCTGGTGTGTCCTTCCGTTTTGTTGCTACTGGTTCTCCCTACGCGTGTGCAGCAGAAATATCGAATAATAAAAGTGTACACACAAATATGTATCTTGATTTGTCTCTGATAATCATGGAAATAACAAGTAGAGAAAAGGAAGCCCAGAACCAAAGATACACCCAGAAAGAAGAACCCCGATATGACCCGATGATAGAAAGAAAGCGGTGAGGATAAAAACGGTCATTAAAATAATCAAGAAGAATATTTTAGAATATCATTATGTTGCAAATTTCAATAAAATTAAATTTAGTTTATAAATTTCACTCTTTTTAAGCTGTTCACTGTCACATATTTGATTTAGCTAACCCCAAGCGTCATATCTCCGCGCAATGAAGTTATTTTGTAACGTTATCATTGACAATTATTTACTGGATTTAAAACAATACAATACAATATGAATGTCGAATGAAAAACAGTGAATGTTCTGTCTTTTTTTTCTGAACATTTTGAATGAAAAATACGGCAAAACTTATGGAAATTTGTGTCAAAATTCCTTCTCTGAAACTGTGCATATATTAATAGATAAATTAAAGCGTTTCTATGAAATACCTTCTGCAATGTAAATTTTTTGTTGAATTATTGATAAATATTTACAGAATTTTTCTCCAAAAATTATCGATTCTTTTACATTACAGTTGAACCTTTTATCATTGAAATTCATTTTATATTAATACATTTAAATTGCAGTGATAGCGAGAAATGGAAAACTGGAATATAATATCGAAAACTTTCAGACATTTTTTTAACTTAATTATTGAATAATGACACATTTTAAAATAGTGACGGATTTCGTTTATGAATGACATGTAAGGATGGCAAATCTAAAATAGATAAAATCTAAAACAATAAATAAAAGAGAAAACAAAGCAAAATGACGAGTATATAGAAGAATATATATATATATATATATATATATATATATATATATATATATATATATATATATTAATTTTGGTAAATTATTTGAGAATCATACCACGTTTCCTTGAGGGGAATCAATAGCATTCTCAAAATTGATCAATAAATTATCTTTTCTATATTCTATTCTCATAATCAAATTGCATTTTGGAATATATATATATATATATATATATATATATATATATATATATATATATATATATGTTTATGGAGGCATGTGCTGTAATGGTTATTTTCGTAAGAAATCGACTCAGCAAGATGTGATCTAATCCTGGACGAGGCAGTATGCATCTCATATAGCCCTCATACATTTAGGAAAGGATCCGACTATTCTCCTCCAGATAGAGTTAAATAATAGGGCAGACTGGGATTTTTAAGGCTACTAGTCTAGGAGCAGGAAAACTGTCAATTCAAACCTGTTATACTCCGTTTAAGAAATTAACCTAGCGCCACACCCTACTCGTGCGGAGGGATTGGTATATATATATATATATATACATATATATATATATATATATATATATGTGTGTGTGTGTGTGTGTGTGTGTGTGTGTGTGTGTGTGTGTGTGTGTGTGTGTGTCAAATTCAGGTTTCAACTTATATATCATACATTAATAGTTATTTACAATTATTATAAACCGTTAAACATTTCGACATCTCCAAACGTCAATTTGTTTCATTGATTATTTATTCAATAATTCTTTTGTATTGGCAATTTTCTTGGTAATTAATATGTCGTCTCAAAAGCTGAATGATGTGTAGGCGAAAAAGGCAGGTTACTATGTCATCAACTGCTAAAAATAAGCAACAAATACAAAAAAAAACACATGCATACAAGAGGATCGTGTGGTGTGTGAGAATAATTATCTTGTTATTACTTTAAAGGTAACAATAATCAATATAGAGTTAACAGCAAAGCAAGTCAAGATGCTTAAAACAAACATGAACTACAGGGTACGGCAGACTACCCCACCCCACACACACACTCACATTCTAAACTGTCACCTGTCTGGTGCAAGGGAACTTAGGAAAATGGCAATGGTAGCTCCATCTAATCATAATATATATTCGGAGTTTTTTTTTTGGTAACTGAAACTACGTTACTGCTTACGTTACAATACGTTTTTTTTTTGGTAACTGAAACTACGTTACTGCTTACGTTACAATAACCTCAGCAATTGCGTAAGTCTATCAATGAATATTTAATTTATAGTCAAAATCATCAATACATAGAATAATTCTTATTCAATAAGAATTACTAATATTTCAGGTCACATTGGATCTGAGAGCAATAGCAACAAATGTGTGATTACGCATTCCCCATGGAGCCCCAGAAGTAGAGCCTAGCAACTAGTACAGTTTGGTTTCTGCGCCTAAACATATTCGATCAGTAAAAACGTACTCCACGTTTTTTTTTTTAGCGGAAAATGATGCCTTTCGAAAATGATCAGCTTTTCGAATTTCTAACGCTGGTTTAAACATTGACCACAATGTGGCCCAAGGAAAATAATCAAGTATCACCCATAATACAGCTCCTTGCCACATCTCATATTTATGTAATGATCAAAGAGTCCATCTTACAGATTAGTTTCTATTGATTCTACTTTGATTCTCATTGGTTTAACTCAGATTTGCTGTTTTCTTACAAATCAATGATATACGATGAAATTTTACATCAAGAAACTCGAAGTTGAGTAGTCTTGAGATTAAAATTTAGAAAATAAAACTTAGTAAATAAATAATACTCAACCCTTACATTTTTTTCGCTTAATTTGGCCTTTGGAATTAAAATACCTGGGCATAACATTTAAGAGCTTTTGTCCAGCGGAAATCCTTGGTAAATAATCCTTTGGTTGGTCCTTGGTGCTCCTTAGTATTGCAAGTCCTTCGTCAATCATGGCAAATGGACGCCTCTCCGTATCACTGAAAAAATAGTCAACCAGCTATGCATTCGTGCTAGTGATTGTTTTAACCACGTGACCTCGTTTAGTCAATGAATTTAAGTGGTGTATTATAGCACACCTAATAGCAACCAATCTGTCTGGTAAAATACAGATTGGTCGCCCCCAGCTGCTATTCAAGGATGTCTGCAAGAATGATCTCGGGTACTATGGCATTGCACATTCCAGCTGGGAAAATGTGGTTCAGGACCGCCCTCGGTGCGGAAGAATCTCCGTAGAGGACTGTTCTTGTCTGAAGTCACCCTGGCACAATACCATGAAGAGGTCCAGAAGAAAGCAGCGGCAATAAAGCATCGGAACATCAACATCTTCAGGGAAAGCCTTCAAATGCAAAATATGTGGTCGAGAATTTTTTTTTTTTTTCAAACATCGGACTTCACAGTCACAGGAGGCGCCGTAACTTCAGGGGTACACAAAAACTTTACCATAGTCTTCCGAGACTGAAATTCCAATGAATGATGATATACTATAAAATCCATCACGTATCACGCGTGTGTGTGTATATTTGCCCTAAAGAAAGATAGTTGGATTATATTGTTTCCTAGTACAGAATGATTGCCGGTAGATAATAAGACGCGTGCGGCCAAACTGTTGATCCCGATTCACAGGAATATCTGCATATCACTTAAGTGACACCACTTAAGATAAAACGGACGATGCGTGACTTGCCTTAAAACCTTTTTATAATACAATAGAAGAGGAAAACAGCGAAGGAGAAACCTAGAAAGTTTCGACCATTTTAAAGGTTGAACTAACATTACACTACAATACATCCTATTCGGGTTTGGGTATAGAAGGAATGGGCCGAGGTTATATATTATTCAATAATAAGGAGGCTATACCTGGGTCGTAAATCTCTCTCGGAACTTTTAAGATAAATTAAGGTTACATAAAAAAAAAAGATAGAATAAAAAACAAATTGATTGGGTTGTGATTTTCACTCCCGGTGGTGATACTCTTGTGTTTCTAGAAAACAGAAGACAACGGAATCATATTAAATGTTTCTCTATGTGGAGATGAGAAAAATAAAGTTTCGTTACGCGTGGTCTGGTGTTATCTTCAATGACGTAATCAATATTATTCTCATACACTTTCTTCTCACGGTGAAACGATATGCAGATTATATTTATGGATCCGAGGTCATGGATTTGACCTAAGACTTCTTGTTGTCAACAGGTAAGCTCCTTCGTTTCAAAATAAGATGTACTAAAAATCTGAATCGGGGGTTTTCATTTTGAGATCAAACCAGTTTTGTTTGATTTTAAGTAAAGCGTAAGCAATCAGTTTTGAAAATAAATCAAATGTTGTTTTGGTTTCCTTATCTTTGAAGGATTTGTTAGTTGATTCACATTGATGAGCATAATATTTCCTAAAGAATGTGTTTGCTGAACGGAGTATAGCTATCGGCCAACTCTTTCTGGCTATAGATCAGGGCTTATTTATTTGAGCAGCACATATTTATATATAAATTTATTTTTAACATTCGTACAGGCGTATCGTTTCGTATATAATTACATATAACTAGAAACGATAACGATTAATTGTTTGTTATGAGAGCACATATTATCTTTGCTGACACTTCGATAATAATAATAATAATAATAATAATAATAATAATAATAATAATAATAATAATAATAATAATAATGCAGAACACTTTCCGGATTTTCTGACCTCTTTACAAGAGTGCTACGGATATTAGTACATAAGTAACAATAAAAAAGACAGCAAAAAATAAAAATAAGTAAATAATTTATTTAACATAGAATAAAAAACATAACTACCATTGCTAACCCTAAATCTTGGCTAAAGATCAAGTGAAGGATTATAAGGAAATAAATAAATAGGATCACCATTGAAGGAAGCAAAATAACCAATAGGTAGGAATATTATAGAAAAAACTATAAACATAAGACACTTGTTAGGGGTATGACAAAAAGGTTTTGACCGCCAAGCTAGTTAAATAAAACAATAAAAATTAATCAAGACTAACAGAGACTTTTTGAACTGTCACAAATAAATTTGGCTACCAATGAGTGACGATTGCTGTTGTGAGAAGAGTGTAATTACTGACATTTAGACAATCTCTCTCCCTCCCATCTTTCCCTCTCTCTATCTCCCGAAACCCAGCACAAAATAAAGATAACTGTGAAGTGAAATTTCTAGCATCTGTGTTAGTTAGATATCAGCGTGCAAACTGAATTTTTTATCCAGAAAAGAGCTGGGTACCTGTTTTTCATATAGAGGCTAGGGTTGAGCTGTGTTTTGCGAACCTTCAGCATCCTCTCTGCGAACAGCAACCACTCAGACATAACAATGTAGATCCTTACTGCAATGAACGTCCCTGAGTACAAGACACACAGCCGTTTATCCTGCTTACCAACGAACAAGAAGAAACAACCTACCTAAATCTCTTTAAAGCCGTGTCCGCTACGATGGTGATTACGCTACAGCGGAATATTATAAAACATCATAACAAACTGGTCATCTGGAGATACTACCCAAAACTTTTTGTCTCGGATAGGATGTGACAGGAGATCGAACTCGCAATTCAGTTGTAAAGGATGTGCGAGTCTAGGTTGCTAAGAGCAAAATGTGGTCCAGGGTTGGAGTATCGTACCAGGAAGAATGCCTAAGTATTTATAACTTTAATTAAATTCTTGTTATACCTGTGTAATAAGAAATGAACACACGCGACTGGGCTTGAGAAAGCTTTGTTCTACTAAGAATAGAGTTGCAGTTTCCTGGGGGTTTATATTCTTTCAGAAAGCTAAAGAGTTACACATAGGGGAGGTACTAATAAAACGGGGGAAGTAACTCTCAATTACTTATTACGACACGATATTCTCAGGTAAACGTAACTTTCTTTCCCCCCATGTTTTGGCAGTTTAATTCCTTTTCTTTTCCTTAGTTCATTGTATGCATCGCACATATTTCACATTCCAAATTAAATTCCGTTGTCTGGAATTGGACGGGCTGGTTCTTTAGACAATGAGAATAATATAAATTCTGTTTAATAAAGATTGTAGTAAGCATAGATAGAGAATAGTTAGTCTTAAACCAATTATATTTATTTAATCACGTTCAATAGAGGTGTCGAGTGTTTCCTTTGCACGTCAAGTCGCTTCCTCTTTATATAATTTACATAATTATTTACAAAATCTAAAGACTAGAATTTTTCTTTTACTATTTTACTTGTTTATTATGGGAAGGAAAAACAAAACTGTAATTATAAACTAATAGGGCTGTTGGTTTTTTTTAATATCAGGTGGACAGGTATGATTGTCAATTGATACTGAATTATTTAATTAATTAAAATTCCTGGGAAACAAGATTGGACTGGAAATTACTTTCTTCTTCAAGGCAGGTTATTTAAAATCGATGTCTGCATTCGTCAGTATATCCTTAATGATTAATATATTTTCAATGACGTACAACAGTAAAATATAAAAATTTCGGAAGTCTGTTATTAAATATCTAAACTATTTGAATATGATCAGATACCCAGTAGTTATTTTTTTAATTACTCAAAAATGATACACGCCCTGACGGTGGGGGCTGTAGATTATATGCCCGCTGCACCTCTGGTGAAATAAAATACCCGCCAAATGGGGCAACCTGTTGTCAGTGGCTTGCGTGATGCTTAATGACTGAATCCAGGTCACTGAGCAGTCTATCGCATGCAACACACCACTTTAGTCCCTACGTAGTTTTGACAGGCGGTAGAAGATGTCCCCTACAATCAATCGACTGGTCTCATCAAGTCCAAGCGCCTCTATGATAATTCCTAACCTACTGCCTTTATAGCAAACCTCCAACCCTTTTAATCATATATGCTAAGGGGTGGTGGCTGAGAACCATAGTATCCTGGCTATAACGTTGAACTGCAACTAGTGTTGAAGTTCTGTGTTTTGGCGTTCTGGGGAATGTGGAGTACTCCTTCATCATCACAATTTCGAAATCCAGTCATGCTATTACACTCACTTTCTGACTAATACTATTGGGAAAGGTATGAACCCAACATCCCTCCAACTATGGTTTAAACTGAATCATATTATTGCCATATTGTGCAGACCACCCGAGGAAAATTTAATCAAAATGAATTCACAAAAAAACAACAAAAAAAAAGATATATTTTAAATTTTCCTACCAAAATGTTATTGTGGTTCTGGATGTGTATATCTGACAATTTATGTCTATCTACATATCAATATATCTGTCTCAGTGCATGTGTACCTATCTAGCTCAATGAGTTCATTATGTATCTATGTCACTTTACTAATATATACGACAGCCTGTTCATATCTGTCTATCAATCTCAGTCTCTATTCTGTCGGTCTTTTCTCGATCTATACACACCCTGTCTGTCTGTCTGTCTGTCTGTCTGTCTCTCTCTCTCTCTCTCTATATATATATATATAAATCAGTCCATTCAATTCTCTTCTGACATTTCATATGTCATCTTGCTAGGTCTCTGACTTCCACTCTGATTATGTAAACCATACGGGGAGTCAGGTCAATCGGATCTGATTCAATGATGCGGCAGGAAAAACTACGAGTTATGTGGTAGGAATAGCCTTCATCAATTGACAATGGCCACCTTTTATAAATATGCCGTAACACCAGTGAAGATTATTTTCTGCATCCTTGGTTTGGCCATTTCCTGCAACTGATGCTCTTCTTTACGGTGTTTACCCTCGACCTGCTACTGAATCCTTGATTTGCTGTAAAGAGCTTAGGTCGGATACTCTACAGTCTCCATCTGAAATTTTGAGATGAGGCTTGATGAAATGTATTATTCAGATTTTTTGGACAGTTGTCCACATATTCATTTTTAGATAGACAACGTTTCGGCGGATATACTCTCCAGCCTTCTTTAGGTGTTGTCAAACTCCGAAACGTTCATGTCGAACTATGGTACCGTCTTGTTGAACTTGAGGGCCTTCCGAGAACTTCGAATCGAAACCGTAATTTAATCTATTGTAGTAGTTTTTTCGTATGCTGATAACCATGACCTGGCACAAGTGTTAAGCATTCTATATTAGAATTATCGTCCGTGGTCAGGATTTAACCTGTAAACTCCAAAGGATTGTCACTAATAACTGTATTAACTGAACGTTATAACCGTCGCACCATATGTCCGAGTAGAGAATTCAGGGTGAATTTTAGGAAGTATAAATCAAATTCTCTTTTTACCTATAATTTTACATGCTTTACATATTATGTATGATTTTTGTGCTGTATATTACTCACTAGAACCCACTCGCGCTACATTTTATTCATTCTGCGCTACAACCATCATTTCTCGCAAGGGATTGTGAATGATAATCATGAATTTAACTTCGAAGTAAATGTTTTAAAAAAAGTATGTGTTGAAAATTATAAATGAATGTTTTGTCGAGAAATACAGTTGTTTAAATTCGAAGTAAATCAAACTTCACGCCCGGAGAATTTTCAACCAAAATGCTTGCTGTAATAAATAAACAAAAAGAGGTAATGGGAAAATAGGTTAACAGTGAAATCAGAAATTACGTGCTTGGTAAGATAAATCTGAATAGATGGCTTTCAAAGAAAATTTATTGAATTCGAGTGAACCATTTTTTTTTTTCAATCTCCTCCTGTGGTTTTTATCTATTGGCCGTCCATTTGCATGAAATTGACAATTTAACGTTTTACTGAACAATTATTCATGCTGTTTAGATCAGGAAAAAGAAGAACAAAATGAATTCGAGAAAAAATACAGTTTTTCTCCCTCTTCATTTTCTCTTTTAGAGGTTTTATTTCCAAATTTAATTTAAACGTACCTTAATATTGTCAGAATTATCTCATAGTTCCAAAGGCAAAAATACATATTGTGAATGAAAATCACGTAAAATTTTCCTAACAAGAAGTACATCAATGTTTTCACTGTATTATGTATTTTATTTTACTTATTTTTACAAAATTAAATATGATTTGCTGATCGATCTCTTAGGTACATGAGACTTTTTTCGCAAAATATATTCAACGCTCTAAAAACGTTACGTTTTCACAAACAGAACAATTATCGAAACCCAGATGTCGTGCGCATCTATAATGAGCTGAATGCCTAATGACAAATAAGTGTAACTTAATTTCTTAAGAGGAACACACAGGCAAACACGGAGTTACTATTTGAAAAGTACCCCAAATTATGTGTGTAGAAATTATGCCCTGGGCCAAAAAACATTTTAGAAATTATGCCCAAGGCAAAAAATCGTCAAATATGTATTTAAAGTATCAGTGGATATAAAAGAAGTAATAAGAAAAAAAGGACAAATATATTGATTTAATAATTGATTTTAAATACATGACAGTCTATCTACGAGTACATTAGACCTTGAAGTTAGAGAATCACGTTCATATTGTCATTCTTTGTGTATATTTTTTTCTTACGATATTTTAATGCACATCATCCTATTAGATACAACTATCTAATCGTATCTATCTGAATATTAGATGTGACCCTAACTGCTATAAAATCCCGAGGTGAGAGTGATCCTGGGAGTATTGAAAAAGAAATAGATTTTCCAAATATCTTTCTATCATCTTATGAAGTATGATTTCATGTAATTCCTTTAACAAAACGTATTACACATGCACAATGGGTGTATATTACAAGGCTGATCTAAAAATACTTAATACCCTGGCAATTGCCTTGATAACTTTTCTTGTTTGGTCAAATACCAATTATTATGTATTAAATCCTTGTAATGATTCCTACGTAAATAACACTATTCTATTTGATTTAGACTTATACCACACCAAGAAACATTCTCTACCTCAAAATATCGACAACGAACGACAGGCGATTGATCACTAAAGAAATCTAAAACCATTTCGTCTGTTAGCTTTTTTTCCAATATCACGTTGTTATGCAGACATTGCTAAAATGTAGGCACGTTGACCATTGGTAGTTCTTTTGATTCTCACTGTGCATCCCATAACTCTAGCTTTGTTTCAAACAATTCTAAACTTAATAACTGTAAACAATTTTTTAAAACGTCATCTATTTGAACTGATATGTTTATTTCTGTCGATGGAGCTTAGAATACGTCAACTGCTTCTTGTACAGGGCGGGTAAGAATCTCTAAAAATGTGAAGCCTGTGTATGACACTAAACTGCATCCAGTGATGGGACCCAGTTCTACTCTTAGATAGGAATACTTGACACATATAATTATATGCAAATAATGCCTATAATTAAACAAGAATAGTGAGTTTATATACGATAATTATGGATTAATTTGATAGGAATACGTGAAAGCATAAATATTTTAGATTAGAAACAGTAATCAATACCCTATAAGTTTGATTATAGACATATAAACTTATTATCAACAAATGAAATGTGCAGTTTTAAAAGAAAATGCAAGGTAACATTGGACATATAGTTATTATTACAATCAAATAATTACATATGAATCAAATTTCGATATTAAATAGCCCATAAGAATTTGATATGCCATTAATAAAGAAAGAAAACAAAACATTAAACTGTTATTAAGGATAATCTATGTATTTATCCAACCCCTCCACCACGTTTATGATGTGACACAAGGTAATTTTCAAGGTCTAAATTTAGAGTTTTCGTTCTCCTAGACAGGTTGTAATACCAAGGTTAACAAATAGGTATGCACTACTATTAGACTTGATAGCTAATGGGAGAATAGCTGTATTCATGCCTTTTCCGAAAAGTATGAGCACGGTGTTAAAAAATAATATATTCACGATTTTAACTCGAATCACCGATTCTATTTCGTACGATGATAATCATTACGCCAAACCCCTATATTGATACAGTATGTTGGAGTTTTTTTGGATATAGTTTATTTACTAAGCTTAGCTCAAATGCGGCATAAGGTCAGAAGTGTAGGGCACCCAGTGAGAATCGAACTCACTAACAATTGTTTGCTAATCTAGCTTGCTAACCATTACATCACATGAGTTTTTTGGATATAGTTATTTACTGAGCTTAACTTAGATATGGCACGAGGCCAGAAGTATGGGGCGCCCAGTGAGAATCGAACTCACTGACAATGGTTTGCGAAGCGAGCTTGCTAACCATTACAGCACGTTTTTTTTTTTATATAAGGCGTGTGGTAAATGCCTATTCCTACTTATAGACTCGCCGATAAGCACGTAACCTGGGAAGGCAACCTATTGTCCAATCACTGGCAATGTTCTGCTGCTGATATGATTATTTATACTGGCCTTTTCTGGTCATAATACTAATCATTACTACTTGGATCTTCTTGGACGAGGGAACGTAGTATTATATCGCGGGACTTATTCACTTACTAAAGGAGTCTATAACTCGGGACTTACTTACTTATTTACTTTAAGTTCTTTACAACTGGCCAAGGATGGCGGCCAGATACTTAACATGAACTCATTAACTGAATCCAATCGTTGAAATTGATGAGAAGTCATAAATGGTGAATATAGTTAGAATTTTAAATAAAGTTTGTTTGATTTAAAATCGGAGGTGGGTAGTTTTCTAATACCGTTTGGGATTGGGATTTACATTTTAGATGACCCCAACTGACCTCCCATACAGACATGTGAGAATAAGTTTCTAGTTTAGAGCAGATGCGACCCGGTTTTCAATGAGCGTAGATCTATTGTCAGCTGCTGAGTCCACCTCTCCCCGCAGCGGAATCATGGGGTAAGAAATAAAACTTGATCAAAGAACAAACAAGTTGGTGTGTTTGTTAATTAAATCATTAAACACACAATGACAATTCAAGCCTAACCCAGTTTGAAAGAATAATTAGCAAAGAATAAAATCAACCCCCAGCAGATTGAAGTCAGTACAGAGAAAATGGCGTTCGACGAGATAAAACCATTAGACGAAAAATCAGCAGCAGTGTAAAAAAGCGACAACTATCATATCTATCCTCATCTAATATATTTCTCTGTCTGTTTGTCTCTCTCTTTTATATGGCCGGGATGACTCTCCCCGTTTATGTAGTCGATTAGTAACGAGTATATAACAATATGAAATGATGATTGAACATTTATTTCTGTCATAATACTCGAGGATAAAAACCTGCTTAAGAAATTGACCTAGTGCCACATCCTGCTCATGGCGAGAGGTATATATATATATATATATATATATATATTATATATATGCGATTTTCAAAAAGATCACTTAGGCAAGAAACTAACGTTGATATTTCCTCAATGAATTTGATCTTAACAATATTTTTTTAAACTATTTCTACAAAATCAGTTTTTTTTAAGGAATAAATGTATCATGATTACTATAGGAGAGAGGAAAAAGAATAATAGAAATTATATTTTGGAAACGCCCCCTCCCCAGAATTCCATCTCCTGTTCTTAACACGCTGAAAAATAGGTTATTTTATTTATTAGAAAGTAAACTAAACAACAAAAAAAAAATCTAAAATTGCTTGCTGGATTCCGGAAATAAAAATAAATTCAAAAATCTTTTATATCAGCATTTTTTTTTTTAAATAAACGCCATTTATTCTTATTAATATTTATTTGAGTTTCAGAAGAAACGTTAATTGATAATTTGCCAGCCGGCAGACTTTATCAATATCCTCTTCCTGATTACTTTACAAATTACAATTAGACTTATTTAAAGAGAAATGCCTTAAGGATATTTTATAGGACATGTTTCCTTTAATTATCATATTTGTATCTTTTGCAAGTTGAATATTTTAATTATTGTATTTTAAAGACAGGTGGTTATTGTAGCAGACATATTCTTAAATTAAAAAGATGTTCATGGTTAAAAATAAATGTTCAGAGTATTATAGATTTTATTCAAAGTAATTTCCATTATATAAAATCATAATGAAATACTTTTCTAAGTTAATTTCTAAGAGTGAACGATAACAATAAAAATAAATAACGACAATTTGCATACAGATAGATTCACCAGTTCCGCTAAGTATTATTATTCTAGACAAATAATGTATAAACATCATAATGTGGGTCGGTCTAGCTGTCAATGATTCAACAGTTTCCGGGTTCAATACCAGCACCCGCCAACTCATCGGATGAGTAGCACAGTTTGATTTGTACGGTAAAGTGGGAGGCTGACGGTAGGTTTGGTGAGTCACCTCGGTATGTATCTCCGTAGTATATCGTCTAAACCGAAAATAGCCCACTCCGTACATTTTACTTTAAGGGCTGGTGTAGTTCAATCAGTAGAGTATCCGTCTAGGAACCACAAAGTTCTGTGTTCGATACCGACCATAGCCAAATCAGCGTATGAGTAACGCAGGGATCTGTGCAGTAAAGTGAGGAGCTGATGGTAAGTGTAGCGCTCCACATCAGACACCCAAACAATATCCTTGGCCTATCGCTAGTGAAAGGGCGATAGACTCCCTCACTGACTTTAAGCCACCCCGACGACTTATATTGTTTAAATGAATATTTTTATACCATAAGAACCACTTGATTGATAGGGTTACAC
This sequence comes from Doryteuthis pealeii, assembly GCA_023376005.1. NCBI lineage: Eukaryota > Metazoa > Mollusca > Cephalopoda > Myopsida > Loliginidae > Doryteuthis > Doryteuthis pealeii. The sequence continues at coordinate 108,446,037 of CM042140.1, forward strand.
TTCATCACCTATACTAATTAATATTCAATAGTATATTTAACTAAATGATGTTCCCTTATAGGTATTACAGCTTAAACTCAGATTTAAAATCGGTATTGAGAAGTGGTGACTCTATACTCCCAAAAGGGAGCGTTACTAATGTAGACCGTTTTGTGTCATACCCAGGAAATTATTAGGGACTCTTACCCATCGACAGGGGCTGCGATTGCGACAAATTTTTTAATTGTGAATATCATTCAAAAGAGGATTTCCTTATTTCCAGTGATAAATTATTCAATAAGATCGAATATTATTAAATTTTGTTTTAAATCTCCAACATTTAAAACTTGTAACAAAAACTAACTTTGTAACACAATTTTGATAAAAATATAATTGCATACACACCCCCCACATATATATATATATATATATATATATATATATATATATATATATTATGTATATATATATAAGTTAAGGTAGTGAGGGCATGGAGTCAACGGCGCCTAATTACTGGCAGTTCCTTGTCTATGTGATCTTCAGACCAAATGTAGAAATTGGCAGTGGTTTGTTTATACACGCTGATGTTTGGTCTTTAATGAGGGATGGAAGCGGAGGGAACTATATTTCAATTAGTTGGTTGCTATGTGTATTATGAAGTTTGCCCGTTTTTAATGAGATGTCTGGTTTGGTGTATTGTTATTTGTTTTGTTTTTTGTCCGTTTTCAGTTTTCATTTTGTGTTTGCTCTTTACTTTTTCTATTTTTATGAATCGTTTTTCGAGATGAATATTTTTATGAATCGTCATTGGTTTTTAGGTGGTTTAGTAAGTATTTATCTTCGTGTCTACATCAAAACGTAGACACGAGAATAAAAACGTTTTATATACAAATATAGCCCACATAAAAAAAATATTTATATATAGTAGAGTAAATATTTCAGAAAGCTACATATATCTGTTTAAGTTACGGTTATTCATTGCTGTTGGGCTTGGCGTTAAATTTATTTTGCTATACATTTTGATTGTATACTGATTTTTATATATATACAGAATGTGACGTATATTTGTATATTTGAGTATTTGTTTTTATGCACACCCATGACAGTCTCTGTTGAGCAGCTACTGAGTTGGAATTTGGTATACAGATACACCTTGATAGGTCAGATAAGGTGATGTAGGTGGGGACGTCGGAAGTGATCAGGATGCAGTCCGAGAAAAAAGAAGCAGCGACTCTGCTCAGTTCTCTCTTAGTCACTAGTACCAACTCCAAATAATTCAGACTTCATACAGCAAGCAAGTTGTTTAGTGTTTGGTGTTTGTGTCTTTATTTCTATGTCTCAGAGGGTGTAATTCAAAACAAAAAAACTGCGACAAGATTAAACAACACTTTTCTCTAGTAGAATTTTACAATCAATTTAGTCATCGTATTTATATTTACCCTAACAACTACATATCGAATGATTGCTCTGAGTATGACGTTAAACTGCATCTAATGGTTAAACTCCAATTTTGGGGAGTTGAGTGTCCCTTCATCACCATTACTCCAAAAACTGAATCCAAATTAATTCACCTCAGAGGTCGGTTGGCTTTATAATAGACGGGTGTCAAAAATTGGAGATTTAAACATGCTTTTTTCACAAAGACTTGGCATATAACACTTTTGTAGTCATTCGATACAGTCGAAATAATCAGGAAATGTTTTTTTAAAAAACATGGAAGAAAGATGAAATTGGTTCTTGAATATAAGAACACTTCAAATAAACGGTTCTAATCGAGAACGTAAGACAGCACTCATTTCTCTTGCATCACTCAAATACGACATTGGTAATGGAACTCACTTTACTAGCACTTCTGAAGTGAACGATACACAATTTTCTAGATCGACAAAAATGAACACAAACCTCGCCCATCTGGTGTAGGCTCTATTATAATAAGAATTGGAGGGTGTTAACTCCCGTTCTCATAATGTATATATTAATATTAAAATATTAATGTTCTTGGTGGGTATAGTCTAACAGATGCGGTAGGAGTCAATGGGAATATATGCTACGAGGAATAACTCCGATAAATTTTCAAATTTAATGGAATTCTCCATCAAGTAATCTGTTCATTCAGACCACTGGCATAATTGTTAACACTGATAATGTTGCGTCTCTCATCCTTTCAGAATGTAGTAAGCATCTAGTTATTTTTTTTTTTTTTAAAGATTTTTGTTAAACTCGGTGTCGTGCAGCCATATTGTAGCAGTGATGCAGCTGCATATTGGAAGAAATTCTCGCTTTATCTTATCAGTTTCATCTGATTTTTAGAGCTGGTTAGCTGAGTCGGTAGAGCGTTCGGCTAGAAATCCCAAGTTTCCTAGTTCGATACCAGCCACCACGCTATTGGTACATGGGGAATAACTTGCACACATTTCCATTGTAGCATTTTCAAAATAAGCTCATCGAACGATAGATACAGCCATCGAATGGTGAGCAATATGAGGTATAAAAAGTATGAAATTAAATTTAGTCGGATACTCTATTGTCAGGTACATACAACTAGTAAATAATAATACTGCTATTCTATATTTGTTTTGTCTCTGTCAATACGTATGCCTATCTGTCTGGTGATGTAATTCAAAACAAAGCATAACTTCAAGATCAAATTCGGAAATGATAAAAATTGCTTCCATTAAAACGAAAATTGTTAGGACTTACTTATTAGCGATAGTGTAGTAATATAGGTTTTATTTTAACTAATTCACATTATATAACCTTTTAATTAAATGCATTTTATATCCAGTTAATTTCTAACTGGGTATAAAATGATAATGAAATCGGTATAACGACGATTTGCACGCTTCTAATAAGTATTCCAATCTAAAACAAATACTTTATACAGATTATACTTTACAAATATCTATTCTTATCTAATAAGGATCATTTGTTCCCACGAGGTTACACAATTTCACCAACATTTAAAATATCTAAAGATATATCTGTATCATAAATGGGTATATTTTAAATCGATATTTTTAATGTAATGAAAAACAAGGTATATAAAAAGATTATTGATTTTGCAATTACTGTTAAAAGCCCTCCCCCCAGAAAAAAAGAGGGAATATTAATGCCTACAATTTATAATGGATTATGTAGAATAGACTATTGCATAATCAAAAATATCGTAATTTAACAAATTTCCGAATGGAATGATGAATAGAATGTTTATTTTATTTCCATGATTTACTAATGGTTTTTGACTGATGTGTGATGTTCGCATCACTTTCCTGGTACGCACTTTCCGTTTAGCAGTAATAAAGCCAGTTCATGTTGAGATACCTAATTAGTGTCGATTACTCAATAAAAATAAAACATGGAATCATGGTATGCAAAAATACAGAGTTTCTTCTTACTCATATTAACGCAGTTGTAAAAAAAATCCAAAATTACTTTATAAAGATCAATACGAGAAGTAAATTGATTTCGATCGAATCTATGATGTAATCTAGGAACATTGTGTGTAGTCGAGACCTGATATATAAGTACGAGAAGCTATAAGAACGAATATACTAACATAAACTTAATTTGGAAAATCTAGCTTTATCTTTATTCGAATGCATAGATATTACTTAGATAAAAAGATGAATCTCTTGTGGCATAGTGGCTAAAGCACTTGTGGCGTCGTAGTAAGCAAGTTCGAACTCCAGTTGGCCTATCACGCTCATGTTCAGACTAATTATCTTGCGAAAGGTATGGACTCCCTCATCCCTCTAGCTATGGGTTAAATTGCACCGCTTCTATTCCTCTACAAGGGTTGATTAGGCATTGAATTACACACGAAGTTTGAAATGTTATTAAACAACGAAACCGAACAAACCAAATCTACATAGATGAGCTACACCAAAAGAACTCTATATTTACTAAAAAACAGACAGACTGAAAGGAAGTGGTAGACAGTGATACATAGTATTAGCGATCTACTTGTATTCTCACAATGTCTAAAATATATATTGTGTAAATATATAATATACATTTTAAATGATAAGTAATTTCTGAAATGTATTGCAATTCGGTGTCTCGCAAAATGTTGGCGAACACAAAGAGAAGACGAAATAGTAAAGACAAGTTCACATCAAGAAAGGGAAATGCTACACACCTGGTCATAGGAAATTGCCACTCATCTCAGTCGACGGAGGAAAGCTCTATTGTTTCAATTGTCGCCCAGGAACAGTTTCGATAGCCTCGAAATATCGGTCATTACTTGTGCTACGTCAGTAGTTAACTAAATGCTTAACCCTTTTGAAAAGATCATCAACCCTCACATGTGGGTGATTCTTGCATCTACCTCGATAGTCGCCATATTTGGCCTTTTGTTGTTTGCCCTATAGCTGAGCACCTGTATTCCTGTTGTTATGTGGTGACCACTCCCATAGAATTCTACCTTATTTGTGGCCTATGATTCTAGGTTTAGCCAATTTGCATGTATGAATAATTTAGGTGTTACCTCGTCTATTTATGAACGTAGAATTCAGTTTTCCATATATCTGCGAAATAGTTTTATGGTTTTACTACTTGCTGGTTAAGAATATTTTTAGCATATCATTTTTTTACTTTAGCAAGAAAATGATTATGTACTTCTCTTTTGACTTGTAGATATTTCAGTTGTTTCGTATTGCTTTAATACTCATTTACACCCGAAAGAATACTAAAAGGAAAGATTGATTACGTCGAGATAAATGCATATTTTAATTTTGTTATAAGAACCATGCGATTTTGAAAGGATACGTGACTCTCTCTCTCTCTCTCTCTCTCTCTCTCTCTCTCTCTCGTCTCTTCTCTCTTCTCTCTCTCTCTCTCTCTCTCTGTGTGTGTGTATGTGTCTGTGTGTGAAGGAGTGAGTGTGTTGTGTGTGTGTGTGTGAGAGAGAGAGAGAGAGAGAGAGAGAGAGAGAGAGAGAAATATATTTTTAAAAACTTAACGAAGTATGCAATTATGTTTCACAGGTTTCAAAATTGTCCAGGAACATTGGTATCCACATCGTTTCTTTTTTACTGATATTGGGTAGACAATAACCCCGTCAGCAATATATATATATATATATATATATATATATATATATATATATATATATATATATGTGTGGTGTGTGTGTGTGCCGTGTGTGTGTGTGTGTGTGTGTGTGCTGTCATTTTTATATCTGATTCAACTGATATCAATATGAGGTAGCATTCTATGTCACATGTCAAATCAACTTTGTGGATATGCAGCGGGTTTGAATGCGTCATTTGAGGGATTTTCCTCTTATGAGCCCTCAAATGAGAGGAATGGTGATGGTTGTTGGTGTTATAAGATTGTGAGGAACGGCAGTGTCCGCAAATATTATATATGTATGGTTATAAATGATAGCATTTTTTTAAAGTAGCTTTTAACTATAAATTTCAACCTTCCAATGTTTTAAATCCAACCGAAAATTACCTGATTAAAGAGTGTCTTCATCGGTCATTATTGTTCTAATGGTGAAATTTAGACTATGATCCAACGTTTCAAATATTCAGTGATTGAAAGTATACATTTGACACCAAATACTGTTGGAGCTTTAAAAATACTATAGAAACAGTGACGAAATTTAGAGTTTTTACAGCCTAAGTGTCGTTATTCATTGCAAAACCCGAAACTGGTTTTCAAAGATTCTGCTGATTAAAAGCCATTGGGAGATAAACCCTGACCAGGATGTTGATCAGTCCTTGATCCAGATTGAAGAATAATCAAAGTTCCAATTAATGTTTAACTGGGAAGACAAGGCAACAAATGGTTGTAACTCAATACAAACCCGAATGCTACACAGTCCACTACAAAATGACAAGTATATATAAGACTCCACAATGTCATTCAAATCAAGCAGTCAAGCAGCCAAACAGAACTCAAGGAATGAAATCACCCAAATCACCCAGATTCATGGATGGATCATTCTTGATTCCTATTTATACCAGCTGTCTTGGACACTGCTTGAGTTGTACTTAGTTAGCTGCTGTTATTAAAACCAACAGTAGACTAACTGACTTCAATACAGATGACTTAAGAGAATCAGGGGAATTCAATCTTCGCAAATGTACTTGAGAATAGCAACACCTCCTAATCCACAATTCTGCATTGATAGGATAGATAAGAAAGTTAGGAAAATGAGCAAAATGAACGTTTGGGATGTTCATACTCTTAGTGAGAAGAATAGGGAAGATCGTATATCCATTCTGACAATTTTTTTTCGAGACAATCTTCAACGTAAAACTGATAAGGATGAATCCCCAAAGGCGGAGCTTCGTGGAATAAAAGTTTGTTTGGTGTGTATTGTGGGATCCCCGCGGTATTAGATATTTTGAGTTTTTATACCTCAAGCAGACAATGTACACATTTACTCTCAACAGCTGCATCGTGTGCCTGAAAATTTTCTGAGAAAAACGCCCCACATTCGTCAATATGAGAAACGTTTTACTTCTCCGTGAAACTCAAGGCCACATTCTGCAGGAACCTTGCAGGATAAATATTGGATTTATGCTAGTCTGCTCTTTCCCATTAAGCAGACTTTGTACCAGGTGATATCCGTCGTTTTCGTTCCCTACAAAATACCCTGATTGACAAAACATCTCAGGAATATCAAGTGAAAACGCTTGAGAAAAATCTTCTTAGGTTCAAAATCAGTTGAATTTTAGTGAAGTTAACTGGTAAATGTCAAGAATTGTTTCAAGATATTGGCAAATATACTAAAGATTGAAATGTATTCAATGTTAAATTATTCACAATTGAATTATTAAAAAGGAAATTTATTTACGAATACACGCAATACACACACACACACTCACACACACACACACACACACACACACACACACACACAGAACTCAAGTATACGCATATAAAAACACACACATACAAACATAAAAAGCAACACACATTTATGGTGATGGCTGTGGAACAGTAGAAGTATTGACCGTGTGTTTTAATATTACACACACACACACACAAACACACACACACACACACACCACATATATATATATATATATATATATATATATGTGTATGTATGTACATATATATGTATTAAGGAAAATGCTAGCAAGTACTTCCCTGATGAGATTCAATCAAAGTTGACATCCAAACGTTCCTATAAAAACTTGCGTATATATATTTACATATATCGAGGATTATAAATAAATAACTACCATCATATATATATATATATATATATATATATATATATATATATATATATATACATACACATTAACATATAGACCTACACTTACACTCACACACACACAACACACACACAAACACACACACACACACACACACACATATATATATATATATATATATATATATATATATATATATATACATACATATATATATAATATGGACTCTCCCGTCGATTTTCGACGTATGAGGGTTCATACACACAATGAACTCCCACAGAGGAATTTGTTTATAGTGGTGAAGGCTTGTGTTGGACCATCCACCCTTTTTGGTACAGTCGATAGGAAAGAATTGGTGCATCAGGGGTTGCCACAAACCCAATCAACGACCGACCTCAGGAATTTTGAATTCAGAGTTATCCCTCTCCTTGACTGGTCACCTACCCAAGGTTGAAAGGCCCAGTCTGCCCTACTATTTAACCCATAGCTGGAGGGAGAATATATGGATTCATACCTTTCCCAAGGGTATTAGCGCTATGTGAAATGCCATATATATATATATATATATATATATATATATATATATATATATAAGTGTGGAATAGTCCTACATAAGCATTCACCACTATAAACAAATTACTGTGTTGGTTGTTTACTGGATGAACACTCATGCCTCGAAAATCGACGAGAGAGTACATATATATATATATATATATATATATATATATATATATATATTAAGTCTTTTCACAAAATGTTAATATTTAAGTAGATTTTCTTAAAGATTTAGGATTATTTACCTTGGTGATCTTTAAGTGTAGACGTTCAATATTTATTTTTCGTTTTCGTATATCAGAGGCGCGATTTTAGAAAATGTGTCCCTTATATTTAAACCAACGCTTTCAATAAATCAGATTAACCCCTAAGTGGACGGCCAGGGATAATTTCAAACCACGAATATATATATATATATATATATATATATATATATATATATATATATATATAATATATATATAAAACGGACTTTGAATTTATTGTAAACTATAAATGAATAAATACAACTCTTACAGAAGTAATTGAACACTTTATTATCATTTCACCAATACTAACAAACAATTAACTATATATATATATATATATATATATATATATATATATATATATATATATATATATTCTAAATAACAAATAAAAAGTAGAGGGTAACTATAAGTGTTGTCTAACATTTCGTTGATTTCATATCAACCAATATAAAAAAGATATTATATTAGGAAGACATTAATAAAAGGTTCAAAGAAATATATGATAAGAAATAATCTTTTGTATGTTGCTTGAATTGTAACTCAATGTTAAACCAGCATCTGGGGGGTTGTCATTGTAAATCAAAGGGCTGCAGATGTTTATATGTCTCCAGAATTGTATTCTATATTCTTGTTATAATCATAAACACTGTTATCTGAATAATTTACATTGATACTATTTTATTGTTCTACTTAGATATAGACAGCGTCATATTGCGCAATCTCTTTTAAGAAACATAAGGATAAATAAAATCAACCGTTGCTGCCCCTTTTACTTCTCAGTTTTTTTTCCCTTTGAACTGGAATAGCCACTAATATCTATTAGATATTCACATTGGGAATACGAATAAGGAATCTATATTGTTGGCTTTCTAAACATCAAAAAGTAAAACATAGGTAAACAAGCAGATATCTACAACCAGTGTGAAGTTATTCAGAAGACCACATGAACATCTATAATTCAAATATTGTTTGCCAAATAATTGTCAAACTTTAAACAATCAGTTTAGATGTCACGACTATAACTGAATTAGAATTGTAGAAATTTATGAATATGTTGTGGATGTAATGAAAATAACATACCTCGAAACTCAAAGCGTGCTCGGACAAGTCTGGTTTGCAGGGTCATCGCGGGAAAGAAATATGGCTGCTGTAAGCACTATATTTAACGAAGGGCGATCTCGAACCTGTGAGAGTGGGATTGCACGTATGCAAATTCTCTCGAGATCGGGCGTGAATATAAGCATACGGCAACGGCTAGAGGAGCGTCACACGATTACGTACGACGACTACGAAAACAGCTAGCAGTAGCATTTTGGCTCTTGCGACGGGTGGATGAGGCATTTCGAGATAGATTTTGATTGTTGGTGAGCAGAGTGCAGCACAGTTGGGAGAACATTATTACTAGAAATGTTTTACTGAAGTCATCGAAATTATATCATGTATTATTTTTTTTAAAAAAAACAACAACTATCGTCTGAAGTTATTAGACAAAACGGACCATATGACCTTTAGACAACTCTTTTTGATCTCGATTCAGAAGGACATGTTTTTCATTTACACCGTCAATATCCGGTTGTTTGTTAGGGGTTAGGGTTAAGGGTTAGGGTTAGGAAGATTAGGGTTTGGGGTTGGGGTTAGTTTTATAATTTAAAAAGAACTCGGCAGGGTTAGGGTTAGGGTTAGGGAATCATTTGCTAATAAACAACCGGATATTGACGGTGCAAATAAAAAAATGTCCTTCTGAATCGAGATCAAAAAGTGGTGCTAAAAGGTCATATGGTCTGACAAAACAAAATAATCACATTTTATTTCAATAAAAATCTATTAAAATTATCAAAAATGGACCAACACCTATGATAGAATAAATAACAAATACACATGGTGAGTCGTTAAATTCTTTACATTTTAATATAGTGATCCTTCTTCTCAATAACATCCACTAATCTATTATCCATTGATTTTCTTACTCTCTATCCTTTATTAGGTGCACGTTCCCACATGGCAGTTTTAATTACTTTCCATAGGTTTACTTTCCTATCATATATTTGCAATTTTCATATAATTCCATCGCCACAATTAACTAGAGACTTTCGATTGAATTCAAATTTAGAGTTGATGGTAGCCATTTTATTATCCAGTAAATATGTCATGCTCAATGAATTCACCAGTAAGTTTAGATACAAGAGAATGGGCATTGCCGTACAGAGATAGACATTACACTTACAAACTGCGAGACTGGTACTTGTTCCTTTCAAAGAAAATATTGTCTATAAAATCGCAATTACAGTCTCAGTTCGAATGAACGAGATATCTTTTTTGGGGGAAGGGAGTCAGTCCTTTTGTCGGACATGCGTAAAGGGGTTGCAAAGGCGTTCTCGCGTCAAGGCCCCAAGGGAGTTTGTTATTTTTTATTTTATGTTTGTATATTTTTATTCCCCACATGCTGGATATATAAATGGCGAGAATTCTTATGCGAAGCATGTGGATTATTTCTATATATATCTCCCACATATTTAAAGTCTTTATCTTCTTACTTACTTGCCTGCTGGCGTAGTTCGAGTAGCTGGCTGGTATCTTAGTCTGTTTCTTGCACTGTTAGTTTAACTATTTCACCAAAGTTAATTTTCATCTATTTTTTCACCCAAATTCTGACGTCTTAAAATATTTACTTTAGTGAGATGAGGTTGCTTAAATCAGAAAGTATAATTTTGACGTCGGTCCTCTGGAATCCAGTTTTTTCTACGATCTTACAGTTGGTCAAATTTGGTTTTACTATAACCCGCTTTAGTTTACGTTCATAAAGTTCTTAAGATTTATTTGATCAAATTCACAACATAGTTATATTTTCAACCGCTTTCCTGAGGGTTCAATGACTTCTGCAAAGCTACTTTCATAGGTCCAATGTGACAATGTGACACACAATAACTCATTTTTAGATATTTTCATTTATCAATGTTTCCACATATTATGGTGTTACGAGTGGGAGTTTGCTAACAACGTTCACAATTACGTTCGGAATAGAAATAACACTTCCACTGCGTATTTATCGCACCAAAAATACTCTTGATACGATGGGCAATCACAATATTACCCGGCATGTTAAAAAAAATGTTTTTCTCTTGGTTCAGGGCCAAACGGGTAATGTGTGACAACAATAGCGACAGACGACAAACACGTTTTAACAATTAAATCGACCTCCTCTTTTCCTATTCAAACACAGCAAATATTTATACAACTTAAACACTACAACACTTACTCTCGTAGAGAGAGAAGTTAAGGAGAGAGTGATAGACACGGGTAGATACAGGCGGTAGACTGTATAACTTCACTGGCAGAGTAGGTGAGGGAGAGGAAAAGTGAGATGTTCTTTCTTGACAAGGGAAAAGAGTGTGTATTTGGGTTGACTGCTTAACGCTTTCGTTTCCGCCCGATTCTTATCGGGATTTTCTTTGAATATATCCGGGGAGAGGTTGCGTATGTCACAATGGACAGGAGAAATAGTTTGTATTAGATTTCATAGGTTTTATACTGGGGCTATGGTAAATAGAATATGAATATCCAAATCTATGAAGGAAATTTATAACATTCGGCCATCATTTTTGCATGGATTTTTTTATGTTTATACGAAAGTTATTTTGATGACGGTCACACAATGACTACAACCAATACGAAGACTCATAGATAGACAAATGATTTATATATTTATATACCATCTTTAGTTTTGGTATGGCAAAAGTTATATGAAAAGGAAAATCTGAATTTAAACCTTTTAAAATCGCCCTAAAAGAATTGACATTATGCTGCATACTGCTCATATATATATATATATATATATATATATGTATGTATGTATATATATATATATATATATATATATATATATATATATATATATATATATATATATATATCACAGCAACACAGAGACAATCATACATATTTGAGAAGACATAATATTCCACGAAAATCACGTGATTTCAGAGTGCAATAAGTTGTTTCCGCTCATTAACCGTCATTGTTGGTTTTGCATTGTTTCCATAGAGTTCACAATATTAAGAAGAAGAATATTTCTATTTACAATATACAAAATATAATATATATATATATATATATATATATATATATATATATATATATATATATATATGCATATTTTTACAAGATAATTAATATATATACATATTTGTATATATATATATATATATATATATATATATATATGTGTGTGTGTGTGTGTGTGTGTGTGTGTGTGTGTGTGTGTGTGTGTGTGTGTGTGTATGCATTGTTCGCCAAATGATTAATACATGTATATATTATTCAAAATGTACACAGAAAGAATTTGTATACTTTAAGCATATATACGTCTCATTAATATATATATATATATATATATATATGTGTGTGTGTGTGTGTGTGTGTGTGTGTGTGTATGTGTGTGTGTGTGTGTGTGTGTGTGTGTGTGTACAAAACTGATACACTGTAAATATATACATCATTAAAATCTATATTTCCTTATTTCCGAGTAATTAGTACACAGTTATAATGAAGCATAGCAAAAAGGTTTTCTCGTGCATACAATTCGAATTGAGTTCTGATAATCTGTACAAAAGACACTGTTCGTCAGGAAAACATAGTTCCCAGATTTTTATATATATATATATATATATATATATATATATATATATATATATATATATATATATATATATATATACTAATAGATAACATTTCGCAACTAAACACGAAATTCATGCAGGAACAAAACTAGTTAGGGAAATATTGATATCCCTGAACGGGATTCGAACAGAAACCTATAAATTAGTTTGGAAGGGAATATAAAGAAACAGCAACTATAAACCGGAGAACAAACATCCGACAAAAGTCATAAACCTCATCGCAATATACATACACAAATGTAATGTTTACTTAACAATAGGAGATGCAAACTACCAGAAATAAGTTCTATTGCGAGGAAGTTTCTTTGGGAAAAATCTATACAAGTCTTTTATGCTCTAAATAACTAAATTGAGAAATACATATACAATTGATTCCGTGTTTTTACGTTTTAAGCTCATTGTTTTATAATTAGATTATAGTGTCTTAAAAGCTAAAATTCGGGCGGCTCGATCTGACTGGACCATCTGGATTGGATATTTTCTTTTATTAAGTATTTTTCTTAGAACTTTAAAAGAAGAAAAACGGAGTATTGTGAGAATAAACTTAATTGTCTTTTGAATAAAGAAATATTTGACTTAGAATTGAGATTGAATTAATTTTCAAATTAATGCTTGTGATAACATAATTGTTAATGCAAATACGTACTCAAAATATTGCAAAATATTTGACTCAATATCATTTAACTTTTGATTTTTATAAAAGAAAAAAAATCGATTAAGATGAAGATGAAAAGCTAGTTTTCAAGCAGTGTTAGAAGGCAAAGATTCACTACTAAAATGCCAAAACAATTTTTTTCTTCTATACCATATTTGAGATATAAACTTATAATGTAAAGATTTTGTTATATATGATGTGGTTAGTAGTAGTAGTAGTAGTAGTAGTAGTAGTAGTAGTAGTAATAATAAATAATAAGATAGCTAAAGGTCATGTATCTAATACCTTAAATAACTACAATACTAAGTAACAATTTGCAAATAGTCACAAGATGGGGTGTGCTAGGGCATGAAATGAAGCAATTTTTTTTTTTCTGTCAGAACAATTTAAATACTGAAAGATTATATGCATGTTTTATATATGTCTGTGTGTGTGAGAATGTGTGTAGGATAATGATGTATATATCATGAATAATTAAAATCATGATATTGAATGAGATTTAAATCTCTACATTAAAAAACGCAAACGCAAACAAACGCAAACAAACAAATAATAAAATTTCAGAAATGCTAAATTACAATATTTTTGGTTATTTGAATAGTGTTTGATATGCCTTAAATAAATACAACCATTTCTTTCATCTTTTCATCATTATGTGCGATTAAAACAGATTAGCGTTATGCGTGCTCACCCCATCTTTCTAACTATCCCCTACTAACAGGAAGTAAAGAAAGATTTGTAATATTGAAAAAAAAAAAAAAGAAGAGAAAAATTCTGAAAAAAATAACGTTCCATTCATTGTTCATTTTTTTCTTGGAAAATACAGCTTCAAAGTCGGCACTTTCATGACACACTTTGTATTCTGAAAAAATAACGCCCCATTCATTGTTTATTTCTATCTTGGTAAATATAGCTTCAAACTCGGCACTTTTAGGACACACCTTGTATTCTGAATGAAAAATCAACGTTCCATTCATTGTTCATTTCTATCTTGGTAAATACAGCTTCAATTGTCCGCATTCACATCGCAATTCACTTCAATCTTAGTATCGACACAATATCACCACTCTCATAATAGTTGTGTCAATGTGCGTACTGTAAGGGTTAGTTATCAAGCCATTACAATGAGTTCTAACTTCAGTATGTGCCCCATACTGAAACACTTGTTCTACAATTATTCATGTTTGCAAAAATATCCACCCACATTGGAACCTGCATTAATCACTTTAAATAGTTTTCTAAAGACGCAAAAACTGGTCGAGCGGCTATTGGAAATACTATTGTGCGTTGTGGGTGCATGCTCCAGCGCCTGCCTCTGCTCGCTCCTATTAGTTAGGCTCAGTCTTGCTTTGCAGTCGTATCTAATTGATCTCCCGATTGAAGTTACCGCCAAGTGTGACGTTCACGAAGTGATTTTGTTTTTTAAAGCAAAATACATTAAACCGATTGAAATCCATCGCAAATTAACGGCATTGTAAGGAGAGTCGTACATGAATATATATATATATATATATATATATATATATATATATATATATATATATATATTCTCTCGTCACAGACCCCTTCCCTTTAAATGAAAACCCAAGATGCCAACGACATTCCATATTCCTGCTCCTTATTTTAGGGATTCGACACTCTGACTTTAAATAGATAGACGGAGTTCGCCCATATTTTAGCGAACCCTGAAATCCGGGATATATATATATATATATATATATATATATATATTAAATATTTTTATATTTTTGCTTGAAGGCAATTACAATGCGAATATCGCATGAATTCGACAATTATAGAAGATAACAATGACAAGGGAATTCCGTAAAGAATTACTCGGTGTGTAGAATATCGTACAGACTGTTTCAATTTATTAAGTCTCATCAGCTATATATACTAACGATTTCCCTCCGACAGAAATCGAAACCGGGATTCAGCAGGATAGTTAAAACACTATACTGTTTCAGCCACGATACAGTACCGAGAAATCCCTGCGAAATTAACCTGTCAATGATACCGTAGCGTCTCTACCATATGATTCACTTGTCATTGTTGTCTTCTATAATTATCGAATTCATGCGATATTCGCATTGTAATTGCCTTCAAGCAAAAATATAAAAATATTTAATATATATACTTTATTCAGCAATGCTTCTAAAAAAATAAACAAATATCCAAAAATATTATATATATATATATATATATATATATATATAATATATATATATGATAGATAGATAGATAGATAGATAGATGTGTGTATGTGTTCTTGAAGAAAATTATTTTGAATTTTATGATATATTGTTGCAGGGATTTACTTATTATTTTTTCTTACTTAAAGTTGTTTTTCTGATTTATTTTACTAACCTATATTCTGTAGGAATGGAAAATTCCTAAAATATCAAGGAAAGTAACATTTAAGATATATCAGCAAAAGAAATAATTTATCCTGAATTCTAAAATTTATTATTTGATAAGAAAATGCTGCTTTTAAGACACGCTGTATTTTCTTATAAATAGAAATATCCCAAGCGATGGATGCATGTTTATAGATAAGAGTTTTGAATGCTTTTCAAACAAATAGCACCTTCCACTTTCTACAATATATATATATATATATATATATATATATATATATATATATATATATTATATATATATATATATATAGTGTTTAAAAGCATAGCTCGTCATTCTTTTAGAATAAAATTCCAAGGTACTTTCTGTGTATTTATTGATATTCTTAATGGTTTGATGTTTGAAATATAATGCATCTAAAATCACTCAAGTTTTATGACATGAAAACAAGTTGTAGATATTTGATGGACTTTTTTCTAAGCATAGACAAGATGGCAACGAAAATGGTTGCCCCAGGATAGATGGAAGTAACTCAGTTTGAAACATGTTCAAAGATTACGATCATCCTATGAGAACTGGACTGCTATCGTAAATCACTATTAAATCCTGTCGTTAACCATCACCCTGTTAAGATCAGCGGTCTTCTGGTTAATTATTAACATTTGCCCTATTTCTTAGAAGGAACCATTTGTTGTATTTTTAAGAGGAAGCAGTTCATTACACAAGAGAATTATTATTGATGAAGAATGAGGTTGCAGGTAGAATTCATACAAATACATTGAACTATATGTTACAAACTATTAACAAAACAAACTTACAAGAAATAGAGGAGGGTTAAATGCGGTATAGCCAAACGCATTCAGATCAATCCGATTATTAATCAGCTTATTAATCCACTATTGAAGTCCTTAAACGTAGACTCTTTAAGGCTATGGGCCAATCCATCTGGTATAGAGCTGAGGATGTCCTAGCTACTCTACATCAGTTTCTTACAGTATGTTGTATAAATGATCACAGTATTGAACAGAGTTATCGCTGTTTAATTACGCTGATCTAGTGGAAAACGATACTTTCGACGTGACTTGACCCTAAACCCCATTTCCAACGTTTTGTTTAAATCTTCATACTTATATTACAGAGATTATTTTATATGAATTTCCTATATCTTGAATTTTACCTTCCGAGAAGTTTATACTTAATTCCTCTCTATCAATATTGTTTTTCCATTCGATTTCACAAATCAGTAGGAAGCAATTCCTAAAGTTGCGCAAAATGAAACCACAATTGCGGAAAATTGAATAAGATTATACCAATTTAAAGTGATTGCTTATTATTCACCATTGTTCTCTCTAGCGTGTAATTATCTGGATCATTTGAATATCACCTTGGGTACATAAGATTAGCTGATTCAACAGGTCAAATTCACTAAGATTATTAATACAAACATAGAGTTATTTCAATTTAAACACAGATGAGCACATTCGTTTGCAAAAAGCTCTTTTCTTCCGTGGAATATACTGTTCAATTGCAAAACAAAGAGATATGTTTAATTAGTTGAAACAACGTAATGCTAGCTGTAATTACGT
The DNA here is from genome assembly GCA_023376005.1 of Doryteuthis pealeii. Taxonomy (NCBI): domain Eukaryota; kingdom Metazoa; phylum Mollusca; class Cephalopoda; order Myopsida; family Loliginidae; genus Doryteuthis; species Doryteuthis pealeii. The sequence goes on from CM042140.1 coordinate 108,463,275, forward strand.
AACCCTCACGAATGATAAATTCTTATTGAAAATATATGCAGGTTTGTTTTAGTACTGTTAAGATTAGTATTGTGATTTAGTTATGTTTAAAACAAAACATTGATTAACACATATTAAGTGGATGTGATCCTTTATGGTCCTAAATAAGAAAGATGGGACATAGAACAGGCGTTTTGGTACATCTTTATAAAACACAAACATGCCTACAAGTTTGACGTGTACTAAATCAATTGTTAGGGTGTTTAAATCAATATTCAAGCCTTACATTTTCAGTTAATCATGAGACGTTGCAACAAATCTACTGAATAAGAGGGATAGACGTTAAATGAAATATTAAATTGTTTGGAAGTAAGTACGTTTTACTAGAGAGTAAATAAAAACAAATGTAAGTTAAATCTATTTAAATAATATCCTGCAAATGTGAAATCCTTTAATTTTCAATGATGGCGGCAAAATTGTAAAGACAAATTTAACAAGTTTATGGAAATCTGGGGCTTTCCTCAATAATGACATATCGAGTTATTAGTGTTATTATTTAACCTATAGCTGGAGGTATGAGTATGTTTATACCTTACCCAATGTATTTAGTCTGAGGGTCAACGTAATAAGGCGAGTAGATTTTAAACTTCCTTACTTCGATTTCTCAGTCTATCACCTCGGGAATCACCCTAATGAGAAGCTAATATAGCTTTGATATTATTTGGATTTGTGTTGACTAAATAAATGTATATGACTTACAAAAAAATGTTTAGTAACAGAGACCAACATACAAAATTATAAAATTGAATCAGGCCTTAATTTTTAAAACAGTTCATATATATATATATATATATATATATATATATATATATATATATATATATATATATATATATATATATATATATATATATATATATATATATATAGAGAGAGAGAGAGAGAGAGAGAGAGAGAGAGAGAAAGAAAGAGAGATATAGATATAGATATAGATATAGATATAATTTAAACCGTAATTGGTTTGTTTACAAACACATCAGATGGATGAAATAGTATCCTGAAGAATGCAAAATCCAGACACCTTAGGTAGATGCTCACTAAAACCTCTGTATAAACTGTTATATTTAATAATTAATGTATATATATATATATATATATATATATATATATATATAAAGAGAGAGGGAAGAGAGAAAAGAGAGAGAGGGGGGGGGAGAGAGAGACAGAAAAAGTTCAAACTTCCTTTTACTACCATTTAACATTTTTCTATAAATTATTTACAGTGTTTCTGTAATAAATCATATAATATTTCTAAAGAAAACAAATCACGTAAAAATGAATTCATTGGACTATTCAAAATATGTTTCCATTCGAAAAGTGACAAAATAAAAGTTACATGAAACTTTAAAAAAAAAAATTTTATTAGGGGTTTGAATGGGCTACAAATGAACGACAAAAACATCGGTGGCTTCTACATTTTGGTGATAACCGAGTGTGTGAAAGAATCGCTCACCCCAAACATTTTATCTTTTCTTGAAACTTTTTTGCTGTGTGTGCCCGTATTTTGTCATGTTGAAGAACACGATATTTCTATTTACGAAAGCAACACACGTTCGATGTTATGTTTTGTATAGCAAATCAAGTTGTTTGCAATAGATGTCAGCAGTGAAGGTCTTTCTAAGTATCCAGTAGCTAATAATGGACGGCGCTTATCATATTTCATTAATAAAAAATCAAGGGTCCCTGAGGATATAGTCTTGCTTTTGGTGTAAGCATTGGTCTCTCATTTTATGAGAACCTGTCTCTTTTAAGTTTTCTATCATGTGCAGACCCCATTTGCCATCACCTGTAACAATTCGACGGAAAAAGAAATATTAATATTCCCGGTTAAATGACACACACAGATGGTAGAATATTCTTTACTGTTCTCAAATGGAAGCCCGTAAGGAACTCAAATTCCATCTGTGAACATTTTCTCAATTTATTTAACATGGTCCTACGTAGTTGAGAATAACACATTATGTTTTGTTGTTTTTTTTTTATATACCCAATCGCTAATATTTTGTTGTGTATCTAATTCAATATTTATTTTCAAAAGTTATTCATTCAGAATAACTCATTTTCTAGAATGCGACTATTTCTAAGAGTCACAATCTCCATTTTAAAACACTTTTAAACATCAGTAAAAACATTTATGTGTCATTATACACCGTGCAAATGCTTCGAAAGGCAGTTGGTGCAAGTACTGTTCTTTATGGATTCATAAAGCAAGCAATGACGTATATGTATTTACCAATCGTTCCATACAAGCAAGAAATGACAGAAGGTAGTAAGCAGAGTTTACCAGTTTTGAACTCAGAGTTTTCCATCTTGCACACCAGTTGTATTGGAAATTTATTCGGTCTTCACCGGTACCTGAGCCCTTAGGGGACAGGCGTCGGGTTTCACCGACACATATCAACAGCAGCCTGCCCTAACCCCTTGGTCACGTGATGTTCTTTAGAAAAGGCTGTCCTTGATGGGGGCCCAGTGTGCTTCGGCCACTGGATCAGGTTAAGTTATAAATAATAGCGTCGATCCCAGGGGGCCATCCCCCCAGGGAATGCCGAAGGGATCGACGCAATTTTTGTTCTTTACCATCTATGAGCTTCGGCTTTGTAGTTTCGTTAATGTTAAATAGGCCTACTAATCACCCATAGTTGGAGGGAGAATAGTCGGATTCATACCTTGCACAATGGTATTACTACTACATGAAATGTAACTGGCCTCGTCCAGTATTTAACTCGTGCTGCCGTTTCCATTTCCAACGACAATAACCATCACATCACGGGTATCTCCCAAAATGTAGTCTATGTTGCTTTTTATATGTATTATACTTAATTGGAATAAACGCCGAAATACCTAATCAATAAAGACGTGTCGAATAGAAGAGATGATTAACTAGTTGTAGACCCATTTTTTTACCATTTAACTCTGGTCTTGCCTTGGTTGGTTGGCGCATAATTCATAGCGGTGAAATACGTAACTACTTCAAACACGCTAATAGTATTTCCTTTCTTCATGGACACATGATTTAAAGCACTCAACGTTTTCAGTGCGTAGTATACCTGGTTTTGTATCAGAGGGTGAAGATGGGGAGGGGTAATTTTCCCAGGTGGACAATGTGTCTGTCTCCCCTGGCAATTTGTCACAGACTGTTTGGTTCTCAATTATTTTATTTTCCAGCATGACACTTCGGTCGGAATCGGAAGTGCGTCGATATATGTCCAAATAGGTAGAGGTGCCGAAATATTTTTTGTGTTCGAAAAAAAAACAACATTTTAATCCTAGACGAGTATATCATTTCCTCATTTAACTGACCATAAAAGTCGGGGTGTCACCAGTTTCATATCTGCACATGGGAAACCATGCGTATCATGCATTGTTAAAATAACATTAAAAAACAAAAAGAATAAAAAAAAAAAGAAACAAACTATGTTAACATTTAATGGTTTACTTGCTTTTTACGATAACTCCGTTGGGTTTGGTTTGTTTAGTTTTACGGCATATCAACCTCAGCGGGTTATTTAATGCCGATAAAGTTTTGAAATAAATCAATTCTTAATAGATAATACAATTTCGTTTATCAACTCATGTTTTTCTATTTTACCCATAGATGGGACCCTAACAGGTACTACCACTCCGGGTCAGAGTGGACCAGGGATCAATGGGGATGATGGGGTGTTCCACATTCCACAAATCTCCAAAACTGGAATCTCACCAGCAGATAGAGTTTAACGTCATTCCCAGGACATGTAGACCCTCAGTCATCACCTTTTAGCACCCATATGATAAAAAGGGGCTTGTATATAGGTGCTAGGGCTCGACGTGACCAGCCGATTGATCGAAGGGGGCCTCTCCGACTGCCCATCTAGCCCAAGATAGGGCCAAAGTGGAGTATTGCAAGTCATGGACTGCTCAACCACCTGGGTTCTATCCTAAGGCATCATGCATCGCCACCCACGGCCAACAGAGGTGCAGTCGGTGCATTCTAACGCCCCAGAATACAGGGCGGGATAACTCCTTTAGATGTCAGGTTTGATATAATATCTACGCTCGGCACCCCGGAGATCGAAAGTATGAATTCACCAACTTCCCCCTCCTCGGGCATGGTGTGGCACAAGGTCAATCTATAACCGAAGTACAACTAGTTAAATTTAGAATTGTTTCCTCTAATCCAGTTGTCTTACTAAATCTAAATAACCTAGTTTGCAACGCTAATTATAACAACCTGGGGTAGAACAGATAGATTCATGCTTTTCTCAAAAGCATAAGCACGAAGTGAAAAGCAAACAGTCTCGTCCAAAATTTGAACCCGGGTTAGTTCACAAAAGTTTTAGGCATTTTCTGATACATAATTGACAGATGACACAGTTGAAATAAAGTGAGTGTACGTTCATTGGCTAGCGACACGTTTGGGTTCGATATATACGAATTATAGACAGCTTTGATGCAGACTCCGTAAATCCAAATGAATGATATTATATTTTATATGCATTTTTAAGTTCTATAGCCACCATGCCATTCTTGTAATAATCCAGTGTAAGTGTATCCAAATATTCTTTATCCGATTACGGATTAATTGTAAAATAGACAGAGTCCTTTACCTTCATTAGACAACTGGATCTTGGAAATACAGTTTTTTATTCAAACACGTTTAAATTCTGATCAAGAAGTTGGCCTTGTGTCACATCTGTCTCGTGTGAAGAGGTTGGTATATCACAGAAACAGATGGACTTGCTACTACTAATATACTCCTTTACCCGGATTATAATTGAATGCCAAACCCTCAAAAATGTATCAATTTCTAAAATTATTTTATAATGCTCCCTTTAAAAAAAAACTCCCCAAAACAATTTCTTCAAACAAGAAATCTTCTCCTGACGATGACCTAAGGTTGAAACTAGTTGAGAATAAATAACATATTAGAAATATTCCTGTTTGTTTATCACTTATTGTTCATACTATATAATCTTTAATCTTGGGTAGGTAACCAGTCTAGGAGAGAGATAACTCTGAATTCAAAATTCCTAAGGTCAGTCGTTGATTGTGTTCGTGGCATTCCTTGATGCACCAATTCTTTCCTGTCGACTGAACCAAAAAGTGCGCAGTTGTCCAACACAAAGCCTTCACCACTATAAATAAATCACTGTGTGGGTTGTTCACTGAATGAACACTCATGCGTCGAAAATCGACGAGAGTGTCCATTTTATATATATATATATATATATATATATATATATATATATATATATATATATATATACCACTATCATGTTAGGATCTTTTTAGTTTCCGAACAACATTTTTGATATATGGTCCAGTAAAAGGCATGCATTCAACTATTCTTTCTCCGGTCATCGGTAAATAGTAGGACAGACTTGTCTTTTTAACTTTTTGTTAGGCAACCAGTCTAGAAGGCAAACTTTGAATTCAAATGTTTAAACTCCACCTAAGAATTTCACCTGGTGCTCTTACGGAGGCGTTGGTAAATATATATTACACTATCACATGGTACCATCTAGGGATTTTTTTTTTCTCTTTTCCAATTCACAAGTTTTTGATATATCAACAGTGAATTTCCGATGAATTAATCAAGCACCGGTATGTTTATTCAGACTATAGATAAGAAAAACATGGAAGTTATTTTAGGCAGCATTGTAAAAAACATAAAAATAAAAAAGATAAAAAAGGAAATCCATTGGTGTTTGTCAGTGAAAAATTGATCTCCACCTGCTGCGTATCTGATATTGATTTAGTGTGTTAACAATGTTGTAAATGTAAGTGAAAAGTTTCTCGGAAGTGCCAGGCAAATTTCTTTGTGTAACTAAAATTATTTCCTGTGACATAATGTATTCGTTTAAAAAAATATTTCTACACTAGACACAAATTGTAGTAATATAGAGGATTGAAAAGGAAAAGGGAAAAGAAAAAAAGAAAATAAATCGATTCGACTTTGCGTGGACAAAAATGAAAATAAAAATAAAAACCTGTGGTTATTTCAGAAGATTTCAAATTGTTGAATAATTCTGTGAGTGTCTCTTTCGAGAGGGTTTTTTTTTTCATATCAGTTGTCAGACTTTAGGTGATAAGAAAATGACGGGGTTTATAATTTTATCTTATTGTGTCAACTCTGAAAAAGACAGAGGAGAGATTTATTATCTCACAAGTGTATCTGGGTATGTATCTATGTGAAGGAATATATATATATATATATATATATATATATATATATATATATATATATATATAGCATGTATTCTGAAAGAATTACAGTCCCATTCGTTGTTCATTTCTATCTTGGTAAATACATACTTTACAACGCTACTATTCATTTCCTTGCAACGGTCTTACGAGTACGCGAGTCGGGGTCTTGTTCATTGCAGGCAAAATGCATTGATATTGCTTATGATTATGTGATAAAAAATAAGTTTGATTGCCGAAAACTTTCTCTATCCCATTTTACTATTGAATGTCTGGTAGTTACCGTAAACATAGATAGTTATATTTACTTTCAGAGTGCCACTCCTAAGTTGTAATGTTATATCATATAGGTTTAAAGATTTACGTGTGAATAATATTTAAAAGAAAATTAGGAATTAAAAAATGTTGTCTATGTTGAAAAAACCGAATTCATAAAAAGTAAAATGGGATAGAGAAAGTTTTCGGCAATCAACTTATTTTTTTATCACATAATCATAAGCAATATCAATGCATTTTGCCTGCAATGAACAAGACCCCGACTCGCGTACTCGTAAGACCGTTGCAAGGAAATGAATAGTAGCGTTGTAAAGGATGTATTTACCAAGATAGAAATGAACAACGAATGGGACTGTAATTCTTTCAGAATACATGCTATATATATATATATATATATATATATATATATATATATATATATATAATATATTCCTTCACATTACCCAGATACACTTGTGAGATAATAAATCTCTCCTCTGTCTTTTTCAGAGTTGACACAATAAGATAAATTATAAACCCCGTCATTTTCTTATCCCTAAAGTCTGACAACTGATATGAAAAAAAAACCCTCTCGAAAGAGACACTCACAGAATTATTCAACAATTGAAATCTTCTGAAATACCACAGGTTTTTATTTTTATTTCATTTTTGTCCACGCAAAGTCGAATCGATTTATTTTCTTTTTTTCTTTTCCTTTTCCTTTTCAATCCTCTATATTACTAAATTTGTGTCTAGTGTAGAAATATTTTTTAAACGAATACATTATGTCACAGGAAATAATTTTAGTTACACAAAGAAATTTGCCTGGCACTTCCGAGAAACTTTTCACTTACATTTACAACATTGTTAACACACTAAATCAATATCAGATACGCAGCAGGTGGAGATCAATTTTTCACTGACAAACACCAATGGATTTCCTTTTTATCTTTTTTATTTTATGTTTTTTACAATGCTGCCTAAATAACTTCCATGTTTTTCTTATCTATAGTCTGAATAAACATACCGGTGCTTGATTAATTCATCGGAAATTCACTGTTGATATATCAAAAACTTGTGAATTGGAAAAGAGAAAAAAAAATCCTAGATGGTACATGTGATAGTGTAATATATATTTACCAACGCCTCGTAAGAGCACCAGGTGAAATTCTTAGGTGGAGTTTAAACATTTGAATTCAAAGTTTGCCTTCTAGACTGTTGCCTAACAAAAAGTTAAAAGACAGTCTGTCCTACTATTTACCGATGACCGGAGAGAATAGTTGAATGCATGCCTTTTACTGACCATATATCAAAAATGTTGTTCGGAAACTAAAAAGATCTAACATGATAGTGGTATATATATATATATATATATATATATATATATATATATATATATATATATATAAAATGGACACTCTCGTCGATTTTCGACGCATGAGTGTTCATTCAGTGAACAACCCACACAGTGATTTATTTATAGTGGTGAAGGCTTTGTGTTGGACAACTGCGCACTTTTTGGTTCAGTCGACAGGAAAGAATTGGTGCATCAAGGAATGCCACGAACACAATCAACGACTGACCTTAGGAATTTTGAATTCAGAGTTCTCTCTCCTAGACTGGTTACCTACCCAAGATTAAAGATTATATAGTATGAACAATAAGTGATAAACAAACAGGAATATTTCTAATATGTTATTTATTCTCAACTAGTTTCAACCTTAGGTCATCGTCAGGAGAAGATTTCTTGTTTGAAGAAATTGTTTTGGGGGAGTTTTTTTTTAAAGGGAGCATTATAAAATAATTTTAGAAATTGAACATTTTTGAGGGTTTGGCATTCAATTATAATCCGGGTAAAGGAGTATATTAGTAGTAGCAAGTCCATCTGTTCTGTGATATACCAACCTCTTCACACGAGACAGATGTGACACAAGGCCAACTTCTTGATCAGAATTTAAACGTGTTTGAATAAAAAACTGTATTTCCAAGATCCAGTTGTCTAATGAAGGTAAAGGACTCTGTCTATTTTACAATTAATCCGTAATCGGATAAAGAATATTTGGATACACTTACTGGATTATTACAAGAATGGCATGGTGGCTATAGAACTTAAAAATGCATATAAATATAATATCATTCATTTGGATTTACGGAGTCTGCATCAAAGCTGTCTATAATTCGTATATATCGAACCCAAACGTGTCGCTAGCCAATGAACGTACACTCACTTTTTTCAACTGTGTCATCTGTCAATTATGTATCAGAAAATGCCTAAAACTTTTGTGAACTAACCCGGGTTCAAATTTTGGACGAGACTGTTTGCTTTTCACTTCGTGCTTATGCTTTTGAGAAAGGCATGAATCTATCTGTTCTAACCCAGGTTGTTATAATTAGCGTTGCAAACTAGGTTATTTAGATTTAGTAAGACAACTGGATTAGAGGAAACAATTCTAAATTTATAACTAGTTGTACTTCGGTTATAGATTGACCTTGTGCCACACCATGCCCGAGGAGGGGGAAGTTGGTGAATTCATACTTTCGATCTCCGGGGTGCCGAGCGTAGATATTATATCAAACCTGACATCTAAAGGAGTTATCCCGCCCTGTATTCTGGGGCGTTAGAATGCACCGACTGCACCTCTGTTGGCCGTGGGTGGCGATGCATGATGCCTTAGGATAGAACCAGGTGGTTGAGCAGTCCATGACTTGCAATACTCCACTTTGGCCCTATCTTGGGCTAGATGGGCGGTCGGAGAGGCCCTCGATCAATCGGCTGGTCACGTCGAGCCCTAGCACCTATATACAAGCCCTTTTTATCATATGGGTGCTAAAAGGTGATGACTGAGGGTCTACATGTCCTGGGAATGACGTTAAACTCTATCTGCTGGTGAGATTCCAGTTTTGGAGATTTGTGGAATGTGGAACCCCCTCATCCCCATTGATCCCTGGTCCACTCTGACCCGGAGTGGTAGTACCTGTTAGGGTCCCATCTATGGGTAAAATAGAAAACATGAGTTGATAAACGAAATTGTATTATCTATTAAGAATTGATTTATTTCAAAACTTTATCGGCATTAAATAACCCGCTGAGGTTGATATGCCGTAAAACTAAACAAACCAAACCCAACGGAGTTATCGTAAAAAGCAAGTAAACCATTAAATGTTCATAGTTTGTTTCTTTTTTTTTTTTTTATTCTTTTTGTTTTTTAATGTTATTTTAACAATGCATGATACGCATGGTTTCCCATGTGCAGATATGAAACTGGTGACACCCCGACTTTTATGGTCAGTTAAATGAGGAAATGATATACTCGTCTAGGATTAAAAATGTTGTTTTTTTTCGAACACAAAAAATATTTCGGCACCTCTACCTATTTGGACATATATCGACGCACTTCCGATTCCGACCGAAGTGTCATGCTGGAAAAATAAAATAATTGAGAACCAAACAGTCTGTGACAAATTGCCAGGGGAGACAGACACATTGTCCACCTGGGAAAATTACCCCTCCCACATCTTCACCCTCTGATACAAAACCAGGTATACTACGCACTGAAAACGTTGAGTGCTTTAAATCATGTGTCCATGAAGAAAGGAAATACTATTAGCGTGTTTGAAGTAGTTACGTATTTCACCGCTATGAATTATGCGCCAACCAACCAAGGAAGAGTTAAATGGTAAAAAAAATGGGTCTACAACTAGTTAATCATCTCTTCTATTCGACACGTCTTTATTGATTAGGTATTTCGGCGTTTATTCCAATTAAGTATAATACATATAAAAAGCAACATAGACTACATTTTGGGAGATACCCGTGATGTGATGGTTATTGTCGTTGGAAATGGAAACGGCAGCACGAGTTAAATACTGGACGAGGCCAGTTACATTTCATGTAGTAGTAATACCATTGTGCAAGGTATGAATCCGACTATTTCCCTCCAACTATGGGTGATTAGTAGGCCTATTTAACATTAACGAAACTACAAAGCCGAAGCTCATAGATGGTAAAGAACAAAATTGCGTCGATCCTTCGGCATTCCCTGGGGGGATGGCCCCCTGGGATCGACGCTATTATTTATAACTTAACCTGATCCAGTGGCCGAAGCACACTGGGCCCCATCAAGGACAGCCTTTTCTAAAGAACATCACGTGACCAAGGGGTTAGGGCAGGCTGCTGTTGATATGTGTCGGTGAAACACGACGCCTGTCCCCTAAGGGCTCAGGTACCGGTGAAGACCGAATAAATTTCCAATACAACTGGTGTGCAAGATGGAAAACTCTGAGTTCAAAACGGGTAAACTCTGCTTACTACCTTCTGTCATTTCTTGCTTGTATGGAACGATTGGTAAATACATATACGTCATTGCTTGCTTTATGAATCCATAAAGAACAGTACTTGCACCAACTGCATTTCGAAGCATTTGCACAGTGTGTAATGACGCATAAATGTTTTTACTGATGTTTAAAAGTGTTTTAAAATGGAGATTGTGACTCTTAGAAATAGTCGCATTCTAGAAAATGAGTTATTCTGAATGAATAACTTTTGAAAATAAATATTGAATTAGATACACAACAAAATATTAGCGATTGGGTATATAAAAAAACAACAAAACATAATGTGTTATTCTCAACTACGTAGACCATGTTAAATAAATTGAGAAAATGTTCACAGATGGAATTTGAGTTCCTTACGGGCTTCCATTGAGAACAGTAAAGAATATTCTACCATCTGTGTGTGTCATTTAACCGGGAATATTAATATTCTTTTTCCGTCGAATTGTTACAGGTGATGGCAAATGGGGTCTGCACATGAATAGAAAACTTAAAAGAGACAGGTTCTCATAAAATGAGAGACCAATGCTTACACCAAAAGCAAGACTATATCCTCAGGGACCTTGATTTTTTATTAATGAAATATGATAAGCGCCGTCCATTATTAGCTACTGGATACTTAGAAAGACCTTCACTGCTGACATCTATTGCAAACAACTTGATTTGCTATACAAAACATAACATCGAACGTGTGTTGCTTTCGTAAATAGAAATATCGTGTTCTTCAACATGACAAATACGGGCACACACAGCAAAAAAGTTTCAAGAAAAGATAAAATGTTTGGGGTGAGCGATTCTTTCACACACTCGGTTTATCACCAAAATGTAGAAGCCACCGATGTTTTTGTCGTTCATTTGTAGCCCATTCAAACCCCTAATAAAATTTTTTTTTTTAAAGTTTCATGTAACTTTTATTTTGTCACTTTTCGAATGGAAACATATTTTGAATAGTCCAATGAATTCATTTTTACGTGATTTGTTTTCTTTAGAAATATTATATGATTTATTACAGAAACACTGTAAATAATTTATAGAAAAATGTTAAATGGTAGTAAAAGGAAGTTTGAACTTTTTTCTGTCTCTCTCTCCCCCCCTCTCTCTCTTTTTCTCTCTCCCCCTCTCTCTTTATATATATATATATATATATATATATATATATATATACATTAATTATTAAATATAACAGTTTATACAGAGGTTTTAGTGAGCATCTACCTAAGGTGTCTGGATTTTGCATTCTTCAGGATACTATTTCATCCATCTGATGTGTTTGTAAACAAACCAATTACGGTTTAAATTATATCTATATCTATATCTATATCTATATCTCTCTTTCTTTCTCTCTCTCTCTCTCTCTCTCTCTCTCTCTCTCTCTATATATATATATATATATATATATATTATATATATATATATATATATATATATATATATATATATATATATATATATATATATATATATATATATATATTTAATTATTCAATTTTATCGTTGGTCTTACTAAACATTTTTGTAAGTCATATATTTATTAGTCAACACAAATCCAAATAATATCAAAGCTATATTAGCTTCTCATTAGGGTGATTCCCGAGGTGATAGACTGAGAAATCGAAGTAAGGAAGTTTAAAATCTACTCGCCTTATTACGTTGACCTCAGACTAAATACATTGGGTAAGGTATAAACATACTCATACCTCCAGCTATAGGTTAAATAATAACACTAATAACTCGATATGTCATTATTGAGGAAAGCCCCAGATTTCCATAAACTTGTTAAATTTGTCTTTACAATTTTGCCGCCATCATTGAAAATTAAAGGATTTCACATTTGCAGGATATTATTTAAATAGATTTAACTTACATTTGTTTTTATTTACTCTCTAGTAAAACGTACTTACTTCCAAACAATTTAATATTTCATTTAACGTCTATCCCTCTTATTCAGTAGATTTGTTGCAACGTCTCATGATTAACTGAAAAAAAGGCTTGAATATTGATTTAAACACCCTAACAATTGATTTAGTACACGTCAAACTTGTAGGCATGTTTGTGTTTTATAAAGATGTACCAAAACGCCTGTTCTATGTCCCATCTTTCTTATTTAGGACCATAAAGGATCACATCCACTTAATATGTGTTAATCAATGTTTTGTTTTAAACATAACTAAATCACAATACTAATCTTAACAGTACTAAAACAAACCCTGCATATATTTTCAATAAGAATTTATCATTCGTGAGGGTTACGTAATTACAGCTAGCATTACGTTGTTTCAACTAATTAAACATATCTCTTTGTTTTGCAATTGAACAGTATATTCCACGGAAGAAAAGAGCTTTTTGCAAACGAATGTGCTCATCTGTGTTTAAATTGAAATAACTCTATGTTTGTATTAATAATCTTAGTGAATTTGACCTGTTGAATCAGCTAATCTTATGTACCCAAGGTGATATTCAAATGATCCAGATAATTACACGCTAGAGAGAACAATGGTGAATAATAAGCAATCACTTTAAATTGGTATAATCTTATTCAATTTCCGCAATTGTGGTTTCATTTTGCGCAACTTTAGGAATTGCTTCCTACTGATTTGTGAAATCGAATGGAAAAACAATATTGATAGAGAGGAATTAAGTATAAACTTCTCGGAAGGTAAAATTCAAGATATAGGAAATTCATATAAAATAATCTCTGTAATATAAGTATGAAGATTTAAACAAAACGTTGGAAATGGGGTTTAGGGTCAAGTCACGTCGAAAGTATCGTTTTCCACTAGATCAGCGTAATTAAACAGCGATAACTCTGTTCAATACTGTGATCATTTATACAACATACTGTAAGAAACTGATGTAGAGTAGCTAGGACATCCTCAGCTCTATACCAGATGGATTGGCCCATAGCCTTAAAGAGTCTACGTTTAAGGACTTCAATAGTGGATTAATAAGCTGATTAATAATCGGATTGATCTGAATGCGTTTGGCTATACCGCATTTAACCCTCCTCTATTTCTTGTAAGTTTGTTTGTTAATAGTTTGTAACATATAGTTCAATGTATTTGTATGAATTCTACCTGCAACCTCATTCTTCATCAATAATAATTCTCTTGTGTAATGAACTGCTTCCTCTTAAAAATACAACAAATGGTTCCTTCTAAGAAATAGGGCAAATGTTAATAATTAACCAGAAGACCGCTGATCTTAACAGGGTGATGGTTAACGACAGGATTTAATAGTGATTTACGATAGCAGTCCAGTTCTCATAGGATGATCGTAATTCTTTGAACATGTTTCAAACTGAGTTACTTCCATCTATCCTGGGGCAACCATTTTCGTTGCCATCTTGTCTATGCTTAGAAAAAAGTCCATCAAATATCTACAACTTGTTTTCATGTCATAAAACTTGAGTGATTTTAGATGCATTATATTTCAAACATCAAACCATTAAGAATATCAATAAATACACAGAAACTTAAAAGTATTCCCTTGGAATTTTATTCTAAAAGAATGACGAGCTATGCTTTTAAACACTATATATATATATTATATATATATATATATATATATATATATATATATATATATATATATATATATATTGTAGAAAGTGGAAGGTGCTATTTGTTTGAAAAGCATTCAAAACTCTTATCTATAAACATGCATCCATCGCTTGGGATATTTCTATTTATAAGAAAATACAGCGTGTCTTAAAAGCAGCATTTTCTTATCAAATAATAAATTTTAGAATTCAGGATAAATTATTTCTTTTGCTGATATATCTTAAATGTTACTTTCCTTGATATTTTAGGAATTTTCCATTCCTACAGAATATAGGTTAGTAAAATAAATCAGAAAAACAACTTTAAGTAAGAAAAATAATAAGTAAATCCCTGCAACAATATATCATAAAATTCAAAATAATTTTCTTCAAGAACACATACACACATCTATCTATCTATCTATCTATCTATCAATATATATATATATATATATATATATATATATATATATATATAATATTTTTTGGATATTTGTTTATTTTTTTAGAAGCATTGCTGAATAAAGTATATATATTAAATATTTTTATATTTTTGCTTGAAGGCAATTACAATGCGAATATCGCATGAATTCGATAATTATAGAAGACAACAATGACAAGTGAATCATATGGTAGAGACGCTACGGTATCATTGACAGGTTAATTTCGCAGGGATTTCTCGGTACTGTATCGTGGCTGAAACAGTATAGTGTTTAACTATCCTGCTGAATCCCGGTTTCGATTTCTGTCGGAGGGAAATCGTTAGTATATATAGCTGATGAGACTTAATAAAGTTGAAACAGTCTGTACGATATTCTACACACCGAGTAATTCTTTACGGAATTCCCTTGTCATTGTTATCTTCTATAATTGTCGAATTCATGCGATATTCGCATTGTAATTGCCTTCAAGCAAAAATATAAAAATATTTAATATATATATATATATATATATATATATATATATCCCGGATTTCAGGGTTCGCTAAAATATGGGCGAACTCCGTCTATCTATTTAAAGTCAGAGTGTCGAATCCTAAAATAGGAGCAGGAATATGGAATGTCGTTGGCATCTTGGGTTTTCATTTAAAGGGAAGGGGTCTGTGACGAGAGAATATATATATATATATATATATATATATATATATATATATATATATATATATTCATGTACGACTCTCCTTACAATGCCGTTAATTTGCGATGGATTTCAATCGGTTTAATGTATTTTGCTTTAAAAAACAAAATCACTTCGTGAACGTCACACTTGGCGGTAACTTCAATCGGGAGATCAATTAGATACGACTGCAAAGCAAGACTGAGCCTAACTAATAGGAGCGAGCAGAGGCAGGCGCTGGAGCATGCACCCACAACGCACAATAGTATTTCCAATAGCCGCTCGACCAGTTTTTTGCGTCTTTAGAAAACTATTTAAAGTGATTAATGCAGGTTCCAATGTGGGTGGATATTTTTGCAAACATGAATAATTGTAGAACAAGTGTTTCAGTATGGGGCACATACTGAAGTTAGAACTCATTGTAATGGCTTGATAACTAACCCTTACAGTACGCACATTGACACAACTATTATGAGAGTGGTGATATTGTGTCGATACTAAGATTGAAGTGAATTGCGATGTGAATGCGGACAATTGAAGCTGTATTTACCAAGATAGAAATGAACAATGAATGGAACGTTGATTTTTCATTCAGAATACAAGGTGTGTCCTAAAAGTGCCGAGTTTGAAGCTATATTTACCAAGATAGAAATAAACAATGAATGGGGCGTTATTTTTTTCAGAATACAAAGTGTGTCATGAAAGTGCCGACTTTGAAGCTGTATTTTCCAAGAAAAAAATGAACAATGAATGGAACGTTATTTTTTTCAGAATTTTTCTCTTCTTTTTTTTTTTTTCAATATTACAAATCTTTCTTTACTTCCTGTTAGTAGGGGATAGTTAGAAAGATGGGGTGAGCACGCGGAAGTGATAACGCTAATCTGTTTTAATCGCACATAATGATGAAAAGATGAAAGAAATGGTTGTATTTATTTAAGGCATATCAACACTATTCAGGTTATAACCAAAAATATTGTAATTTAGCATTTCTGAAATTTTATTATTTGTTTGTTTGCGTTTGTTTGCGTTTGCGTTTTTTTAATGTAGAGATTTAAATCTCATTCAATATCATGATTTTAATTATTCATGATATATACATCATTATCCTACACACATTCTCACACACACAGACATATATAAAACATGCATATAATCTTTCAGTATTTAAATTGTTCTGACAGAAAAGAAAAAATTGCTTCATTTCATGCCCTAGCACACCCCATC
Organism: Doryteuthis pealeii; assembly: GCA_023376005.1. NCBI lineage: Eukaryota > Metazoa > Mollusca > Cephalopoda > Myopsida > Loliginidae > Doryteuthis > Doryteuthis pealeii. The sequence goes on from CM042140.1 coordinate 108,479,962, forward strand.
TTGTGACTATTTGCAAATTGTTACTTAGTATTGTAGTTATTTAAGGTATTAGATACATGACCTTTAGCTATCTTATTATTATTATTACTACTACTACTACTACTACTACTACTACTACTACTACTACTACACCAACACATCATATATAACAAAATCTTTACATTATAAGTTTATATCTCAAATATGGTATAGAAGAAAAAAATTGTTTTGGCATTTTAGTAGTGAATCTTTGCCTTCTAACACTGCTTGAAAACTAGCTTTTCATCTTCATCTTAATCGATTTTTTTTCTTTTATAAAAATCAAAAGTTAAATGATATTGAGTCAAATATTTTGCAATATTTTGAGTACGTATTTGCATTAACAATTATGTTATCACAAGCATTAATTTGAAAATTAATTCAATCTCAATTCTAAGTCAATATTTCTTTATTCAAAAGACAATTAATTTATTCTCACAATACTCCGTTTTTCTTCTTTTAAAGTTCTAAGAAAAATACTTAATAAAAGAAAATATCCAATCCAGATGGTCCAGTCAGATCGAGCCGCCCGGAATTTTAGCTTTTAAGACACTATAATCTAATTATAAAACAATGAGCTTAAAACGTAAAAACACGGAATCAATTGTATATGTATTTTCAATTTAGTTATTTAGAGCATAAAAGACTTGTATAGATTTTTCCCAAAAGAAACTTCCTCGCAATAGAACTTATTTCTGGTAGTTTTGCATCTCCTATTGTTAAGTAAACATTACATTTGTGTATGTATATTGCGATGAGGTTTATGACTTTGTCGGATGTTTGTTCTCCGGTTTATAGTTGCTTTTCTTTATATTCCCTTCCAAACTAATTTATAGGTTTCTGTTCGAATCCCGTTCAGGGATATCAATATTTCCCTAACTAGTTTTGTTCCTGCATGAATTTCGTGGTTTAGTTGCGAAATGTTATCTATTAGTATATATATATATATATATATATATATATAATAATATATATAATATATATATATATATATATAAAAACTGGGAACTATGTTTTCCTGACGAACAGTGTCTTTTGTACAGATTATCAGAACTCATTCGAATTGTATGCACGAGAAAACCTTTTTGCTATGCTTCATTATAACTGTGTACTAATTACTCGGAAATAAGGAAATATAGATTTTAATGATGTATATATTTACAGTGTATCAGTTTTTACACACACACACAACACACACACACACACACACACACATACACACACACACACACACACACACACACACACATATATATATATATATATATATATTAATGAGACGTATATATGCTTAAAGTATACAAATTCTTTCTGTGTACATTTTGAATAATATATACATGTATTAATCATTTGGCGAACAATGCATACACACACCACACACACACACACACACACACACACACACACACACACACACACATATATATATATATATATATATATATATATATATACAAATATGTATATATATTAATTATCTTGTAAAAATATGCATATATATATATATATATATATATATATATATATATATATATATATATATATATATTATATTGTATATTGTAATAGAAATATTCTTCTTCTTAATATTGTGAACTCTATGGAAACAATGCAAAACCAACAATGACGGTTAATGAGCGGAAACAACTTATTGCACTCTGAAATCACGTGATTTTCGTGGAATATTATGTCTTCTCAAATATGTATGATTGTCTCTGTGTTGCTGTGAGTATATATATATATATATATATATATATATATATATATATATATATATATATATATATATATATATATATGAGCAGTATGCAGCATAATGTCAATTCTTTTAGGGCGATTTTAAAAGGTTTAAATTCAGATTTTCCTTTTCATATAACTTTTGCCATACCAAACTAAAGATGGTATATAAATATATAAATCATTTGTCTATCTATGAGTCTTCGTATTGGTTGTAGTCATTGTGTGACCGTCATCAAAATAACTTTCGTATAAACATAAAAAAATCCATGCAAAATGATGGCCGAATGTTATAAATTTCCTTCATAGATTTGGATATTCATATTCTATTTACCATAGCCCCAGTATAAAACCTATGAAATCTAATACAAACTATTTCTCCTGTCCATTGTGACATACGCAACCTCTCCCCGGATATATTCAAAGAAAATCCCGATAAGAATCGGGCGGAAACGAAAGCGTTAAGCAGTCAACCCAAATACACACTCTTTTCCCTTGTCAAGAAAGAACATCTCACTTTTCCTCTCCCTCACCTACTCTGCCAGTGAAGTTATACAGTCTACCGCCTGTATCTACCCGTGTCTATCACTCTCTCCTTAACTTCTCTCTCTACGAGAGTAAGTGTTGTAGTGTTTAAGTTGTATAAATATTTGCTGTGTTTGAATAGGAAAAGAGGAGGTCGATTTAATTGTTAAAACGTGTTTGTCGTCTGTCGCTATTGTTGTCACACATTTACCCGTTTGGCCCTGAACCAGAGAAAAACATTTTTTTAACATGCCGGGTAATATTGTGATTGCCCATCGTATCAAGAGTATTTTGGTGCGATAAATACGCAGTGGAAGTGTTATTCTATTCCGAACGTAATTGTGAACGTTGTTAGCAAACTCCCACTCGTAACACCATATATGTGGAAACATTGATAAATGAAAATATCTAAAAATGAGTTATTGTGTGTCACATTGTCACATTGGACCTATGAAAGTAGCTTTGCAGAAGTCATTGAACCTCAGGAAAGCGGTTGAAAATATAACTATGTTGTGAATTTGATCAAATAAATCTTAAGAACTTTATGAACGTAAACTAAAGCGGGTTATAGTAAAACCAAATTTGACCAACTGTAAGATCGTAGAAAAACTGGATTCCAGAGGACCGACGTCAAAATTATACTTTCTGATTTAAGCAACCTCATCTCACTAAAGTAATATTTTAAGACGTCAGAATTTGGGTGAAAAATAGATGAAAATTAACTTTGGTGAAATAGTTAAACTAACAGTGCAAGAAACAGACTAAGATACCAGCCAGCTACTCGAACTACGCCAGCAGGCAAGTAAGTAAGAAGATAAAGACTTTAAATATGTGGGAGATATATATAGAAATAATCCACATGCTTCGCATAAGAATTCTCGCCATTTATATATCCAGCATGTGGGGAATAAAAATATACAAACATAAAATAAAAATAACAAACTCCCTTGGGCCTTGACCGCGAGAACGCCTTTGCAACCCCTTTACGCATGTCCGACAAAAGGACTGACTCCCTTCCCCAAAAAAGATATTCGTTCATTCGAACTGAGACTGTAATTGCGATTTTATAGACAATATTTTCTTTGAAAGGAACAAGTACCAGTCTCGCAGTTTGTAAGTGTAATGTCTATCTCTGTACGGCAATGCCCATTCTCTTGTATCTAACTTACTGGTGAATTCATTGAGCATGACATATTTACTGGATAATAAAATGGCTACCATCAACTCTAAATTTGAATTCAATCGAAAGTCTCTAGTTAATTGTGGCGATGGAATTATATGAAAATTGCAAATATATGATAGGAAAGTAAACCTATGGAAAGTAATTAAAACTGCCATGTGGGAACGTGCACCTAATAAAGGATAGAGAGTAAGAAAATCAATGATAATAGATTAGTGGATGTTATTGAGAAGAAGGATCACTATATTAAAATGTAAAGAATTTAACGACTCACCATGTGTATTTGTTATTTATTCTATCATAGGTGTTGGTCCATTTTTGATAATTTTAATAGATTTTTATTGAAATAAAATGTGATTATTTTGTTTTGTCAGACCATATGACCTTTTAGCACCACTTTTTGATCTCGATTCAGAAGGACATTGTTTTTATTTGCACCGTCAATATCCGGTTGTTTATTAGCAAATGATTCCTAACCCTAACCCTAACCCTGCCGAGTTCTTTTTATTAAAACTAACCCCAACCCTAAACCCTAATCTTGTTCCTAACCCTAACCCTTAACCCTAACCCTAACAAAACCGGATATTGACGGTGTAAATGAAAAACATGTCCTTCTGAATCGAGATCAAAAAGAGTTGTCTAAAGGTCATATGGTCCGTTTTGTCTAATAACTTCAGACGATAGTTGTTGTTTTTTAAAAAATAATACATGATATAATTTCGATGACTTCAGTAAAACATTTCTAGTAATAATGTTCTCCAACTGTGCTGCACTCTGCTCACCAACAATCAAAATCTATCTCGAAATGCCTCATCCACCCGTCGCAAGAGCCAAAATGCTACTGCTAGCTGTTTTCGTAGTCGTCGTACGTAATCGTGTGACGCTCCTCTAGCCGTTGCCGTATGCTTATATCACGCCCGATCTCGAGAGAATTTGCATACGTGCAATCCCACTCTCACAGGTTCGAGATCGCCCTTCGTTAAATATAGTGCTTACAGCAGCCATATTTCTTTCCCGCGATGACCCTGCAAACCAGACTTGTCCGAGCACGCTTTGAGTTTCGAGGTATGTTATTTTCATTACATCCACAACATATTCATAAATTTCTACAATTCTAATTCAGTTATAGTCGTGACATCTAAACTGATTGTTTAAAGTTTGACAATTATTTGGCAAACAATATTTGAATTATAGATGTTCATGTGGTCTTCTGAATAACTTCACACTGGTTGTAGATATCTGCTTGTTTACTATGTTTTACTTTTTGATGTTTAGAAAGCCAACAATATAGATTCCTTATTCGTATCCCAATGTGAATATCTAATAGATATTAGTGGCTATTCCAGTTCAAAGGGAAAAAACTGAGAAGTAAAAGGGGCAGCAACGGTTGATTTTATTTATCCTTATGTTTCTTAAAAGAGATTGCGCAATATGACGCTGTCTATATCTAAGTAGAACAATAAAATAGTATCAATGTAAATTATTCAGATAACAGTGTTTATGATTATAACAAGAATATAGAATACAATTCTGGAGACATATAAACATCTGCAGCCCTTTGATTTACAATGACAACCCCCAGATGCTGTTTAACATTGAGTTACAATTCAAGCAACATACAAAGATTATTTCTTATCATATATTTCTTTGAACCTTTTATTAATGTCTTCCTAATATAATATCTTTTTTTATATTGTTGATATGAAATCAACGAAATGTTAGACAACACTTATAGTTACCCTCTACTTTTATTTGTATTTAGACTATTATATATATATATAATATATATATATATATATATATATATATATATATATATAGTTAATTGTTTGTTAGTATGGTGAAATGATAATAAGTGTTCAATTACTTCTGTAAGAGTTGTATTTATTCATTTATAGTTTACAATAAATTCAAAGTCCGTTTTATATATATATATATATATATATATATATTATATATATATATATATATATATATTATATTCGTGGTTTGAAATTATCCCTGGCCGTCCACTTAGGGGTTAATCTGATTTATTGAAAGCGTTGGTTTAAATATAAGGGACACATTTTCTAAATCGCGCCTCTGATATACGAAAACGAAAAATAAATATTGAACGTCTACACTTAAAGATCACCAAGGTAAATAATCCTAAATCTTTAAGAAATCTACTTAAATATTAACATTTTGTGAAAAAGACTTATATATATATATATATATATATATATATATATATATATATATGTACTCTCTCGTCGATTTTCGAGGCATGAGTGTTCATCCAGTAAACAACAACACAGTAATTTGTTATAGTGGTGAATGCTTATGTAGGACTATTCCACACTTTATATATATATATATATATATATATATATATATATATATATGGCATTTCACATAGCGCTAATACCCTTGGGAAAGGTATGAATCCATATATTCTCCTCCAGCTATGGTTAAATAGTAGGGCAGACTGGGCCTTTCAACCTTGGGTAGGTGACCAGTCAAGGAGAGGGATAACTCTGAATTCAAATTCCTGAGGTCGGTCGTTGATTGGGTTGTGGCAACCCCTGATGCACCAATTCTTTATCGACTGTACCAAAAAGGGTGGATGGTCCAACACAAGCCTTCACCACTATAAACAAATTCCTCTGTGGGAGTTCATTGTGTGTATGAACCCTCATACGTCGAAAATGCGACGAGAGTGTCCATTTTATATATATATATATATATATTATATATATATTATATATATATTAATATATAATACACTATCATGTTAGGATCTTTTTAGTTTCCGAACAACATTTTTGATATATGGCAGTAAAAGGCATGCATTCAACATTCTTTCTCCGGTCATCGGTAAATAGTAGGACAGACTTGTCTTTTTAACTTTTGTTAGGCAATCAGTCTAGAAGGCAAACTTTGAATTCAAATGTTTAAACTCCACCTAAGAATTTCACCTGGTGCTCTTACGGAGGCGTTGGTAAATATATATTACACTATCACATGGTACCATCTAGGGATTTTTTTTCTCTTTTCCAATTCACAAGTTTTTGATATATCAACAGTGAATTTCCGATGAATTAATCAAGCACCGGTATGTTTATTCAGACTATAGTAAGAAAAACATGGAAGTATTTTAGGCAGCATTTGTAAAAAACATAAAATAAAAAAGATAAAAAAGGAATCCATTGGTGTTTGTCAGTGAAAAATTGATCTCCACCTGCTGCGTATCTGATATTGATTTAGTGTGTTAACAATGTTGTAAATGTAAGTGAAAAGTTTCTCGGAAGTGCCAGGGCAAATTCTTTGTTAACTAAAATTTCCTGTGACATAATGTATTCGTTTAAAAAATATTTCTACACTAGACACAAATTGTAGTAATATAGAGGATTGAAAAGGAAAAGGGAAAAGAAAAAAAAGAAATAATCGATTCGACTTTGCGTGGACAAAAATGAAAATAAATAAAAACCTGTGGTTATTTCAGAAGATTTCAAATTGTTGAATAATTCTGTGAGTGTCTCTTTCGAGAGGGTTTTTTTTTTCATATCAGTTGTCAGACTTTAGTGATAAAGAAATGACGGGGTTTATAATTTTATCTTATTGTGTCAACTCTGAAAAGACAGAGGAGAGATTTATTATCTCACAAGTGTATCTGGGTATGTATCTATGTGAAGGATATATATATATATATTATATATATATATATAATATATATATATATATAGCATGTATTCTGAAAGAATTACAGTCCCATTCGTTGTTCATTTCTATCTTGGTAAATACACTTTACAACGCTACTTTCATTTCTGCAACGGTCTTACGAGTACGCGAGTCGGGGTCTTGTTCATTGCAGGCAAAATGCATTGATATTGCTTATGATTATGTGATAAAAAAATAAGTTTGATATGCCGAAAACTTTCTCTATCCCATTTTACTATTGAATGTCTGGTAGTTACGTAAACATAGATAGTTATATTTACTTTCAGAGTGCCACTCCTAAGTTGTATAGTTTATACAATAGGTTTAAAATTTACGTGTGAATAATATTTAAAGAAAATTAGAATTAAAAACTGTCGTCGAAATGTTGAAAAAAAACGAATATTTCATAAAAAGTTTTGAAAGAAGAACTTTTCCTTAATATTTGCTAAGTAGTTTTAACTGAAATGAGAATAAAAGAATTAAAAAGATTGTGCAACCCAACAAAAATTTAAACACTATAGGAAATATTAATGAGGGATTTATTCATGTCATTATATACAGTATAACTTACCAAGAGAACAATAAAATGTTGGTTGTTTTTCTTACGGCATATCAACCTTTTTGGGCCATTTAATGCCAAATCAAGTCATTTTTATATTTGGTTTCTTAAGAGTCTTGCTGTTGCTTAAAGATCACCCACCCAAGTACTGAAGAGGCCATCGATGGTTAAATTTTCGGTGGGAGACGGAAAGGGACTTTAAACGAAAAACATAAAAACAGACTCTTTAAATATATATATTATATATTATATAATTATATGATTATAGTGGATGCTTGCGCAAAGGGCACCTGAATTTATTAAAGTTAAAGACAAAGTAACACGTGGAATTTAAATGTTGACAGTGCGACGAAGGACATTCTACACACAAATGAATTAAATATTAAAAAAAAAAAAGAAAGTAAAGTCGTTGGGTGGCCAGACAGCGAGGGAGTCCATCCCCTTTTCACTAGCGCTAGACCAAGGAGATTATTTTGGCGTCTGATGAAGAGCACAACCCATACCATCAGCTTCTCACTTTACCGCACAGATCCCTGTGTTATTCATAGATTGAGTTGGCGAGGGTCGTATGAAAACCCGGGATCTTGTGGTTCCAAGTCGGACGCTCTGCGACTGATCTAAACTCACACTATAAAAGGCGATAATAAAACATGGATTTAGATGAACATGGTGATCACATTGGAAATAGGCAAGTCTGTACGTATGTGTATGAAAGCAAGTAGTTATAAACCTATCCAAAATATTTTTTTTAAATGTATAAAATTCAACTGGGATATAAAAACGAAACGGTTGTTAGTACATTCGAAGTTATCTTGCTGCAATTAGGTTTATCTCTTCATCTTAATGATGTCGAACCCAACCTATAGCTCATTAATCATAGAAAAAAATATATGATCAATATTTCACTAATTCCAGGTATACGCATCAGAAAAGCAGTTGATCCATTAGTTGCTGATGGGAAGACCCAGTCGTTTTCCTGTGACTGTTGAGTGCACTATCAACCTTTACACATTCATGCCATTCAGTACAGACATACTCGTTATCCAATGACTGAAACAGCGAGAGTAAGAAAGAAATAGAATATTAAAAATATTTAAGCACTGTGACTTGAATTGTATACAATTACATAAAGGTTTGAGAAAAAAAGAACGAACAGATTTTTAGTAGAAATAGCGAGTAGGAAAAAATTGAAGTAAAAAATGAATACCAGACAGAGTTGAAAAAAAAAAACTAACAAAAGAAAAAATCGAACTGCAGAAAAGAAAACGTTATGGCTATATGCAAACGACAGAAATCGAAGAATAGAAATTTCATTGATAAATTCTGGAACATATTCAGACGTAGAAAATAGATGTTTGAAATAAGAACATTAAAAATACAATTATCATAATAGAGAAAAACATGAGACACTAAAGATTTAATTACGAGACACCTTAGAGGCAAAGACATTGAAATCAGAAAGGGAAAGTGATAGCATACTTCTAAATCATACGCCATATCATCAAACAATCATGTGTCTTGAGTGTCTTGAATCTCTCTTCTCTCTCACTAATTCTCTCTCTCTCTCTTCTCTCTCTCACACACACACCTCTCTCTCTCTCTTTCTCTCTCACACATCTCTCTCTCTGTCTCATACACACAGACAATACACACACCATTCGTTCCTATCGGTCATCACTCCTGCCAGGTCCTCCACACAGCATCCAGTATCTCAGATATGCTGTAGATACTACGCCCTGCATTCTCTGACGCACAAAATCTAAAAACGCCAATAAATCGTACTCATGCGTCCCAGTGTTTTCTTTTTTCTCCCTCATCATTTCAAGCAATCTTTGAATACATTTCAATAGTTTCTTAGAAAGAATTACACAAGATATGTACAAGGTAGGAATTAGACTGCTTTAGTTGGGATCCATAAATTTCCTGGACCCATTCAAAGCATATATGTGCGTCCTAGGACGCACAAAATAAAAAAGAACTATCAGCATCACTGGATCTGCACAGAGCTGATGAATGTAAGTATTTTCGCCGCGCAATAATGGTGTGTTCATGTGTAGGAGTCCACAAGACATTGTCACTTATGAGTTCACCCTGTTTCTCCATAGTACCCAGTATGCGGGTTCGTATTACTTGTTGGTCTGTAATATGAGAGGTAAGTTGTTGTATAACTGATGTCTTATGTAAGTACTACGTCCAGGATTTGTTCAAAATTGCTCGGAGAGTCTATGTTGCTGCCCTCTTACTTTTCTTCAAGTGTTTTGTTAAAATTCAAAGGATTTCTTTGTAACGGGATTATGAAGATCGGAGTTTTAACGGTCGCTATAGAAAGAGAGGAAGAAGAAATAAGAGAAAGTAAAGGTTAAAAAAATAGTGATGGACACACAACGGGTTGCCAAGAATTTGACCAAGGTTTGGCCCCGGATGGAGAATTGAATCCAACTGGAAGTCTACGGGTGTTGACCGGAACCGGAGTCACGTGGTGACGAGGAACGACGAACAACAAAATCAGTTTCTTTTTTTTTTTCGGTGGCGTAGAGTTCGGACGGGCCTCTGGTCCCTAGTGTGGGATTACAGTAATTTAACAGTGTCCTCTCTCTCTTTCTCTCTGCCTTTACCCTCTCCGAACAAAGCCACGACACGAGCCCTAAAATAAATGTTGAGCCTTCATGACGATATATCTCACGTGTTGTGCCTTTTTTATCGACAAGACGACCTCCGCGTAACAAATATCTTTTTAGTGCCGTGAATTTGGAGGCACGTCAACTAGACCCGCTATACAACATATATCGCTTTTGGTACTGTGACATGTCGCTACATAACAACGTTGTTCCTGGACTGTTGAAAATAGATTAAAGAACTATATAACAGGGTTGATTCACTTATCATGCACTTGCGAAAGGATGGTATGGAGACAGATGAAAGGTACGAGCAATTAGCATAAAAGAACTATATGATATATACTGGAATTTAATTTCCGCGCTCAAAAAGGCTAGCTTCACATTTTTTATGGCTACACAGATGATAACATACCAAAGAAGTACTATCAATAATGCCCTGAAAATATTAGACGGAAACTACAACATATACTAGGAGCATAATAACATTGCTGGACAGAGCAACATTTTAGCTACAAAACAATTGGGGGGGGGTGTAATGTTAACCGTCGTCGGAAATGGACACGGCGATACGAGTTCAAATCGTGGACACGACTCTTTGCATTTCATATTGCTCATATACACTTGGGGTATGGTACGTATCCATTTATTTTTCCTCTCGCTATGAACTACTAGTAGGGCAGACTTTGGTCTTTAACCTTGGCATTGAAACATCTGAATCCAAATCCAAAAGTAACTCTCTTCTCTTTAGCTGAAACTCCTTTGAGACCCTCTGCTCCCTTCCCCCACATTATTACGGTTTATTGTAAAATTCGTAAACATTATATCTACTCGAGATTCTGTTTGACGCCATAAATGTATAATAATGTTGATTCGCTTCCGGTTTTTGTCTGTAACAAAAATTACCTCACTGCTTACATCCTATTACCCAAAATCGTCATAGCATAGAATAAATACACTCAGAATTTGAATACGCAACATTAGACAGTCCTCATTGTCCTTTTTAAATACCTTTTAATAAATACATGACCGGTATTATATATCTATATATAGTTTGTTTTATCTTAATACATATTTAAAGTTTACATTTCAAATTGTTTTATTTTTTAATCCTTTAATGAATTTGATGATTTTACTTACTTAGGGTACAAACGCGCTGACATTGAATTTTTTTATTCCCACCCCTCAGGCAATGTGTTTAAAAAAATATTATTGCATTCCCTGAGAGCGTCTTTTTATTTTGCTAGTAAAAATAATGTTTTGTAGTTTAAAAAAACTGCTCTATCTGATGGAATTTCTTCTAGAGCGCTACTCGTAAATTAGATGTAAGTTTCTAATAATCTTAGACATAAACAATGGACTCATAGCATAGTTATATTATGAACTATAAACTATAACACTATTAAAGTGTAATAGGTTGATTGGCGATCTGTTAATTAATTACTAATTAATTAAAACTACCCTAATTATTAATTATGGTAGTTTGTTAAAAGTTACTGTAAAAATAAAAAAAAACAACAACAACAACAACAACAATAATAATAATAATAATAATAATAATAATAATAATAATAATAATAAATGTTTATATTAAAAATATAAATTTATCTAAACAAAGAATTTTCACGTAGACAAAGAAATTCCCTAAATTATGAAATTTGGCATATATGATCGGAATTTTAAATTTTGCCAAAATAAAATGATAATTTAACAAATAAGATTCCAGTTTTTAAAAGTTGGTCAACAATTTCAAAAACATGAATAAATGAAACAATGGTTGGCCTTGAGTTGTGGCATTTGGGAAAACCAATGGAAAACTACAACCAAGGCTGACACAAGGCCATTTAGACACGTAGGCAATGTTATCGAGTGGCTGGCCAATCAGAGAAAATTGTTGGGGTGGGCAGGTCTGGATCCCATAAATAAGAGACCAAACAGAAGAGAGAAAAGCGGAGAAACATCCGCCAGAGTCAGACACGCCGCAACCAGAAGACCCGCTACACGTCTGATTCTTGTCACCATACATACTGCACTCTGACGTCTTGCCACTCGGTAACAAACTAAGTTAATAAGTTATCCAAAAACAACTAGCTGTAGATCGCCAGTCAACTGACAAAGAAATTACCTCGCTCTTCTGACATTATACAAAAATATTAATCATTGTATAAAAAAACAATAAATTTATATATTTTGTATATAATTATCAGAAGGCGTTCCTGTTTGTTTTGTTTGACCCCGTTGACAGCTTTTGGTTATCATATTTCAGCCGAGTTGTTAAAAGAACAAAACCAGCTCTCCTTCAGGACACTATAATAATATAATCTGGTCTAGGAGAAGCAAAAATATGAATTCAAATCATTTGTAACTCTGCATGAATAAATGACTTTTGTCGTATCTTGTCCGTTGTATACATCTTGTGTGCATACATTCTTATATGCAGTAAAACATGTATATTAATAAGTCTGTTAAATAGGTAAACAAGTATGGTTTTTGATGAAATTGGATTCGGAAATGTATCTTTACATAGCAGAAATATATCTTTACTATTATGTTTAGCCGGTAAATTCGTCCGAATTGTAACTCTGAATTCAAACTATATGTAACTCCAATTAAATTACAAGATTAACGAACCTTGTGTCACATCATTCAAGTGGCGAAATGGTTGGGTAAATACGGACATGCATACATACAATCATACTTACACACTACGAAATGGGGCCTCGTTGTAGTGTAATGGTTAGCAACTTAATCTCACGGATCAATCACCTCTGACAAGAGAGTTCGATCTAACAGAGACACTCTTAGAGATGTTCTAAAAGTATAGTGCTGATATTTACAAATCCAACATGTTTGTTTTTTGCTAACCTTTCCGCCACAAGCAGGATCCATTTTTAAGAATAGTACCACTGCTTTGAATTCAGTAGAGCAGTCGGAATCATTTGCCTTGTCACTAAAACTGGTCTAGAAGAAGAAAACTCTGTATTCAATTGATTTTTGGCTACCTTGTGTCGAATCCCGTCAGTGGTTATACACTGTTGGGTATATACATACTTATATGTGGTACATAATGTATCTTCATTATGCTTTTAAATGGGTATTCTATCTAATCTAATTGAATTCGGAAATGTATCTTTACAATTATGTTTCACCAGTAAACACGTAAGAATCTTTTTGTATTATTCTAGTTGCTGGATTAGATGGAGGAAGATATGAAAAAGTATGTACCTTCATTATACTGTTATATGGGTATACTCTCTAATCTAATTGAATTCGGAAATGTATCTTTACAATTATGTTTCACCAGTAAACACGTGAATCTTTTAACAACCAATGTATTATTCTAGTTGCTGGATTAGATGGAGGAAGATATGAAAAAGTATGTACCTTCATTATACTGTTATATGGGTATACTCTCTAATCTAATTGAATTCGGAAATGTATCTTTACAATTATGTTTCACCAGTAAACACGTGATAATCTTTTAACAACCAATGTATTATTCTAGTTGCTGGATTAGATGGAGGAAGATATGAAAAAGTATGTACCTTCATTATACTGTTATATGGGTATACTCTCTAATCTAATTGAATTCGGAAATGTATTTTACAATTATGTTTCACCAGTAAACACGTCAGAATCTTTTAACAACCAATGTATTATTCTAGTTGCTGGATTAGATGGAGGAAGATATTATGTACTCTCTAATCTAATTGAATTCGGAAATGTATCTTTACAATTATGTTTCACCAGTAAACACGTCAGAATCTTTTAACAACCAATGTATTATTCTAGTTCAATATATTGTTAAACATTACCTCAAATGTATATAGATCAGAACCTAGGACCCTTTGTGATTAATGGCCGGATCTAAAGCCCCATCCCCAGATGGGGTTTACTGTGATACCCAGGACATGGAATGAAAAAGAGAAAAGCGCACTGGTTTTCATGCAAAGGGTGCCTGACCAGAGAGGTAATCATCTTTTCAGATAACATACAAGCAGGACATTCATTGTACGTATCACCTAAAATAGCGAGGAGTAGACGAATGGGACACAATACATCTGGATAAAATGGAGGAAGATATAAGAAAGGAATACCTACAAATGAAAAGAAAAATACGGAAATAATATATATATATATATATATATATATATATATATATATATATATATATATCAGGGGAAAAAGGAAGATGCGGACAGTATCACTCGGCAGATCGCCAGGAAAATTCCAAAGTAAGAGAAAAGTGTAATTCATTCGATGCATCGAGGGACCAGGAAAATAATTACGATTCAGAGATCTGCACCATTGGGAGGACAATGAGAGACTATGCGCAAAAAATAAAAAGGAAGGAAGCAAGTAATAATTTCATTAGAATTGAGGACAGTGTCCAAAGTGAAGGCCAGAATAGGATTTGGAAAATACGTACAAGAGAGTTACAAAAATATGAAAACCGATCAAAAGAGTCCAACAAGAAATAAGAATGGATTGAAAATTAAATATAATTCGGTGAAGGAGTATAAACGGGAAAGAAATGGTGGTTGGAGGAGATGATTCACGGGGAACTGAAAGAACTAGTACAAGAGGAGAAGCGGTGACTGAAGCAAGGCCATTCACAGTGATCTGGGAAAACTGACGCCAAAATGAACACAGGAACAGCCATGGTAGTTGGAGGCATTGATTCACATGGAATTGTGAAAACTAGCCGGAAAAGGAGTACAAAAGCAGAAATGGTGTTTTTAGAAGGTGACTCACATAATATTTATCAAACTGGCATAAAACATAATTACAAGAACAGAAACGATTATTGGAAAAATAATTAAACAAACGAATGGAAATTAACCATACAGCCAAAGGCATATTGTCCTTGAATATGAGACATCAAATTATCTATTATTTATATATTAACAACTCATTTAATCCAGGCAACAACGGCAGAGCAATTTTTGTTTAAAAAGTCCTTGTCTCCAAGTCTACTTTACCGTTCCAGAATATTTTTAAAATAAATGAAAGCGAAAAAAATAAGTGATCCATAGTTGTCAATCGGGATATGAGTAAAAACAAAAACAACAACAAACTATAATGTTATGGATCTTAGCTGGAGTCGTTGAAATAATCCAAAAGAATCTGGGAAAAAGACTGTCGTATCATCTATTTATTACTGGATTGGAGAATAGGTATATTCTGGCCATTTCGAAGGGGTATTAGCGAAAATGAAAAACAATCTTATCCAGGGGTATTAACTTGGATTGTCAGGTCCATCTTCCCACAACGATAACCGTTACGCATCGTGCATCTATCAGTGATACTTTTTTGTAGCATTTTCATTTGCATTGGCATCTTTGTGACGAGCACTTTGATTTTGATTTTTCCCCACAATCATACGTAGTAGTTGGTATCATGGGCTTTTTGTGTCATTAAATCATAGCAAATATTTACATAACTCATAAATTCAGCAGATGGTATTGTAAGATTCAAAGTGTGATAATACTTGAGATAAAACTCCGACAAAGGTTGATAGACAAAACATTTTATATACACAGCACAAGAATTAAACAGGGTACATAATACATAGAGGTGTACATAAACATACAAAAGCCACAGACATGAGACTAGGAATAGTCCATGCTGTGTGAATCACTTACAGTAATGTAAGGGGCCAAAGCCTCAACAAGAGGGGGGTAGACCAGAGTCTAACCCATAGTGGTGTCTCATGGGTTGAGCAACAGGAAAAGAGCGAGAGAGACGTTCAAATCAGCCGCTTAAATATCAAAGGCCCCTAGCGGGAACCAGCGAACTAAACGGGCAGACAACTCCCCAGGCGAAAATACGAAAGTAACACCACAGTATCTTTGCGAAAATTGACGTGACATTTTAATTCAAATGAAATACAAAAACAGACCAGCAATTTTAGCCACGCTGGTGTAGAATAACCCACACACTTTTGAATAAATAAACAAATAGTATAAGCACAGAAATAGAAATAAAGAAATACATTTTGTGGAATTCTGAGATTATGGCAGACCAATTCTGCAAATGCTGAAGAAAGAATCTGATGCATGTAAACAAAAGAATCATAACGGCTTACCGCAGGCGTTTTTATAACAATGAATCCAAAAATGAAGACAGCAGAAAGCCGAGATTGTTTTAAAGTAGACTTCACTGAGAACTTCTACATAGAAATAACAATAAAAATAAAAGAAAGTAGAATCCACTTAAATGAAATGTAAAAATGAAATTTAAAATTAAGCTACAATTATTTCTACATTTAGATGCAAAACCTTCCGATTTCTGTACACTTGAGTTATATCTGTTAGGTGCTCATTCAAGCCTTCCTAACAGATATAACGCAATTTCTAGGGCACCCCACGTGGTGTAATGGTTAGTAAACAAGATTAGCAGACCATTGTTAGTGAGTTCGATTCTCACTGGGCACCCCATACTTCTGGCCTTGTGCCACATCTAAGCTTTGCTTAGTAAATAACTATAACGCAATATCTATTTAAAAAGATTAAATACATTTCATTTTCAATTTGAATTTTTTAATTCAGCGGATTTCAACCTGAAGTTGATGCTCTAATCGGAACCCTTAAAAAACTTCATAGACCACAAAAGAGACTGGTGGAATTGGAGATTATGAAAAGTATGGAGAGCATCAAAACCACAGCACTGTCAAAATCAAGAATAGATAGAAAAATCGTAGAGAAATCAAGAAACTTCATGACACTCAAAATTCAATGGATAAAACAAAAAAAAAACCCAGTTAGACCACGTTTTCGGTGGGGTTTAGAAATCCCTGACTGAATTCCAAGCAGAGGGGGAAATCCTCAAAAATCTGGTGTCCTCTGTATGAGATTAAATTACATATGATGGTGCGGCTCCAGTTATAGATATCTGGTAAGTGTGGATTGCAACTTCATTGCCATTATTCCGGGGTCCTATCTGGCACAAGTTCGTATTACCTGTATGGTCCCATATATTAGGATCCAATAGAAGCGTTGCAAAAATACTGAAACAACTACAGGAAATATAAACATGAACGTACAAAAAAACATAATTCCTAAACCTCTGAACATAAAATAACCCTGGTGGGGTTAACATGTCCTTAAAACTAATTAATCGCTCGATCAATTGTTAAGATTGGCGTGAAAAACTCGTTAAGCTATAACTAATGAAGAAACAACTAAACAAAAAATTAAATATGAATGCACACAAAAATTCAATACACTACCCTCTCAGCATAAAATAAACCTAGGCATGATGACATGCCATTAAAATCAATCACTCAAGTGTAAAAGAAATCTCATAAAGAGTAAAATGATTAAAAAAATAATTAAAGAAATAACATATTAATATTTTACGACATGTCAACCCTTGCTGGGTTATTTTATGCTAAATACTTTTTAGTGTTATTAATTCTTGTTGGATATTCAGATATATAAAACATTATTTAACACTCATTTTTTATATATGCAATCCATAGTTGACACCCTACCATGTACTACCAGTCCGGGTCAGAGTGCACCTAAAAGCTCGGAAATTTGAACCAGACCACCAGATGTAGTTTAGCGTCTTGTTCAGGACACTAAGAACCTCAGTCACATCCTTCTAGCACGTGTATAATAAAAAAGGTTTGGGGGTTTGCCATAAGAATGGTACGGTCGGGACAATTATATAGGACTTGACGAGACGACAGATTTATCGGAGGGTGTCTTGCCTGTGTAGCCCAAATAAGGGCAAAACTGGACAGTTGCATGCCCGGGACAGCTCAGTCAGCAGGATTCCGTATTTAAGCATCATGAACTGTCACCCTCGGCCAGCAATCTTACCCACATGTAAAGGTGCAGTCTGCACAATCTCTGGCCCCAGCTGACTTGGTGGATTAATATTTGAAATTACCTTGTATCTTCTGATCCAATAAGATGTTAAGTATTAAATCCGATGCTGTAAGTTTTTATTTACATTTATTAGGATGGGCTTAATTGCCTGACTTCCGTACTTATTAGACGAGGTCATTATTCCTATTTCAGAAGATTCAAATAAGTACACAGCAGATAAGACATTTTTGGCGGAAAAGATCAAAGCGGTCCATTTACCATTCCCATTGATAATCTTCTTAATAAAGGAGTGTTTACCTGACTCATTCGGAATACCGGAGGTTTAAAATGCCATTTCCCTGTGGTTATCGCTTCTATCGATTCCTGCCACATCGCACAAACATATTCATAAGAGTTGACATAAAAGGAATGATTTTCACCAAACTAGACTTATTGTACTTCAGATATTCCACCTTTACTTAATGACAATTATAAAAGTATCGTCGCTACAAATACGGCAAATATATTATGATAATAGGAAGTTTGTATGCCAGAGCGAAATAGGGAAAATGTGTACGTATTATTTCAAATAATAATAATAATAATAATAATAATAATAATAATAATAATAATAATGTCAAAGAATATAATAAAATATGTAAATGCAAGACCTGGAAAAAGAAATCGAACAGATTTAGCACCATAAAACTACCACCGCCCCAGTAATCGCGACAGCACTGGGTAGAATAAAGAAAGGGACACATAAGTATATTGATACCATATATGACAGTCCCTGCCTATATGTATCACAAAAGAATAGATTGTTGACTATTTTAGCCCCTAAATGATTTCTAAGTATTAAGGACTTTTCAGTATTCCTCACCACAATTCATTCGTCTTTTTTCTAACAGTCCAAATATATATATATATATATATTTTGTTTAGCCATACATTTAATAGGTATTCCCGCCTAATTCATTATTAATTAATTAATTTTCAAAATTAGGTCCGACTCCAATTAAGCACTTATTCTCCCAAAAATTATCGGCAAAAAGCCATTCTAAACAAACCTTGTTTACAACTTATCATATCGTCGTGTAATAAAAGTCACTAGAAGAGGAATATTAACCTACTCTAAAAAAAACATAAAATCTAAGAGGTCCGTTTAGTGTAGAGGTTATGGGATCGGCCTGTCAGCTTGGCAGTCCGGTTTCAAATCACGCACAGTGCGGTCTTCCGATCTATAGCTCTGCTGATGAGGCCTAATAGGCCGAAATGTACATACAGAGATTGATTTTTCTCGATTTGTTTAGCCATACATTTAATAGGTATTCCCGCCTAATTCATTATTAATTAATTAATTTTCAAAATTAGATCCGACTCCAATTAAGCACATATATATATATATATATATATATATATATATATATGTATGTATATATATATATATATATATATATAACAGGAGGGAATAAGGATAGAATATAAACAGAATCAAATTAACTAAGTAAAATGGAAAACACACTTTATATGAGAAAGTTATATGAAGAAAAAGGGGAAGTATATCCGACAAGAAGTAATTTTATAAATATTGGAAAAAAAACACAAGTTTCATTAACGGTTGAAGTTTGATAAGCCGACGCTGTAGTGTTTCGGTTTGTTTAAGAAACGTTCCCCAGGGCCTTCGTTGGTTTAATGAAAAATTAATTATTAATGAAAACAAAAGTCTGCGATCATCTGTTCTTGGTATATGGCTGCCTTTGTTGATATTCAAATATGTGGAAAGAAGAGATTTTAAAACGCTGATGTTAATTAGCGTCTTCATTTACGATTACGTGACGTAATTCCGGTAAAATTGATAGACACACATAAGCATATTAATTTAATATGCTATGTTTTCTTTGCAATCAATCTTTTACATCTTAAAATTATTGATAGAAGTGTCAACAACGTAATTCAGAAAGTGGTTTACCCTTGATGTTTACAAGTGTTAGGAAGGCAGAAAGCAAACTTATGTTGAAATGGGATGAGATGGTTGTCATTCCCATATTCCAAATATTGATTTATTGCATGTCTTACATGAAAAACAGCAGAAATACCCAGCTACTTCTGTCTCAACATTACACTCCAATCAACACGATAAAAACATATTCCTCACTGCCAAGTTCTGAGCGAGAATAAGTAGAGGTAAAAAGTAAAATGTCTTGCTTTCATCTATACATATAAAAGACTAGGTGAGTTTGTTTGTCAGCTATAGACGTGAATTTGGTAGCAGATAGAATTGTATCTAGTAGGACGAATATAGGTAAATTTTCACTGGAAAATTAATGATTTTACTCATATTTAGTTTTGAATTTATCTGGGTCAGTAAACTTGATATAACGGACTTTGAATGAGAAGCGTGCAAAACGGACATTTCTAGAAATTCAAAGTTAATTAAACTTTTTTTTTAGGAATAAAGTATGCAAAACCACTTTTACAAATACATATATAAGATTAATATCAATTAATTGATAAATATTCTTATTCAATTTATTTACTCAAGCATTTATAGTACGACATGTATTTATTTTGATTATTAGATGAATATCATGAGCCATTATTCATGCATATCTTGAGCCATTATCTTGCCCTCAATCCAGCTCTGATATTGCATGAAGTTTTGTTGATCTCTTTCTAAAGATCAATATAATCAAGGGAATTATAATCTGGATAGTTAGCTGGTAAGATGTTAGGGACCAAGTGGTCTCAGAAATGTTCTCACATCCAAGTCTGGATTCTCCTGTTTGATTGTAATGGCTCAGTGTCCTGTAGACAGACGCAGGGTCTTCACACAGTCACCATCTTGATACAAGGCTGCACTACCTCTTCCAGAAATAATAATAATAATAATAATAATAATAATAATAATAATAATACAAATCACAATATGAATGAGGTAAAATCTCATGTATAAAAAAAGTATAAATGTATCATTCTAGGTAAAAGATCATTTGGTTTATAGATTCACAAATTCACTATGACTAGTCCTGTTAGGGACATGACGCAAAAGATGTAACGGTTGAGTTATAACATTTCTAAGTGACAATAATCTGCATTTTCAATTATGACAACAGGCGATAATGATATAGAATACTTAACATAGCCTGATTAACGGTTCAATGTTCAGTTAGGGCCCCCGATTACGACAGGCATGCCCTCGAGTTCGACAAGGAATACCAGAAGAGAGCCGTTGTATATCGACCAAAACTTTCTTTGTGTATCTTGCAATAACGACGACGAAAACACTCCGAAAAATCTAGATAATACAAATAATGACCGCCTTGTCGGCTGGGGCGTTAGAATGCACCGACTGCACCTCTGCAGAGGGGTAAGACTCCCCCAATGGGGCCACCTGTTGGCCGTGGGTGGCGACCCGTGATGCTTAAGGATAGAGCCCAGGTGGATGAGCAATTCATGACATGTAATACTCCACTTTGGCCCTATCTTGGGCTAGACGGGCGGTCGGAGAGGCCCCCTCCGATCAATCGGCTGGTCACGTCAAGCCCTAGCACCTATATGATTTTCCCAACCCTATTGCCCTTATGGCAAACCCCAAACCCTTTTTATCATATGGGTGCTAGAAGGCGGTGGCTGCGGGTCTACATGTCCTGTGAATGACGTTAAACTCTATCTAATGGTGAGGTTCCAGTTTTGGAGGTTTGGGGAATGTGGAGCACCCCTTCATCACCATTGCTCCCTGGTCCACTCTGACCTGGAGTGGTAGTACCTGAAGGGTCCCATCTATAGGTTAAATAGAAAAATGTATTTATAAAAAAATTGTATTATCCATTAAGAATTGATTTATTTCAAAACTTTATCGGCATTAAATGACCCACTGAGGTTGATATGCCGTAAAACAAAACAAACAAACAAACAAATAATGATTACGATTATTCATAATGGATTGTATTAAACGTACTTTCGTTTTTTACAGAACTTTAATGCAAATATAAATAGTATATAATAAAGGATTTGCTTAACACTTGAATTCATTAATCAATTTGAACGTTAAATTTTTTCAATTGTCAAAGGAAACTGAAATTGAATATCCACATCTAATTGGGCAGATGTAATACTTGAATTTATGGACAAACTCTTCCCACAAGAAAAACAAGAAAAATCAATTTCCTGGGGATTCTTCCCACTTGAACGTGATTGAATATAAATCTTCCTCAAATCCAAGCAGACATCCCGGTGCCTTCCTTCTAATGTTTTTGAGATTCAAATGCGACTTTCAGATTATTGAACGACGTCCTTTAAATCCTTCGCGTTTTTGCAGTAAAGGGAATAGAAGGGCATTATTAAAGAAACAAAAACACAGCGAAGAAAAAATTCGCATTCAAAGCAAAATATAATCGGGCATCGTATGCTCATTGATCCAGTGTAAATCCTTGTTCGCCTCCATCAACTAAAAAATCAAATTGAAATTTAACTTCGTGAAGAAAGTGATTATACAGAACCAATATGGCCACTAACATTGACCCAATAATAAATAATCTGAAATTGAAGACTTCGAATTTGATAAAACGCATATAATCACACAATCATTTAATGAGAAATTTAACGTCCCCTCTCTAAAGAGGAATAAAATGATTTTTTTTTCTTCAAACCCTTCTGCAAGGACGGAGTTGGGGTTAGTTGAGGTCGACAGTCTAGCATTTGATCTCACCTATCATTTTCTTGAGCAGACATTATCCATGGATTTGGTCGGCTGGTTTTAGGTTTACGACTGAGCTGAAACTGGTTGATAAGCCTCTTATTATCCACTACCAGTCTGCTATAACTGGCGCAGCTGGTTTAGATTCAGTTTCCCTCAATTTGAGTGGTTACAACGACAACCATTACAAAAGAGCGGTTGGCTAATTAACCAACAAAACATTTATACAACTGATAGTGACTGTATACCTGTAATTTTCACCATGTTATTTCATCTATATGGTTTACAGATACACACACACAAATATATATATATATATATATATATATATATATATATATATATATATATATATATATAGTTAAGGCAACTTCTCTTCAGAATGAGAACAACTCACCAATCCAGGGAAGAAAGAGTGTAGGTACGCATGTGGCTTATATATATACGAGGCGTGTCAAAATATATCGAGATTTTGTTAAACTTTTTGACATACCTTGTATTCTGAAAAAATAACGTTTCATTCATTTTTTTCAGAATAAAAGGTGTGTCAAAAAGTACCAAGTTTGAAGCTGTATTTACCAAGATACGCATGAAGAATGAATGAAGGGTTTTTTTTTACTACAAGGTGTGTCAAAAAGTGCAAAAATCTCGAAACTTTTTTGACACACCTCATATATATATATAAAGAGAGATTACACAACTCCCATGAACCCCTCCCTCACATATATAAGAGCATCTAAAAAATAACCTACCTCATAGAGGTTCTTCACGGAACAAATGAACATGCTACTATTAAACACACTCGCCTACCCGGATTTTAACAGCATGTTAAACCCACTATAACACTTGGACTTTTATAATTCTTCTACAATGCTCCCTTTCTAATAATGTATCAACAATTTCTTCAAATAAGAAATTTTCTCCTGAAGATGACCGAAGGTCGAAACTAGTTGAGAATAAACAACATACAAGAAATATTCCTGATTGTCTTAATAATTTTTGTTCACACTATATATATATATATATATATATATATATATATATATATATATAT
Source organism: Doryteuthis pealeii (assembly GCA_023376005.1). NCBI lineage: Eukaryota > Metazoa > Mollusca > Cephalopoda > Myopsida > Loliginidae > Doryteuthis > Doryteuthis pealeii. The sequence continues at coordinate 108,503,865 of CM042140.1, forward strand.
ATAAAGCAGGTGGAAAGGAGATGGTTAACGTATATTTGAATCGTCCATCGTTCTGCGTTTTCGCAAACATTAATTTCCTCGTACTCCCTCCACCAGAAATGAGATCGAAACAAGAAATCCGTCATATTAACAAAACAGCGAACCCGATTTCCACCTCGCAACACGATGGAAGTTTCTTAAGCGGAGTTTAACACGTTTAAATTCAGAGTTTTACTTCTACTACACTGATGGCCTAAACAAAGCAAAAACAGTTTGTCCTACTATTTACCCGTAGCTGAATGTATGCTGGTTGAATTCATACCTTTTCAAGGGGCATTAGAGCTTTGGGAAATGCAAACAAGTAGCCGAGTCCACTTCCTATTAAAATTACTGCAAGGCCACGAAATCCTCCTTTACATCAATTTTGTGTTATTTTATTTTAGCTGAAAATGCTATCAGGATGGACAAGGTTTACAGAAAGCTATAATCGATAACATCTGTATACAGAATTGATCGACATATATATCTAATGGGAGGTGTACGTCCCCTTGAAAGGCAAACATTCACATACCTCTGATTTTTATTCGATCATTGTGATTAATACAAGACCTGATCAATACTTCGACAATGATTTAAGTGACTAAACACTTTAGACACCACTTATAAACCAGTTCTTTAGGATGTTCGTCCCTGTCGTTTCTCCAGTCGAGTTATTTCGATTCCCACCAGATGTCTTCTATTAATTACTATTCTTTGCAGTTGTTGTATACTGGTTTCGACTTCACGACGCTAAATTCGCGTATGTTAGTAGCGGATATCGTCACTAACCCAAAAGCGATGTATGGTAGTAGTCAGCTACTGAACTGCCATAACAACAGATACGCGTATACAAAAGAGGACTCTTCTTTATTTTCTTCGGTGTGTGGTAGGCGAGGGGCGCAGAGCTTACAATGAGAATGCCGGTGGCTAGCCAAGAGCGCAATGTTCACAATGAGTGCCCGAGGGATGTTTTGTTGACGGGGGTCTGAAGTTAGCGGCTGCCAAATCTCAACTGCCGAACTTTCTGTCTAACCGTCACTTTTTCAATTTTACCCAGCATGCCCTGGTCTATTCAAATTACACTGGAACTGTACTGCGTGACATGCAATCCTAGATCTGTCACCAGTCAATAGGAAGTCCTTTGTCATCCTGTTATTGTTGTTTTTCCGGACAGTTCATTTGACCCGGTCAGCAGTAAGCCTCCGATATTACTCACTCTTCTCCTTTGTTCGATCCAGACTTCTGTCTGGAACATCCTTTGTTTCTCAATTCCTTTGTTTATTTGAATTTCTTTTCGCGCCAAAAGAATTGAAACAATAGTTAATCTGCAACACAGTCACGGAAACAAAACTTCGAAATTATATTAGATTAACTCAGAAAGTCAACTCAGAAGGTCGAACAGATCGTGACGAGGTTACTTTGTCATGTTACATAATCTATGCAGTGGCATAAGATTATTCTCAATCCCCTGTAATTCTGAGGGGATGACCCTTTTCATACTTATGTAAGGTAGTATGGAGATATGGTGGCGATCAGTGCAGTTGATGGCCCTGAAAGTGAGTGACGGCGTTTGACCTCACTCTCACCTTGCCTTCCGGGGATAAATCGTGGGAACCGGAAGACATAGAAGAACCTGTCCCGGTTTAAGAATAGCAAGGAGCTTTAGTTTAGTTTTGCAGTGGACGTCAGACAGAGCAGTCGGCCATGATGCTCTGTCTAAACTGTAACTCTGCATACGCGCGCTATGTTATGTCTGGGTTGGGGATTTACCGAATAAAGTAACATTAAAAGAAAATCGAAGTCTTGTGTTTACTAAAAACTAACAATGACACAGGGCTTCTGATAAGGAGAAATCCCTAACAGAAACCAGACCCGAAGTCCCCAAGAAAGTCCAGACCTTAGAAGATTCCAGACCAAGATATACCAAAGACGATCAGAATAACAAAGCCGACCAGAAGAATAGATGTCCAAGATATAGAAGCAAGTAAGAAGTAAAAAAGTAATGAAGGGTATACAACAGTCAAACCCATCGATATTCGTACAGATTTTGCTTAGAGCTGGGTCAAAGTTTTATCTTGGAAGCTAACCCCATTTTGCGAATGCACGTTAATGTCAATTTCTCAAAATTAATACATTTGATTTATCTTCTAATCAAAAACATACGGTTTACTATGTCGCACTAAATCCTCTGTTGTAAAGATCGGATTTCTCACACGCCCTAGATTTATTGTGTATAAATCATGCATTAACTACGTTTAAACTAAATTGAGTTGAATTATCTAAGTCGAATATATGGTACAGATAAATTGCCAAAATTATCTACTCTTATTTGAATCGGAGTCAACTCAGCAGGTCAAACAAAGCATCTTACTTTGTCAAATCCATCGATAATCGTACAGATTTTACTTAGCGCTGGGCCAAATTTCTCTTCTAATCAAAAGCATATGGTCAATCTAAATCCTCTTCTATGAATTTATGTCGGTTTCATCCGTTGCATGTAAAAATCACATTTTCTCACACACCCTAGATTTATTGTGTACTAGAAGAAGCTACCCGGCGTCATTTGGGTAGAGGGGTTTTTTTTTTAGTTAGTCTCGCAGGTCCATGGGGCATCCTGTGAGGATCCAGCTCACGATTCAGTAATAATTGATTACTGAATCGTGAGGTAGACAATCGCAGGATGCCCTATTAAAATACCCACTTACAAAAAAAATCTTGCGTTGATCCGACCACTCTAAAAAGAAAAAATAATATCTACTATTTATCAATTACAAAAAAAATCTAGGCTGTTATCATTTAAATCTTATTTGTTTTAATTATCCTCACGAAAATAAATCAAATCTTCATTATTTTACTTAAAAAGCAAGACCTGGTGATATCTAATGTATGTATATATATATATACTTTGTCGTTAATTGTTGTATTTTCGTAGTTTCCTCTGGACATACATACACACAACTGCCATTTATATATGTATATATAAATCATCCATTAGCAACGTTTAAAATAAATTGAGTTGAATTATCAAAGTCAAATATATGGAACAGATAATTACCCAAATTATCTACACTTATTTGAGGCAAAGACTTTTCTGAAATCCAATATTTAGGCCTAATTATCAAATGGAATTTATTTCGGAAAATTTCCAGATAAAGTAAGACAAAATTCCAGGTAACTGTATCACATTATCAGAATACTTTATGCATGGCATAGAAATGTTTTTTCTCAGACTGAAGTTTCATTTTGAAAGTAGAAATTGCATGCGTTTTATAAGCAGTCAAATACATATATGTCATTGACAAAAAAATCATTAATGAATTTATTTGGATATCTTAAAATAAAAATAATTCAGTAAGCATTAATATATATTAGTATATTCGTTATTTTAAAACTTGTAATTTCTTCTGTCTTTTCTTCTTCTTTTTAAACATTTCAGTCGCTTTTTATAACAACTCACTCAGGTGGTTATTTTTAAGACAGATTTTTAAGACTATGCAAATAAGAATTTAATAAGAAATAAACTCTCCTTAAAAATAAAATATAAAAAATTATTCTTCTAAAAATAAAAAATAAAAAACAAATAAGAAAACTTATGTATTTTTCAGAAAATTATATTTCCTATTAAATAAGAAGATAAAAAAGTTACAATTTTTTGAAGATGTAATGAATACCATTGATATATTTCTAGCATAAGACTAATCTGTTATGATAAAAAAAGGATTTTGTTACACAATGTCGCCACCATGATTTTGTCGTTGTTATCGTTGTTGCAGCCGAGTCAAATAAAACTGAGAAAAAAAAAATCAATGAAGATTTGTCATTCTTTCTCCAAGGATTATTTTACATTTCATATAGTTTTTTTTTATTTATAACAACTGAAAATGTAAAAAATAAAAAATGGCATTAATTGATTTTTATATATCTTCTGAGTTGAATTACAAAGAAGCAACATTAGCTTCATGACGCACAAAAAAAAGAAAGATGAAAAAGGAATGAAATTGCTGCATCTACAACGTTTGCAATTTTTACATGAAATGCATACAATCGAAATTGGTTGGAAAATTTCAATTAGATACTTCAGACATATACATATATATATATATATATATATATATATATATATATATATATATAATATATATATACATATATATATATATATATATATATATATATATATATATATATATATAATGCAATATAATGTTTTTTTGACCGTGTAACGTTTGCAAGTAGGCATGAAACTGCAGTTATGAGATATTAAATCCATAATATTTAATCCTTGATTTATATATATATATATATATATATATATATATATATATATATATATGTGTGTGTGTGTGTGTGTATGTGTGTGTGTGTGTATGTGTGTTAATCATACATATATATGTATGTATTATTCACACATATATATATGTATGTATTAATCGCACCACTCACCCAGTCACACACACACACACACACACACACACACATACACACACACATATATATAATATATATATATATATATATATATATATATATTCATATTTTTAGAAATTACCAAAAATCAGGGAATAATCTGATTTTAATAAAACTTTCAGATAATAAAAGATGAGGAAATGCATTTTACTTCGGGGGGATTACTTTGAAGTGGAAAAGTTGTAGTTTGTAGTTTGGATTTGAAATAATATTTGTAACACCAATCCTGGAACTTTTTGGACATACCACGTAGATTACTACCTCGCCAGTCTGCATGTCGTGCATTATTGTTGTATGCAGTCAGGATGTTGTTTTTAACTTTTTTTCCGTCTACATTCGTTGGCACATGAAAAGAACATTAAAAGACCATGTTATTGTTGAAGTTACAGATCAGGAGGCGGTATAAACCAACAACTGAGACATTATGATTATGTCTGCGAATGCGATATTTGAGTGTTCAGTGATCCAAACTGTGATCCTCTTACCGTGATCGCTTTGTCAATGCTTTTTTGCCCACGCGCTGTGTTTTGAAAGGCGCAATATCATTATATAACCGTCTATACATACATAAAGGGCAGTTGGTGTGTATGTATGTATGTATGTCCGGATGAAACGATGAAAATGAAATAAATAACGACAAGGTATATATATATATATATATATATATATATATATATATATATATAAAGTAAAGTAAAGTCGACGGGGCGGCCTAAAGTCGGTATCATCCAGTCAGCGAGGGAGTATATCCCCTTTTCAATAGCGCTAGACCAAGGAGATTGTTTTTTAGCATCTGAGGTGGAGCGCCACACCTACCATCAGCTCCTTACTTTACCGCACAGATCCCTGTGCTACTCATACGCTGAGTTGGCAAGGACCGGTATCGAGCTAGGAACCTTGTGGTTTCTAGCCGAACGCTCTACCGACTGAGCTAACTCGGCTCATATATACATTCACTATCTCCAGATCTTGCTTTTGGTACAAAAATAATGAAGATAAAAACTAAACTTTAAATAGTAGCAGCATTTTTTTTCTCATTTGATATTATAAATAAGAGACACTATTTCTTTCTTTTCATAGTGTATGTTTACCTTCTTTTCTGACACCCCACCAGGTTCAACGCCATATCTTTTTTTACGTAGAGATTGTAATGGGGCATTCTGTGAAGATCCATCTCACGATTCAGCCATAATGGATTTGAGATACAAACTTTCCCACCCACACCCATCTACCCAGACAATGCTGGGTAGCCGCTTCTAGTATACAATAAAACAAGATTAAGGTTAACTTGGTTGGCGAGGATTACCCAGTGAGGCATTTGATTGGCATTTTTGTTTTATGTTAATTAGGCATTGAGTTTTTCAGTGGCAAATGTCTTTGGGCATACCGATACCTTGAGGTATGGACTCCGTTGCTTATTACGTCGAAGTTTTCTCTAAGCGGCAATGTATTCTATCAACAAGGTCTTATTCTAGCAGCAGTTACCTGGTGTTGTTCTCACTTACACTCCTTTATTTGGGTTCGTCTTTTTTCTGGTCTGGGTCCCCTCTCTTTTGTTAAATCAGTCTCAGCGGTTATATATTAAAGAGGAAAATTGTAAACCTAATCAACTCTGATTGATCAACCAGTCAGGACAGCTATCATTCAGAGAAATCAAAAGAAAAGTGTCGAAACCCTAAACTCTGTTTAATTGACCAGCGGGTTTTTGTATCCTATATTATTTCTAAAAAAGGGAAACCTTATGAAGTCAATAATAACACCTGACAATAAAATGTCAGTGGAAAAGTTTTCGTTACTAGAAAAAGACAACCAGTTGAGCTTTTCAAAATTATCTGGTAATTATTTTTATGTTTGTCCTTCCCGAGAAAGTTGCAGTTAATTTTAGTAATTTTTATTTTCAAAGAATAAAATCTAAAATGATGAAAACGAGAACGTTTAACTTAAAAACCACAGGCCATTCCTGTCCTTGTAAAAAATGCCATTGTGTTATAAAGTAGTTTAGATGGCAAATCTTTGGAAAGAATTTATATTAAGGACCACCCCCAAAGTGAAAAAAAATATATGAAGGCTGCAAAAATATCGAAATTCTGAAAACTTTCATTGGTTTCAAATTGAATAAGCAATCAGATAATTGAAGAATTATTTTTTTACGTATGTTTAAATGCAAATATGTTATTTACAAAAAGGATGTTGTATCATTTGGGCTGTCATACGGGTCCAATTTTGGATATAGCATTAGGTGAAGATTAACGGAAAATAGTCTAGATCAGAGAACATTGTTATTTTGAATCGGAACTCTTTACAAAGCTATTTTTCTAAAATCTAAGTTCTATAAGATTCTCTGAAATTTTCAATGTCTCATAATATGAACTCATAATATATTTTATTTTCATTTAAATATTTTTTTCTGTGGTAAATAATACTTTTACAAATTTTAATGAGATTGAAAATATAGCGACGGATTGACCACTCGGCCTATACATATATACATACATACATCACACACACACACACACACACACACACACACATATATATATATATATATATATATATATATATATATATATATTCTTTGAGCACTTTGGGGGGGATTTCGCTGATGATTT
>CM042140.1:108513429-108518429 GCA_023376005.1 Doryteuthis pealeii
CCCGAATGCCACGTTTTAAATGTCAATTTCAATCAAAATTAATACATTGAATTATCTTCTAATCAAAAAACACTACGTACTATGTCGCACTAAAATCCCTGTTTAAAGATCATTCCAACACGCCCTAGATTATGTGTATAAATCATTGCATTAACTACGTTAAACTAAATGAGTTGAATTAATCTAAGTCGAATATTTGTACAGATAAATTTGCCAAATTTATCTTACTCTTATTTGAATCGGAGTCAACTCAGCAGGTCAAACAAAGCATCTACTTTGTCAAATCCAATCAAATCGTACAGATTTTACTTACGCTGGCCAAATTTCTCTTCTAATCAAAAGCATATGGTCAATCTAAATCCTCTTCTATGAATTTATGTCGGTTCATCCTGCATAAAAAATCCACATTCTCACACACCTAGATTTATTGTGTACTAGAAGAAGCTACCCGGCGTCATTTGGGTAGAGGGGTTTTTTTTTAGTAGTCTCGCAGGTCCATGGGCATCCTGTGAGGATCCAGCTCACGATTCCAGAAAATGATTACTGAATCGTGAGGTAGACAATCGCAGGATGCCCTATTAAAATACCCACTTACAAAAAAAATCTTGCGTTGATCCGACCACTCTAAAAAGAAAAAATAAAATCTACTATTATCCAATTACAAAAAAATCTAGGCTGTTATCATTAAAATCTTATTTGTTTTAATTATCCTCACGAAAATAAATCAAATCTTCATTATTTTACTTAAAAAGCAAGACCTGGTGATATCTAATGTATGTATATTATATATAACTTTGTCGTTAATTGTTGTATTCGTTATTTCCTCTGGACATACATACACACAACTGCCATTTATATATTAATAAAATCACCATTAGCAACGTTTTAAAATAAATTGAGTGAATTATCAAAGTCAAATATATGGAACAGATAATTACCAAATTATCTACACTTATTTGAGGCAAAGACTTTTCTGAAACCAATATTAGCCTAATATTCAATGGAATTTATTTCGGAAAATTTCCAGATAAATACAGAACAAATTCCAGGTAACTGTATCACATTATCAGAATACTTTATGCATGGCATAAAATGTTTTTCTCAGACTGAAGTTATTGAAAGTAGAAATTGCATGCGTTTATAAGCAGTCAAAATATAATTTCAAACAAACTGACAAAAAAAATCATTAATGAATTTATTTGGATATCTTAAAATAAAATAATCAGTAAAGCATTAATATATTATATTAGTATATTCGTTATTTTAAAACTTGAAATTTCTCTGTCTTTTCTTTCTTTTTAAACATTTCAGTCGCTTTTTATAACAACTCACTCAGGTGGTATTTTTAAGACAGATTTTAAGACTATGCAAATAAGAATTTAAATAAGAAAAAACTCTCCTTAAAATAAAATATAAAAATTATTCTTCTAAAAAAAAAAATAAAAAAAACAAATAAGAAAACCTTAAGTATTTTCAGAAAATATATCCATATTAAATAGAGATAAAAAAGTTACAATTTTGAAAGTAGAGAATACCATTGATATATTTCTAGGCATAAAGACTAATCTGTTATGATAAAAAAAGGATTTTTTTACACAATGTCGCCACATGAATTTGTCGTTGTTATCGTTTTTGCAGCGAGTCAAATAAAACTGAGAAAAAAAAAAATCAATGAAAATTGTCATTCTCTCCAAGGATATATTTACATTTCATATAGTTTTTTTTTTTATAACAAACTGAAAATGTAAAAAAAAAAAATGGCATAATTGATTTTAATATCTTCTGATTGAATTACAAAGAAGCAACATTAGCTTCATGACGCACAAAAAAAAGAAAAGATGAAAAAAGAATGAAATTGCTGCATCTACAACGTTTTGCAATTTTACATGAAATGCATACAATCGAAATTGGTTGGAAAATTTCAATTAGATACTTCAACTAACATATACTATATATATATATATAAAATATATATAATTATTATAATAATATACATATATATATATATATATATATATATATATATACTATAGATTATATATAATAATGCAATATAATGTTTTTGACCGTTGTAACGTTGCAAGTAGGCATGAAAACTTGCAGTTATGACAATAAATCCAAATATTTAATCCTTGAATTATATAATAATATATATATATATATATATATATATATATATATATGTGTGGTGTGTGTGCTGTGTATGTGTTGTGTGGTATGTGTGTTAATCAAACATATATATGTATTAATATTCACACAAATTATATGTAAGTATAAACGCACCACTCACCCATCCACACACACACACACACACACCACCACACAACACATACACACACACATATATATATATTATATATATATATATATATATATATATATTCATATTTTTAGAAATTACCAAAACAGGAAAATCTGATTTAATAAAACTTTCAATAATAAAAGATGAGGAAATGCATTTACTTCGGGGGGATACTTGAAGTGGAAAAGTTGTAGTTTTAGTTTGGATTAAATAATATTTTGTAACACCCAATCCTGGAACTTTTTGACATACCACGTAGATTACTACCTCGCCAGTCTGCATGTCGTGCATTATTGTGTGTATGCAGTCAGGATGTTGTTTTTAACTTTTTCCGTCTACATTCGTTGGCACATAAAAGAACATAAAAAGACCATTATTGTTGAATACAGATCAGAGGCGGTATAAACCAACAACTGAGACATTATGATTAGTCTGCGAATGCGATATTGGTTTCAGTGATCCAAACTGTGATCCTCTTACCTGGATCGCTTTGTCAATGCTTTTTCCCACGCGCTGTGTTTTGAAAGGCGCAATATCTTAATAAACCGTCTATACATACATAAAGGCAGTTGTTGTGTAGTTATGTATGTATGTCCGGATCGAAACGATGAAAATGAATAAATAACGACAAGGTATATATATATATATATATATATATATATATATATATTATATAAAGTAAAGTAAAGTCGACGGGCGGGCCTAAAGTCGGTATCACCACAGCGAGGGAGTATATCCCCTTTTCCAATAGCGTAGACCAAGGAGATTGTTTTTAGCATCTGAGGTGGAGCGCCACACCTACCATCAGCTCCTTACTTTACCGCACAGATCCCTGTGCTACTCATACGCTGAGTTGGCAAGGACCGATCGAGCTAGGAACCTTGTGGTTTCTAGCCGAACGCTCTACCGACTGAGCTAACTCGGCTCATATATACATTTCACTATCTCCAGATCTTGCTTTTGGTACAAAAATAATGAAAGATAAAAACTAAACTTTAAATAGTAGCAGCATTTTTTCTCATTTGATATTTAAATAAGAGACACTATTCTTTCTTTCATAGGGTAGTTTACCTTCTTTCTGAACACCCACAGGTTCAACGCCATATCTTTTTTTTACGTAGAGATTGTAATGGGGCATTCTGTGAAGATCCATCTCACGATTCACCATAATGGATTTGAGATACAAACTTTCCCACCCACACCCATCTACCCAGACAATGCTGGGTAGCCGCTTCTAGTATAAATAAAAAAGATTAAGGTTAACTTGGTTGGCGAGGATTACCCAGTGAGGCATTTGATTGGCATTTTTGTTTTATGTTAATAGGCATGAGTTTTTCAGTGGCAAATGTCTTTGGGCATACCGATACTTGAGGTATGGACTCCGTTGCTTATTACGTCGAAGTTTTCTCTAAGCGGCAATGTATTCTATCAACAAGGTCTTATTCTAGCAGCAGTTACCTGGTGTTGTTCTCAACTTACACTCCTTTATTTGGGTTCGTCTTTTTTCTGGTCTGGGTCCCCTCTCTTTTGTTAAATCAGTCTCAGCGGTTATATATAAAGAGGAAAATTGTAAACCTAATCCTCTGATTGATCAACCAGTCAGGACAGCTATCATTCAGAAGAAATCAAAAGAAAAAGTGTCGAAACCCTAAACTCTGTTTAATTGACCAGCGGTTTTGTATCCTATATTATTTCTAAAAAAGGAAACCTTATGAAGTCAATAATAACACCTGACAATAAAATGTCAGTGGAAAAGTTTTCGTTACTAGAAAAAAGACAAACCAGTTGAGCTTTCAAAATTATCTGGTAATTATTTTTATGTTTGTCCTTCCCGAGAAAGTTGCAGTTAATTTTAGTAATTTTTATTTTCAAAGAATAAAATCTAAAATGATGAAAACGAGAACGTTTAACTTAAAAACCACAGGCCATTCCTGTCCTTGTAAAAAATGCCATTGTGTTATAAAGTAGTTTAGATGCAAATCTTTGGAAAGAATTTATATTAAGGACCACCCCAAAAGTGAAAAAAAATAATGAAGGCTGCAAAAAATTATCGAAATTCTGAAAACTTTCATTCGTTTCAAATTGAAAAGCAATCAGATAATTGAAGAATTATTTTTTACGTATGTTTAAATGCAAATATGTTATTTACAAAAAAGGAGTTGATATTCATTTGGCTTCATACGGGTCCAATTTTGGATATAGCATTAGGTGAAGATTAACGGAAAATAGTCTAGATCAGAGAACATTGTTATTTTGAATCGGAACTCTTTACAAAGCTATTTTTCTAAAATCTAAGTTCTATAAGATTCTCTGAAATTTTCAATGTCTCATAATATGAACTCATAATATATTTTATTTATTTAAATATTTTTTCTGTGGTAAATAATACTTTTACAAATTTTAATGAGATTGAAAATATAGCGACGGATTGACCACTCGCTATACATATTATACATACATACATCACACACACACACACACACACACACACACACATATATATATATAATATAATATATATATATATATATATATATTCTTTGGAGCACTTTGGGGGGGATTTCGCTGATGATTTCTGACTACACTTAAATGGCAACCCTCTTCTATAAAATGAATGAGCACTCGCTGGCGGTCTTTGCATATATACAGATGTATTTATTTATCAGTTAAAGTCCTTGCTCAAGTCTGTAGGTGCTGA
>CM042140.1:108523429-108538429 GCA_023376005.1 Doryteuthis pealeii
TTGATTTAATTGGCTTCCTGCTTTGAAAAAAAAAAAAGAAGAAACTGAAAAATGTTCAGATAGTCACGATCCTTCTCTGCACAAGTAATATCTAATTTCACAAATGCGTAACTGAAGAATAGTTGGGTAATATATTTTTCAATAGTTCGTGTCACCCGAAACTTTTTCGTCTTCAGATTTAAAAAATACTGAATCATAATTACTGGTCGATAGATAGTGACTCCCTCTAGTCTAGTTGGAGAATTTGTCAAACTGGATAGGAGAAGAAAGAAATTTTCAGGAGCTCCTTTTAGAGATTAAAGAAGTGAAATAACTATAAAAAGAAATTTACTTTATCTTTAATATATATTATATAATATAATATATATATATATATATATATTATATTTAAAAAAAAAACTGTCCACTTTTTCAAAAGTCAAAACGCCTCTGAAGACGAATTAACACCGAAAAAGTTTTATTCAGAAACCAATGTAGGACTGACTTATATATATATATAATATATATATATTATATATATAAATATAACACATATATATATTATATAAATATAAATATATATATATATATATTCATTTAAGTGTGCAATACATTTAAGGGGTGATTGTTACCATTGTTTCAAAGCAGCATGTGAGCCAATTATTGTCAGAACAACGCGCCCGATTAGTAAGCAGAAAAAATACAGCTCTTGCTCCATAATCGAGCAAATAATTCTCCAATATTATATATATATATATATATATATATATATATATATAATATAATATATAGCAAATTGTGGTAAAACCTCCCGTTGAGAAAAAAAAAACGGTAAATACTTTAATTGTAAAAAAATGCTACCAAAATCACCTGGGAGAAAACAATTTTTGAAAAAAGAAAAGAACAAGATAATCGTACCAACCAACAAAAAATAATCTATTGATACAATACTGACCAAAAGAAAAAACAATGTGTATAATATATATATAAATATATATATATATATATATATATATATATATATATATATATATATTCATAACAAACACCGCTAGGATATACTAAAAACTAATAAGTAACGAGTTCTCAATACCTAAATAGATCAAATAATTAATATATATATATAATATATATATATAATATATATATATATATATATATCAGTTTCAGTATTGATGAGGATAGTGCATATTATTAGTAATAATATTGTCCAATAACATAGGTAGAGTATTTATATCTATGCTAGGATGGAATGTACATGAGTTATACGGTGCTGGATACTGACAGTTTTCTCGGCATGCATTTTCAAAACAATTTTGTTTTGTAATCAATAGGCGAGAAATAATGGTTGATCATAATCGAGACCAGTGAGAACAAGCTCTGAATTGGAGCGTTACATCTACTATAACTCTAAAACGAGCTGATTTCTCACAAACGTTGGAAACAACAAACTCGTCATGAAACGTTTGCTCAATTATTCTGTCAAATAATAAGCGGTTATTTTATTGTTTTTTTCTCTAGATATTTACCACACGTTTCATAAACGAGTTGGTCTCAGCTTTGTGTTGAATATATCATCTCTTTAGAAGCATTAATTTAGAATCAATATTTCACAACTATATCTGTAAAGTTGAGTACTGTGTGTAAAAATATTTCAGGCAAATATTTCTAGCAAATATTCTCTTTGGTGATGGCAGGGCAAAGGCTCGTTTTACAATTTCTATATATATATATTTTTGAAGTGAGTTAGCGTTACTGTTGGTTTGAGCAACTGAACCAGTGCCAAGACAATGTCGTTATGGGAATCCGGAATAGTCCACTCAGCATTTGATGATTCCCATTCCTTGAGGCTGGTGGTGCTTGGTTTCCTATGATGTTATGAGGTTTCATAAATAACCTGCTATTTTGCTGTAGTCCTTTTGCAGCAAGACAGATGTCGTATTAAGTTACGTCTATTTCTACCTTGTCTTACCAATTTGCCAATTGACGGTAATTGAAACTAGTATAATTATTCTACACACACACCACACACACACACACACACACACACACACATATATATATATTAATATATAATAATATATATTATATATATATATATATATAATCGGCATGCATAATATATGATCGACATGCATTCTTGGAAGACTATATAGTTCATGTACCTCTGAAGTTACAGACCCTCCTGTGACTGTGAAGTTCAATGTTAAAAAACATTCTCGACCGCAGATATATATTATATATATATATATATATAATATATATATATATATATATATATATATATATAGATGGGAATAAGTTTTGGTTCATTCGTCTTGTATCCTAGCCCCTAATAAAAGTATTGTTACTTACTTCGTGTGGGCTGGTGAGCTGAAATAGAATTTAACGAAGAGAAGAAAGACAGACAGAGACAGGGATGACTTCAGAGTAAGACCTTATTATCGGGTTCACCCTATTTCGTTGAGGGGATATATTCCCCGAACAATTCGATCGGTTTACCTCTTCAAAGTCTCAAAGTCCAAGCATCTCAGAGACGTTTTCGACGCCAAGAACAAGGGTTTTTTTCTTGCGCATGTCCGGAGGGCTCTTCCTGTCCTAAGCCCTTCTGGAGGATTGTTATTTTGTGTCTTTTGTATTTATTTATGATTTTATTTTATTTTGTTTTACTTTTGTTTTATCTATTTTTGCTTTATTGATCCTCAAATAGACACAGAACCATTGATAAAACTATCACCGATGATCAACTCCCAAAAAAGGATTCGATGTCTTGTCACAGACATGCAGAAGAATATATAACTGAAATCAGAATTCCATGTCGGTCCTAAAATAATTTGATTGCTATTGACTCCTAGCTGTCTTTCCATTTTCAAAGACAGAGTTTATCATACTATGCGATGAAAATCAATAAATAATCACTTGGGCAAAAACTTCTAAAAACAACTGGCGTTGATGTTTCTTCCTTCTTCTTTCTTTTTTTTTTTGAACTGGAATGTTGTGTATGCTCGTTCACGCAGTGGTAGCTCAGCAATGCTCGTAATCCTTGCGTCATACGATCAGACAAAAAGGTAGATACTTTACCCAACGTGCTCGTAAGCATGTTACTCAAGGTTGTGTATCCATTGTGTATCCAGCGAGAAACAGTCACTCATCATCATCATCACCATCATCATCAGCATCATCATCATGCCACGCGATTAGCACGGATGCCCATGACAATCTTTCACCAAACTTCTCTATCATTATTTGTCCAGCGAGGTGCTCTGCGCAGCATCCAGTATCCGCGCAGAGTTGGTCAATGTAGGTCATGGCTAGGCGGGCCCACATGAGCATGTCCATGTGTTGGCTTCCAAAGTAGAACGTCGCTTATGAGTTCGTCCTTTCTTCTCCAGCAGTGTCTAGTATGTATTGTCCTTCTCACTCGATGGTTTGTGAGATAGGGGCAGGTGGCCGAAACAGCTTCTTCTTTGTGGGATGCTATTTCTATGACGTATTCAAGATCGCACGCAGCATATTTGTGCAGCTCCCATCCACCACTAGTTATTAGTAGTGCATCTGAGAGAAAGCTATATTATGTACCGAAGGCCACATAAGAATTTATAAAGATACAGTAATTAATGGTTATTACCAAGCAATACTTTTATCTGGTTTATTCGGACTATTGTTTCTCATCTTCATTGTTATCTGTATAACGTTTCGCCCGATACACCCTCCGGCCTTCTTCATGGTATTTCTTGTCGGGACTCCTGAACCTTCTCGGACTCGGGAACCTTCTTGTCGTAATCGGGAGCCATTACGAAACTTTGAACCTAACCCTTTATTCAGTCCACGGGGGTATCCTGTTCTCATTCGCCAACCATAGCTGGGTAGAGGCGTTAAGCTGTGTTAATTTATTATCTATGTTACTGCTGCCCTTCATCAGGATTGAACCTGCAAATCTAGAGATAACTGTCACTTAGAGATTCTTAACCTAACTCCTTTATCCACTAGGCCATGTGTTCCGAGTCCGAGAAGGTTCCCGAGTCCGACAAGACATACCTGAAGAAGGCCGGAGGAAATATCGGCCGAAACGTTGTACAGAAATGAAGATGAGGACAATAGTCCGAATAAGGCAGATAATAATAATCATCAGCATCATCTTAAACATTCAGAGAAATAGTACCAACAAGTTGGATATTCATTTATTGAAATATTCCTACAAAGTTCTGTGTAAAATAGTTAGGTTAAAATCACACACAAGATCAGTTGCCAAAAACCGAATGCATTCAAAAAATAATATCCGGAATAAGGATGGCTTAAATCGGATGCAGTTAAAGTAATCCGTAGCAGTACTTGAACTAAATGGAAAGCCTATGCAGACTAAAGTCGTACACGGGAACAGTTGGCCAAAATGGTATGGCTTGAAATTGGATGCAGTTTAAAGTCATAGACAGGAGCAGTTGGCCAGAATGGGTGTGGCCTAAAATCGATGCAGTTTAAAGTCATACACAGGAGCAGTTGGCCAAAATGGATATGGCCTAAAAATTGGATGCAGTTTAAAGTCGTACAAGGAGCAGTTGGCCAAAATGGATATGGCCTAAAATTGGATGCAGTTTAAAGTCATACACAGGCGCAGTTGGCCAAAATGAGTATGGCCTAAAATAGAAGATGTAACTTGATCCAGATTATGAAATGGGAAACAAATCTGTTGGTATCAAATACATTTCGTTTATTTTCACTGTTACAATTTCTTTATAGACCGGTCTCATTTGGGAGGGCGTGGTGTGTTCATTTTTATCATTATTCATGCGATGTCACTCCGCTCGGGGGTTCAGCTTAAGCAGGAAATAAGTCATCTTTTCCCTTTGGCATTTAGATCAATTTCCTTAGTTTTAAATCTAACAAAAACCTATCGATGCCACATGACACACTCTAGCCAATGAATGAACCCTGTATGTCAAAAGATGAGACACACGATTACACATCTGTCAGTTGTAGTTTTATTTGCCATGTCCATTAACATAACAACTGTTACTATTGCTAGCAAAAAATATTTTCTGCATATATAATGGTGTGTGTGTATGTGGTGTGTGTGTGTGTGTGCGTGTTGCGTGTGCATATGGTTGTGTGGTGTGCGTAAGCGTGTGTGTGTACGACATTTGTGTATTTTGTAAATAAAGAGTGCTACATATCGGTGATAATCATATACATCTAAAGTTAGGATAGCGTAGACGTAGTGTCAAAGGGTTTTTTAACTGTCAATTTCTCGTTTATACTTTCCCTCAAACTAAAAAATGTTTAAAATCACATTGAAAATCTATATCTATTCTTATCTATCTATATAACTTTCTTCTCTATCTCTCTCTCTCTCTCTCTCTATCTCTCTCTCTATCTTCTCTCTCTATAATATATATATATATATAATATATATATATATATATTATATATATGTGTGTGTGTTGTGTGTGTGCATTTGATCACTCGCATGCAACGTATAGTCGTCGGGAAAATTGATACGAACGGACCACACGAGTTCAAATTCACGACGAGGTTTGTTTGCATTTGACATAGCGCTAAATACCTTGATAAAGTTACAAATGACCTTCTCCCTCAGCTAATGGAAAAATATAGGACTACTCTCTAAACTTTAGTGTGGTGACACACTCAGAAAAATGAAAAACTCTGAATACAAACCTGCTTTAAAACTCTGTTGAAAAATAACTTTTGTTCAGTCTGCTCTCACATTGCTAATTACATACATAATCAAATTATTTGCAGCATCAATACATGATTTAAATAACACATATCTTTAAAAATCAATAAATAATTCACTTTGCTGTAGAATTTTTTTTCCAATGACCAAGTTCAAATCTGTGTTAGAATAGAAGACGAATGCTAAACACATACACTCTGAAATAATTTTAATATTATGAATATTTTTCTATTCTAAAGGACATCTTTCTTTACTGCATGAAATAAATTTGCAAAAGCATTTAGCATCAACGGTTTTTAAATTAAAAAAAAATAGATGGATCATTTTATACAGCTAAAAAGGAACTCCACTATGTATGACAATCTTGAAATATTATTATATAAACAGATTTTGTTTTTGGTGTATAAATCTTTTCTTTAAAGATAAAGTAGAAGAAACTTATCCTTTTATATCAATTTGAAAATACATTTCAAAAAGCAATAAGCATCAAATTAAAAAGAATTTTGAAAAGAATTGGAATTTTTAGAATATTCAAGCCAAAAATGAACTCAAATATCTATTAAACAATCTTTAAATATATTTATCAAATCAATTTTTTTGGTGAATAAATCGGTTCTTTGAAATAAGTAGAACAAAATTTTCTGGTTATATCATTGTGTTGGCGCTAACAAGTGCATGAGTGACTAATGATACATTTGACACCTGGAAGAAGCATTAATTAGCTATTGGCTAAATGTGTGAGTCAAAATTTAATTAAACGAAAAGAAACATACAACCATGATATAATAATTTGTAACAATTATAACAGTTCAAATCATCTCCGTTGGAAATAGACCTTAAACAAGGAATCAAACATGTCTGGTTCAAGATTTCAAATGTTGGATGGATAGATCACACTTCACATCTTAGATACGAACTAATCAAATGTTTGCCCTGTCTGCGTGGCTGGATACCGTTCGCTTACTTTGTCCACGATGACGTCACGTTGCAGAGGGATAAATACCCTTCCCTTGAATGTGGGCGTATGTATCAAACCCGTGGAAAATATGAGGCGCATTACGGTGGCTTTGCTACGGTCACGTGATATAAAACACTTTCACATTCGGCCCTTCTAATGTGGGGATCGGAGAGGTCTTACTAAAATCAAGATCAACAGCTGGCTAGTCAGGGGGCCCTAGCACTATATGATTCCCTAGATCTATTCTTCAATTGCTCTTATGGCTAACACCCAGCTTGTAACGATATAGTTGCTAGAATGCGGTGGCCACTATTAATTTTATTAATAAAAGATGACTTAATGAAAATTATGTATACCATTTATTACTACACACATGAAATCAATAAATTATGTGTGTGTGTATGCGTGTATGTTGCATGTATGTGTATGTTAAACAATGATGTGGCATTGAAATAACCCAACAAGGGTGGATATGAACGTTAAGCCAACCCCAAACCAACCTAATCAAGGCTCCCATTGATTAGTGTAGGAGGGCAATGAATAATTGTCTCCCATTAGAATTTGAGGTTGTGTTTTTTGATGCTTTGTAGCTCACACGAAAACCCAGAATACATATCCATTCTCTTTCATCTCGTTCTCTGAACAACATAGACGTTCGTAATTGCCTCAGTTCTTTTGAACAGTGTCAACTTGTCATCTCCCTAATCGTTTGGACAGTGTCTATCCTCGTCATTGAAAAGTAAAGCATGTGTGGGCTTTACCGTATCATCTATGATGTCCAAACTCTTTATAATTTTACTTAAAGCTTAACTTAATTTTTTTGTTAGCTTATAAACATAAAGTGTGGTAAGAGCATCCGTCTAGGCATTTCAACAGTTCCGAGTTAGATACCGGTCCCCACCACTCAACGCATGAGTAGCAAGTTTGGACAATCTGAATTGGTGCGGTAAAAGCATTTGGGAGCTGACTCTAGGTGTTGGGCTCCCGCCTTAGAAAAAAATCTCCGTAGTCCTACGCTAGAGAAAATGGGATAGCTCCCTCGATGGTTTGTTTATGCCGACAATCAGCCACCAGTAGACTTTACTGTATTTTATTAATATAAGTGTATGATGATTCTCGCTCGTATCATCATATTTTTGCTTCTCAATATAAAAGCCAAGATTATAGATATATGATAATCATTTCAATCATTTTTATCTCATCATCGAATAAAGCGATCTCTTTATATTTTGACTACTTCAAGCAGAGTAACCAAAGGTTACTTGATAATACATAGGCATGTGCGACGTCACGTGATTGAAAAGTAAAGCAAAATTATAGATATATGATATCAATTTCAATCATTTTATCTGATCATCGATAAAATGAATTCTATATATTTTGAGTACATTCAAACAGAGTTAAACAACAAAGGTTTACATGATATTACACAGGCAAATGTGCGACGACTATTTTAAAAAAGTAAACTAACAAAAAATGTTACCCTTAAATAGTGAATGCTTTTTCATGTGTCCTTTAACTTTTTTTGTTTCCCTATGCGATAAAGTGCAAGACTCATTAGTTTGTTTGTTCCTTTTTGTTTTGTCGCATATGCATAGTAAACTCATCATTATTATACATTCAATATCCTAGATTACAACCAGATTTTAATTTGCGAAATAAAAGATTCATTAGAGCTTGAGACTGACTGTGCCACATAATAAGGGAAGCAAATAAAATGTACTGGTGCCTTTTAGTCTGTTCTACAATAAAACAGCTCGTCTTTCAAAGACTGCCAAATTCATGGTTTGTCAGCATTGCCTGATTAACTATAACAAAAGGAAGCTCATATACCAACAGAGGCATTTCTCATTTCAGCATGAGCGTTATGGCCGGCAGTCTTGGAAAGACATCATTGATGTGGACGTTATCAAATTAAAGATGGAATTACATGGTTGAAAAATTATTCACATGCAGCAGCAGCAGCAGCAGCAGCAGCAGCAGCAGCAGAAGAAGAAGAAGAAGAAGAAGAAGAAGAAGAAGGGTAGATCACTTGGGATGTCAGAGTTGGAAGAATGAAGAGGACATTTATGAGGCTTTTAAATCAAGAGAAACATGACAGCAAAGATGCGATTGAGAATTATGGAAACCGAACCTACCGTGATTAAATATTGAAGAATACTACATGAAATAAGAATTAACTCATGGTTAAAACAAGAAGAGGCCAATCCACATTAAGAAGCAAGAATGGAAGTGTCTAAAAAGCAGACCAAAACGGTCGACTTAAAATGTAGTTTTCACTGATGATCCTTCTTAGTTTACATGGTTAATTCTTATTTCATGTATATTCTTCAATATTTAATCAGCGGTTAGTTCGGTTCATAATTCTCATCGCTATCTTTGCTGTCATTGTTTCTCTTGATTTTTAAAAAATCTCATAAATGTCCCTCTTCATTCTTCCAACTCTGATTCCCAAGTGATCTACCCTCTTCTTCTTCTCTTCTTCTTCTTCTTCTTCTGTGCTGCTGCTGCTGCTGCTGCTGCTGCTGCTGCTGCTGAATAATTTTCACATGTATTCCATCTTTAATTCGATAACGTCACATCAATGATGAAATCTTTCAAAGACTCGGGCCATAATCGCTTCATGCTGAAATGAGAAAAATGCTCTGTTGGTAATACAGCTTCCTTTTGTTATTAGTTATCAGGCAATGCTGACA
Organism: Doryteuthis pealeii; assembly: GCA_023376005.1. Taxonomy (NCBI): domain Eukaryota; kingdom Metazoa; phylum Mollusca; class Cephalopoda; order Myopsida; family Loliginidae; genus Doryteuthis; species Doryteuthis pealeii. Next base: position 108,532,755 of record CM042140.1, read on the forward strand.
ACCATGAATTTGGCAGTCTTGAAAAGACGAGCTGTTTTATTGTAGAACAGACTAAAAGGCACCAGTAATTTTTTGTTCCTTATTATGTGGCACAGTCAGTCTCAGCTCTAATGAAATCTTTTATCGCAAATAAAATCTGGTTGTAATCTAGGATATTGAATGTAATAAAAATGATGGAGTTTTTACGATGCTATGGCGACAAAACAAAAAGGAAACAAAACAAACTAATGAGTCTTGCACTTTACCGCAAGGGAAACAAAAAAGTAAGGCACATGAAAAAGCCATTCACTATTTAAAAGGTAACATTTTTTGTTAGTTACTTTTTAATCGTTAGTCGCACATTGCTGTGTATATCATGTAACCTTTGGTTTACTCTGTTTTGAATGTACTCAAAATATAAGAGAATCATTTTATCGATGATCAGATAAAATGATTGAAATGATATCATATATCTATAATTTTGGCTTTACTTTTCAATCAGTGACGTCGCCACATTGCCTATGTATATCAAGTAAACCTTGTGTTTACTCTGTTTGAAAGTAGTCAAAATATAAGAGAATCGCTTTATCGATGATGAGATAAAAATGATTGAAATGATATCATATATCTATAATCTTGGCTTTATATTGAGAGCAAAAATATGATGTACGAGCGAGAATCATCATACACTTATATTAATAAATACAGTAAAGTCTACTGAGTGCCTATTGTCGGCATAAACCAAACAGCGAGGGATCTATCCCATTTTCTCTAGGCTAGACTACGGAGATTTTTTCTAAGGCGGAGCCCAACACCTAGAGTCAGCTCCCAAATGCTTTACCGCACCGATCAGATTGTCCAAACTGTGCTACTCATGCGTTGAGTTGTGGGAACGGTATCTAACTCGGAATTTGAAATGCCTAGACGGATGCTCTACCACACTTTATGTTATAAGCTAACAAAAAATTGAAGTTAAGCTTAAGTAAAATTATAAAGGAAGTTTGACATCAATAGATGATACGGTAAAGCCACACATGCTTTACTTTTCAATGACGAGGATAGACACTGTCCAACGATTAGGGAGATGACAACGTTGACACTGTTCAAAGAACTGAGGCAATTACGAACGTCTATGTTGTTCAGAGAACCGAGATGAAAGAGAATGATATGTATTCTGGGTTTCTCGTGTGAGTACAAAGCATCAAAAAGACACAACCTCAAATTCTAAGGGAGACAATTATCCATTGCCCTCCTACACTAATCAATGGGGATGCCTTGATTAGGTTGGTTTGTGGGTTGGCTTAACGTCATATCCACCCTTGTGGGTTATTTAATGCCACATCTTGTTTACACATACACATACATGCACATACACGCATACACACACACATATTTATGATTCATGTGTAGTAATAAATTGGTAACATAATTTTCATTAAGTTCATCTTTATTAATAAATAATAGTGGCCACGCATTCTAGCAACTATATGTTACAAATGCTTGGGTGTTGCCATAAGAGCAATTTTGAAGAATAGATCTAGGGAATCATATAGTTGCTAGGGCCTGACTAGACCAGCTGATTGATCGGTTAAGACCTCTCCGACCCACATATAGTAAGGGCCGAAGTGAAGTGTTCTATATCACGTGACCGTAGCAAAGCCACCGTAATTGCGCCATCATATTTCACGGTTGATACATACGCCCACATTCAAGGGGAAGGGTATTATCCTCTGCAGTGAGTCATTCGTGGACAAAAGTAAGCGAACGGTATCCAGCCACGCAGACAGGGCAAACATTTGATTAGTTGTATCTAATGTGACAGTGTGATCTATCCAATCCAACATTTGAAATCTTGAACCAGACTAGGTTGATTCCTTGTTACAGGTCTATTCCAACGGAGATGATTTGAACTGTTATAATTTGTACATAATTATTTATACATGGTTGTTATGTTTCTTTCGTTTAATTAATTTTGACTCACACATTTAGCCAATAGCTAATTAATGCTTTTCCAGGTGTCAAATTATCATTAGTCACTCATGCACTTGTTAGCGCCAAACACAATTGATAACCAGAAAATTTTGTTCTACTTATTCAAAGAACCGATTTATTCACCAAAAAAATCTGATTTGATAAATGATATTTAAAGATTGTTAATAGATATTTGAGTTCATTTTTGGCTGTCTAAAAATGTCCATTCTTTTTCAAACATCTTTTTAATTTGATGCTTATTGCTTTTTGAAAATGTATTTTCAAATTGATATAAAGGATAAGTTTCTTCTCTACTTATCTTAAAGAAAGATTTATAACACCAAAACAAATCTGTTTGATAAATAATATTTCAAGATTGTCAATAGATATGTGAGTTCCTTTTTAGCTGTATAAATGTCCATTCTTTTTTTTTTAATTTAAAAACGTTGATGCTAATGCTTTTTGCAAATTTATTTTCATATGTAAAGAAAAGATGTCACTTTAAGAATAGAAAAAATATTCTATAATATTAAAATATTTCAAGAGTGTATGTGTTTAGCATTCGTCTTCTATTCTAACACAGATTTGAACTTGGTCATTGGAAAAAATTCACAGCATAAGTGTTATTATTTTATTGATTTTTAAAGATATGTGTTATTTAATCATGATTGATGTGCAAACTAATTTTGATATGTATGTAATTAGCAATGAGAGCAGACTGTAACAAAAGGTATTTTTTCAACAGAGTAAAGCAGGTTTGTATTCAGAGTTTTCATTTTTCTAGAGTGGTCACCACACTAAAGTTAGAGAGTATGTCCTATTATTTTTCCATAGCTGAGGGGAGAAGGTCATTTGTAACTTTATCAAGGGTATTAGCGCTATGTCAAATGCAAACAACCTCGTCGTGAATTTGAACTCGTGTGGTCGTATCAATTTTCCACGACGATATACGTTGCATGCGAGTGACTCAAATGCACACACACACACACACACACATATATATATAATATATATATATATATATTATATTATATATATAATAGAGAGAGAGAGAGAGAGAGAGAGATAGAGAGAGAGAGAGAGAGAGATAGAGATAGAAAGTTATATAGATAGATAAAGATATAGATATAGATTTTCAATGTGATTTTCAAACATTTTTTAGTTTGAGGAAAGTATAAACGAGAAATTGACAGTTAAAAAAACCCTTTGACACTACGTCTACGCTATCCTAACTTAGATGTATATGATCTATCACCGATATGTAGCACTCTTTATTTACAAATACACCAACATGTCGTACACACACACGCTTACGCACACACACAACCATATGCACACGCACACGCACACACACACACACACACATACACACACACACATATATATATGCAGAAATATTTTTTGCTAGCAATAGTAACAGTTGTTATGTAATGGACATGGCCAATAAACCTACAACCTGACAGATGTGTAATCGTGTGTCTCATCTTTTGACATACAGGGTTCATTCATTGGCTAGAGTGTGTCATGTGGCATCGATAGGTTTTTGTTAGATTTTAAAACTAAGGAAATTTGAGTTCTAAATGCCAAAGGGAAAAGATGACTTATTTCCTGCTTAAGCTGAACCCCCCGAGCGGAGTGACATCGCATGAATAATGAATAAAATGAACACACCACGCCCTCCCAAATGAGACCGGTCTATAAAGAAATGGTAACAGTGAAAATAAACGAGAATGTATTTGATACCCAACAGATTTGTTTCCCATTTCATAATCTGGATCAAGTTACATCTTTCTAATTTTAGGCCATACTCATTTTGGCCAACTGCGCCTGTGTATGACTTTAAACTGCATCCAATTTTAGGCCATATCCATTTTGGCCAACTGCTCCCGTGTACGACTTTAAACTGCATCCAATTTTAGGCCATATCCATTTTGGCCAACTGCTCCTGTGTATGACTTTAAACTGCATCCGATTTTAGGCCACACCCATTCTGGCCAACTGCTCCTGTCTATGACTTTAAACTGCATCCAATTTCAAGCCATACCCATTTTGGCCAACTGTTCCCGTGTACGACTTTAGTCTGCATAGGCTTTCCCATTTAGTTCAAGTACTGCTACGGATTACTTTAAACTGCATCCGATTTTAAGCCATCCTTATTCCGGATATTATTTTGAATTGCATTCGGTTTTTGGCCAACTGATCTTGTGTGTGATTTTAACCTAACTATTTTACACAGAACTTTGTAGGAATATTTCAATAAAATGAATATCCAACTATTGTTTGGTACTATTTCTCTGAATGTTTAAGATGATGCTTGATGATTATTATTATCTGCCTTATTCGGACTATTGTCCTCATCTTCATTATCTGTACAACGTTTCGGCCGATATTTCCTCCGGCCTTCTTCAGGTATGTCTTGTCGGACTCGGGAACCTTCTCGGACTCGGGAACACATGGCCTAGTGGATAAAGGAGTTAGGTTAAGACATCTCTAAGTGACAGTTATCTCTAGATTGCAGGTTCAATCCTGATGAAGGGCAGCAGTAACATAGAATAATAATTAACACAGCTTAACGCCTCTACCCCAGCTATGGTTGGCGGAATGAGAACAGGATACCCCCGTGGACTGAATAAAGGGTTAGGTTCAAAGTTTCGTAATGGCTCCCGATTACGACAAGAAGGTTCCCGAGTCCGAGAAGGTTCAGGAGTCCGACAAGAAATACATGAAGAAGGCCGGAGGGTGTATCGGGCGAAACGTTATACAGATAACAATGAAGATGAGAACAATAGTCCGAATAAACCAGATAAAAGTATTGCTTGGTAATAACCATTAATTACTGTATCTTTATAAATTCTTATGTGGCCTTCGGTACATAATATAGCTTTCTCTCAGATGCACTACTAATAACTAGTGGTGGATGGGAGCTGCACAAATATGCTGCGTGCGATCTTGAATACGTCATAGAAATAGCATCCACAAAGAAGAAGCTGTTCGGCCACCTGCCCCCTATCTCACAAACCATCCGAGTGAGAAGGACAATACATACTAGACACTGCTGGAGAAGAAAGGACGAACTCATAAGCGACGTTCTACTTTGGAAGCCAACACATGGACATGCTCATGTGGGCCGCCTAGCCATGACCTACATTGACCAACTCTGCGCGGATACTGGATGCTGCGCAGAGCACCTCGCTGGGACAAATAATGATAGAGAAGTTTGGTGAAAGATTGTCATGGGCATCCGTGCTAATCGCGTGGCATGATGATGATGCTGATGATGATGGTGATGATGATGATGAGTGACTGTTCCTCGCTGGATACACAATGGATACACAACCTTGAGTAACATGCTACCGAGCACGTTGGGTAAAGTATCTACCTTTTTGTCTGATCGTATGACGCAAGGATTACGAGCATTGCTGAGCTACCACTGCGTGAACGAGCAATACACAACATTCCAGTTCAAAAAAAGGAAAAAGAAAGAAGAAGGAAGAAACATCAACGCCAGTTGTTTTAGAAGTTTTTGCCCAAGTGATTATTTATTGATTTTCATCGCATAGTATGATAAACTCTGTCTTTGAAAATGGAAAGACAGCTAGGAGTCAATAGCAATCAAATATATTTTAGGACCGACATGGAATTCTGATTTCAGTTATATATTCTTCTGCATGTCTGTGACAAGACATCGAATCCTTTTTTGGAGTTGATCATCGGTGATAGTTTTA
>CM042140.1:108545929-108547453 GCA_023376005.1 Doryteuthis pealeii
GGCGCTCCACCTCAGATGCAAAACAATCTCCTTTGTCTATCGCTATTGAAAATTGGATAGACTCCCTCGCTGACTGGCTGATGCCGACTTAGACCACCCCGACGACTTTAATTTTACTTTTAATATATGATAATATGAGAGAGATAGATAGATGGATAGATAGATGGATAGATAAGAGAAAAAAAGAGAGAGAAAGAGAGAGAGAGAAGAGAGAGAGAGAGATAATGACTAACATAGACCCGTTTTCCGGGCGTATCCCGTCTCTTCAGCCGGATGGAAAACTCGATCGATTCATCATCAGTCCAGATTTCTGAACACTAGACCATCAGCACCTACAGACTTGAGCAAGGACTTTAACTGATAAATAAATACATCTGTATATGCAAAGACCGCCAGCGAGTGCTCAATTCATTTTATAGAAGGGGTTGCCATTAAGTTGTAGTCAGAATCAATCACGAAATCCCCCCAAAGTGCTCAAAGAATATATATATATATATATATATATATAATATAATATATATTGTGTGTGTTGTGTGTGTGTGTGTGTGTGTGGATGTATGTATGTATAATATGTAGGCCGAGTGGTCAATCCGTCGCTATATTTTCAATCTCATTAAAATTTGTAAAAGTATTATTTACCACAGAAAAAAATATTTAAATGAAATAAAAATATATTAATATTCATATTATGAGACATGAAATTTCAGAGAATCTTATAGAACTTAGATTTTAGAAAAATACTTTGTAAAGAGTTCCGATCAAAAATAACAATGTTTCTGATCTAAGACTATTTTCCGTTAATCTTACCTAATGCTATATTCCAAAATTGACCCGTATGACAAGCCCAAAATGAACAACATCCTTTTTGTAAAATAACATATTTGCATTTAAAACATAGTAAAAAAATAATTCTTCAATTTATCTGATTGCTTATTCAATTTGAAACCATAAGTTTCAGAAATTTCGATATTTTTGCAGCCTTCATATATTTTTTTCACTTTGGGGTGGTCCTTAATATAAATTCTTTCAAAGATTTGCCATCTAAACTACTTTATATACACAAGGCATTTTTTTACAAGGACAGGAATGGCTGGTGGTTTTTTAAGTTTAACGTTCTCGTTTTTCAAATCTTTTAATTTTATCTTTGAAAATAAAAATTATAAAATTAACTGCAACTTCTCGGAAGGACAAACATAAAAATATATTACCAGATAATTTGAAAAGCTCAAACTGGTTGTCTTTTTCCTAGTAACGAAAACTTTTCCAACTGAAACATTTTATATTGTCAGGTGTTATTATTGAACTTCAATAAGGTTTCCTTTTTAGAATAATATAGGATACAAAAACCCGCTGGTCAATTAAAACGAGTTTAGGGTTTCGATCACTTTCTTTTATTTCTCTGAATGATAGCTGTCTGACTGGTTGATCAATCAGAAGTTATTAGGTTACAATTTTCCCTTTAATATAACCGTTGAGACTGATTTAAACAATAAGAGAGGGGACCCCAGACCAGAAAAAAGACAA
>CM042140.1:108547553-108565053 GCA_023376005.1 Doryteuthis pealeii
AAAATGATGGGATAGTGTAGTATCTATATTATATATGAGTATTCTCTTGTTATATTATATATAGCAATGGTTTATAGGAGAGAAGAATAAACGAATTTTGTATAAATGATTAGATAAACTTTTGGGTCACTCTAATACTATTTTGAGGATTGAGATTTACAATGTTGATTTTTAACAGTATATTGGACTGAAATTGAAGGTACTGTATGGCAAAATATATTCACCAAGACGATTCCCTTTATAGGTAATGTCGGTTAAACCATGGTGAGTCTATTTGCACTCCCCTTTGAAAGACTGGGAAGATATATACAAATTGATTGATTTTTGTTTAATTATTGAATTATATCAGTAAAAATCAAAAACTGAATTTTTTACGTTTCTTAATCATAAACATATTAAGGTGTATACGAGATTTCAGTACTGAATGACATCTCTTTTCGGAGTTATAAGACGTCACGCACGTATCAAGACATTACTTTTATATATATATATATATATATATATATATTAATATATATATATATATATATATATATATTGCAAACGACAGTGTTTTGCTTGTTGTTGTTTGTTTTTTGGGTTTTTTTGTTCTTTTTTGTATGTTTCTTTTTCTTTTCTTTTTTCTTTTTTCTTTTTTCTTTTTTATTATCGTGTTGTTGTTTTTCATCAATTCATTTTTTCTAATATTTCATAGGTTATACAAAAGAGGCTCAAAAGGCGATACAAAAATATCGAAACGAAGAACGTTTTGAACGCTCACCCGAAACCGAGGCTATAGTCAACGCCAAATTCCAGTATGAAATTTTCTGATCTTTTAGATTTTTAATAATTTCGATTTAGGATCTATATATATCTTCTGTGGGCCCCGCAAATTATATAATGGTTAGCAAGCTCGATTAGTAGACCACTGGAAGTGAGTTCGATTCTCACTGGGCGCCCGATACTTCTGGCCTTGTGCCATATCTAAGCTAAGCTTAGTAAATAACTATGTGGTGTAATGGTTAGCAAGCTCGATTCACAGACCATTGGTAGTGAGTTCGATTCTCACTGGGCGTCCCATAATTCTGACCTTAGCTACATCTAAACTAAGCTTAGTAAATAACTATATAGGACTTCCGTTTCATATCAAATACAATATAAATACAGGGTTCTACAACGTCCATATGCACTTTAAAGTTATAAATTCTTTAAAGTGCACACATATTTTATGGACCTGTATATATATTGAGAGACAGACAGACAGACAGACACACACACACAGATAGACAGACAGATAAATAGACTGATGAAAACCTTAGTCTATCATATATATATATATTTATTTCGGCCTTGTTAGCCTCTTCAAATCTGATTTCAGAATGGAACATTCTGAAATCAGACTTGAAGAGGCTAAATAAGCCGAAATAAATCTAGGTAATTATGAACTTTTGTTTAGTAAATTAGGGTGTCCCAGAAATAAACAGAACCCACAAATTTTGTAATAAAACTGTTAGTTTTCCCATTAAACAAATAAATTAGGGTTTATGGTTAGGGTTAGGGTTAGGGTTTAGGGTTAGTTTAATGGGAAAATAAATAAATAAATTGGGTTCTGTTTTTTCTGAGTTAGCCTGTACAGGGTGACCCAGAAAAAACCGAAATCAAATCATTTATTTATTTCCCCATTAAACTAACCCTAAACCCTAACCCCATCCCTAACCCTAGCCCTAAACCCTAATTTATTTGTTTAATGGGAAAATTAACAGTTTTATTACAAAATTTGTGGGTTCTGTTTATTTCTGGGACACCCTAATTTACTAAACAAAAGTTCATAATTACCTAAATCTATATATAATAAACTAATGTTTTCACCCATTTATTTATACTCAGTATCTATAAATATATGTTCATATACAGATATTCATATGGAATTACGCAAAATTTTTATATGTACGTTTGAATTCTCTATCACGGAAATACTTGATATTATTCATTCATAAACATATGTGTGTGTGTGTGTGTGTGTGTGTGTGTGTTTGTGTGTGTGTGTATGCGTGCGTGATCAATATAAAAAATCTTCGATATTTAGATACTTCTGCGTGCTAGGCTGGAGAGCATGATGTACATTTATAAAGGAATATAAAGGGTTAATATATATGTATATCTGTGTATGTGTGTGTGTGTGTGTGTGTGTGTGTGTATGTTAACAAGCTACCTATAAATCATTTTCTTTAGCAATGTTCTAAATCCTTTTTAAATATAAATAAACCAAATTGAAAAAAAAAACCACTAAGAAATGACTAATTTCCATCTTTCCCTTTCAGAGCCATGGAAGTATTGGATTTATTATTTGCCTACCAGAGAAATATCCGTCTTAAAGTAAGTGTCTTTTTGTCACCTCCAGGTAATTCCATCTCTAATCATCCAGACCATGTCAGCGCCCACCCCTCCTCACCTCAATTTTTCTTAAATCTTTTTCCAGCTGTGGATTATGTTAAAGTTAAACAATCCCTAAAATTTGAGCTTCCAATTCCAAACATTGGCGAAGTTATGTCGATTTTAACTCACCAAATTTGGGTGGGGGGTCGTGAAAGACTTTTTGTTTTGCGAAACTTTTTGTAATTTATTTTTGTCTGTAAAATGAGTTCTAGAGCTTCCCTACTCCTAGAAATTGGTTTATGAAAGCATTTTGGTCCAAGGAATCTAAAAAGGCTATAAAAAAAGTCTTAAAGTTATCCAATTTAAACTTAATAATGATTTCTGATTTCCAAAATTCTAACTGATGTTGTAGCTTCGGTTCTAAGCAAAAATCAAACTATCTTCTTGTACGAATAATGTTCAATAGTCTTATTTTCAGGGATTGACAATTCTATTTAATAATCATTTGTTCGCACCCACTTATATGGTTTCACGTGGAGGCGCATGGTGTAATGGTTAGCGTCGTAGGAAATGGACTCGTCGATCCGAGTTCAAATCCTGGACGAAGCTGTTTGCATTTCACATGGCGCTAATACCCTTGGGAAAGGTGTGAATCCAATTCTCCCTCCAGCTGTGGTTAAATAGCAGGACAGACTTGGCTCTTTAACCATGGCTAGTCTACAAGAAGGAAAACTCTGAATTCAAACTCCGCTTAAGAAATTGACCTTGTGTCGCATCCTGCTCGTGTGGAGGGGTTGGTAAATATATGTATGGTTTTACGTGTTCCTCTGCTTTAGCGAGTGGGGGTCCCCGTGGCGCAGGAACTGACCTACTGGGTTGTGACTTCGTATTAAGCGAGTTTGAACTGAGGTGATGACAGGGCGGGACACAAGTCGGTAGATACTAGTGTATTCCTTCATGTAAGCCACGACCAAGAAAATTGTAGTTTGTAATTGGGGGGGGGGGGCTAGCTACAGCTTTTACTGGGCAGAGTTTGAAGTGAGTTGATGACAGGGCGTAACACACGTAGGTAGGTACTAGTGTGCTAATATATAAATATCTTAATTAGTTTTCTATATTTCTTTTTCTTTTTTTTTTCAGGCCTTTGTGACAAAATTCAAGCTGGCTGAAACACAAGCAGGCAAGAGAAAAAAAGAATCCATAATGGAACCATTGCTCTACGAAACTTACGATCCTCAGGATAAATCAAAGTGAGTCATTCATAAGTAACATTTTTCACGTGTCCTAATAAAGGTTGCAAAACCGAAACGTTATAGCGTCAACATCACCACCACGTATATTTTAGAAATGGGAGGGGGGCAAGGGACGTTGATATTCAAATTAAACAAAGTGTTGTATAGCCAAAGCGGTCGTGTTTAATTACTTTCGGAAAGTAATTAAACAAGCCTGAAGATGATACTGAAATTTGAAACACGTGTCGCAAAAATAGAATTTAAAAAGTTTTTTTGCCAAAACAAAATTCAAACCTTATAAAATGTTTCTTTTTTTCCCGTTGGACCCATCATAACAACACTTGCACACACACACACATACACACACACACACACATACACCCCACACAAACGCACGAACGCGCGCGCATATATATATATATATATATATATATATATATATATATATATATATATATAATATAAAAGATCTTATGCCATCTGTTGTAACGGAATGAGAACACTCTACCCCACTGGATTACAAGAAACCTTTTAAGTAGGTCCGAAGGTGCAAACCGTTAATTTGTTTTAACTACACTATTGTACACAACTGATGGGTAACCTATCAATTATGTAACATCTTTAATCTGAAAGAATGGTAAGCACTCATTCTGTGGAAGATTCTTTTTTAAGGCAATGTCTCTGCTTTATCCGATTTACCAATTTTTTATGCAATCTTTTTTCGACTAACGCAAAATTCTAACATTATTTACAGGAAAGCGTGCAAAAAACAAAAAGATGTGACAAAAGAACTTCGTGAAATGTTCCACCAATCTTCAATATTTGACATTGAGGCAACGACGGTGATTCTAATGGTAAGAAAGTATTATATCAACTCGCTTAAAAGATCGATCGATTGATTGATTGATTGATTGATTGATTGATTGATTGATCATCTAAGAATTAGCGGTGTGTTTAACCCGTAGCGACTAATCTGGTGGCCCCATCAGGCACGCCTCGGCTTGTCTGGTGAGGTTGGTGTGTGGTCAACCAGCAATAAAAAAAACAAGAGCTGTGAAAGGGCGGGTGAGCTCCAGGAGTGTCAATGGCCATCCAACCGATATTAATAGGATTGGGGTACTTACTACTCACCCTATCCATCTAGACAAGGATAAGTCTGTTGTAAAACCTCCGATATATATATATATAATATATATATATATATATATATATATATATAAGCGGTTATACTTCATTTCAAGGAAAGGCTAGAGGAGTAAACCCGAAATCAATTCCAGGTGTGGAGTTCCTAAGGTGGTCTGATAATTTCAGCGCTATCCAGCAACTCCTCCGACACTATCGTTTTTCAAACTGTTTTTTTTTTTTTTTTTTTTTTGCGGGGGTGCCTTTCCTTTGAACCACAACGTAGTGTTGAGAGGGGGGTCTGCTGCTCATATGGCTAACAGTACCTGTTGGTCACCCATTTAAGTATTGTACAGGCTTATCACTGCTTAACGCGATGATCTAGTGGAAACCGGTACTTTTACTGTAACTTGACAGTAATATAGAGATGAGCAGAAAGGGAGATAGATAGACAGATAGATAGTGTGTAGAAATATATAATAAGAAAAAAAGAAAAATAGGAAAGTATATTTGTTTTTTGTTTTGTTTTTTGGTTGTTGTTTTTGTTTGTTTTATTTGGGGGGGGATGGGGGATTGGGTTTTTTTAGATATGTGGGCGTGCTCAGAATTCTTTTGTCTTTGATGGAAACCGAATTAAGAGCAGACAAAAAGTATTCAGACTTTTAATTTAGCTCGAATTTTACAACGGTTATGGTCGTTATTAGCTTCAGGGCAGACAAGAGTGACTTTATTTGAATAATTAACTGATTTAATGATAAAAGCCATCAACAAAACAATATTTGAACTAAATAAAGTTTAGTAGTTTCTAAAATTGTTATAAACGATTGGTGTTAGATTATTCTTAAATTGTAAATAATCGCGGGTTATTAAAGTTATTTCTGTTGAGTGACAATAGAAGTATATGTGTGGATGTTGGTATGTTGTATATTGATAAACCGTTGTTTCGGGACGGTTAGTGAAGCTAGATTTTGAATTTAAAAATCGTTGAAATTCAAAATCCATAAGGGTTAGATGACTGGTACCAGGTTGCCTTTTGGGTGACCTTCTTTCCTGTTATACACCGTGGGAAATAACGCTCAGTTGGTTAGTTTTAGCAGTTAAGCAATACGCACCATGATGTAAGCATCGTCTCTGTTTCATTCCTGCCGCGGTTGAGAAAAGTGATCACCAGGTGGCCTTTGGATGACCTTCTTATATATATATTCTTTGTTGGGGTACCAAGTTTCTTGGTACAAGGTGATTCTAGGCCGGTCCTATTCCCTAGAAGTAGTTTTGTTGTAGAGTTCAGGTTCCATATGAGAGCTAAATCCTTAATTTTTTATAAACATAGCAAATTTATTTGTGAATAAAAAGGCCTTAAATACCAGGGGTGTCGTGGTTATGGACCATTTCCACTCGTGGGATTTTGCCAGTCTGAATAAAATAAAAACGTTGTCTGACGAAGCTCGGTGGGCCTCAGATACCCACGAGTGGAAATGGTCCATAATCACGATACCCCTGGTATTTAAGGCCCTTTTATTCACATCATTTGCCTGTAGGCGTATCACGGATTTTGAAATCATCATTCATCTTCTGTACATCACTGTTTTTTGAGTTTTTTAAAATCTATTTATTCATTCATTCAAAGTTGAGTGCACAAAGTTAAGCACCGACAAATCTGTTCAGTATTTAAATGGGTGACCACTGAGGTCATTGTTTTGTTTTTTTTGTTTTTTGTTTTTTTTTGTTTTTTTTTTTTTTTTTTTTTTTGTTTTTGTTTTTTTTTTTGTTTTTTCTTTATTTCTTCTTTTTTAGGAGGTTCTTAGTTTTTTTATTTATTTTTTTCTGTTTTGTCATTTCTAGGATTTGGCCAACTACAAATATGACAAGATGGTGATCAAATCGTTGGATATCATGAACAAAATGTATTCGTCGCAAAGTGATATGTTCAAATTCGCTTTAAAAACGCAGGTAGGATTTCATTAATATCAGTTTATTAATACTCGTGTTCCTTAATAATCGTGTTCCAAATAATCCAAGATGAAATGCAAAAATGTAAATCCTGATTATCTGATGTTGAACTCTTGTTTCGTATGAGTTTTGTCACTCACTTCAACTAAATAATGGACCAATTGTTTTTATTATAAAGAATGAAAAGGAAGAAAAACGAAATGCTACACAGAAAAAATATGACAAAAAAGAAAGAAAGAAAGAAAGAGAGTAGGGGGGGGGAAGAAATATAGAAAAGAGGTGAGCGTGTGGAAGTGATAACGCTAATATGTTTCAATTGAACATAATGAAAAGATGAAAAGAATGAAAGAAAAAAGTGCGAGAGAGTTACATCAAGATTATTATACTTTGACATATTGAACTATTTTAAAGTAGTTTTTGAGTAAACATATCAAAGCGTTGTAATAATCAAATTATCATCCTGTGGTATATACACAGGTCCTGCTAGTGTCAGTTTATTGTAAAGGACAACACAAGAACTCTTATCAATTTCATGCTAGTTTTAATTCATCTTATAATTGTTGTTGTTGTTTATCACTACATTCTGGGTCGATACACACTTCGACCACTCGGGTAAACGGGACAGTGTGTGTAGTGATCTCGTATCAGTTAATGAACAAACGCCAACATCAACAGGCAATATTTGAATGTCCTGATGAAGATTTTAGATACATGTATTTGATATTTGAAACGTTTTAAACATCGACAATCATTTTCAAATATCAATAAATCTTCCTCGCAAGTTTTTCACATTTATTTATTACTTTTCCACCCACACCCACACACACACATACACATATATATATACATCTCTCTCTCTCTCTCTCTCTCTCCTCTCCTCTCTCTCTCTCTCTCTCTCTCTCTCTCTCTCTCTCTCTCTCTGTGTGTGTGTGTCTGCGTGTGTGTATGTTACATTTGTTTGTTGTTTTTTTTGTCTTTCGAACACGAATTATATCACGTAGCTTTCAAACAGAATGCTACTAACGGCAATTGAATGCTCGGATTTTTCTCATTTTTTTCTTTCCATATTTAAAATTGAATATAATTCAGAATATACATCACATATTGACAATATCCTGCAAATGGTTTAATATTCAAAAAACGAAACGTTTACCGTTGGAAAATACCCCAAAAAGAGAAGGGAAATGCGTTTAAACATTAAACATAGAATGTTATGTTGTTTCTAGACATAATGTTATGATTTGGGATCATTTGAACAAAAATTGGCCAAGTTATTAGATTACGAAATCATATAGATTTTCCTGAAACACCCTGTACATCTCAAATGATATCAAACACTGTGTATTTTTCCAGCGAAACAGAATTGCCTATTTTTCTTTTCATTTACCGAATTTCCTTTCTTCTTAGGTTTTATTGACAACGACTCAGCCCGTGTTCATCGTGAAGTGCAAAGAAGTCTTCCCACTCTCCGACGAATGTCCAAAGCGAAGCTCAGTGAACACAAGTTGAGATTATGTGTCAGATACTTGATGAGTTGGCCGAGTAAGTACAAATAGATTTTTCAAGCAAATATCTCAAGTGGTCATCACCGTGGCATTAAGTGGCATTAACTGTTCATTAAAGAGTTCAAGTGAAAAGTTAATTGACATTGGGGTTGTCGCCTTCATTTATTTTGTCTCCTTCTTTAAACCAGACTTTGTTGGCGAACGATTTGTTGTTTACGGGAATTTTTGGTGTTTTTTGGTTTACTTCTTTTTCTTTTTTTCTCTTTGTTTTTTTTTGTTTTTTGTTTTTTGTTTTTTAATGCACTGACGTTAACTCAGAATAAGAATTAAAGAATTATAATAAGTATCAACTGGCAACATTCCTGTCGATGCCTGGGACAAAAAGAAACCTTAATTAGAAACGTATTTATTAACAATTTCTCTATTAAGGACTATCTGAGATAGACTTCCCTCAAAACAGCCCATGTTATTAATGCATTCAAAATCCTGCAATGCATATTATATATTACTAAGAAATAAAGGTTCACATAATATATGGTGTAAATAATTTGCATACCGGTTTAGTAAAATCGTGTTTGATAAATGATTACTTGGAGTTATTGATTTCTAAATATTCTTGTTTTATTCCCAAACGTATTTAAAAGCAATCCTATGTATATTTTCACCATGTTATTTCATCTATATGGTTTACAGATACACACACACAAATATATATATATATAATATATATATATATATATATATATATATATATATATATATATATATAGTTAAGGCAACTTCTTTTCAGAATGAGAACAACTCACCAATCCAGGGAAGAAAGAGTGTAGGTACGCATGTGGCTTATATATATACGAGGCGTGTCAAAATATATCGAGATTTTGTTAAACTTTTTGACAAACCTTGTATTCTGAAAAAATAACGTTTCATTCATTTTTTTTCAGAATAAAAGGTGTGTAAAAAAGTACCAAGTTTGAAGCTGTATTTACCAAGATACGCATGAAGAATGAATGAAACGTTTTTGTTTTACTACAAGGTGTGTCAAAAAGTGCAAAAATCTCGAAACTTTTTTGACACACCTCATATATATATATATATATATATATATATATATATATAGATAGATAGATAGATAGATAGATTACACAACTCCCATGAACCCCTCCCTCACATATATATGAGCATCTAAAAAATAACTTACCTCATAGAGGTTCTTCACGGAACAAATGAACATGCTACTATTAAACACACTCGCCTACCCGGATTTTAACAGCATGTTAAACCCACTATAACACTTGAACTTTTATAATTCTTCTACAATTCTCCCTTTCTAATAATGTATCAACAATTTCTTCAAATGAGAAATTTTCTCCTGACGATGACCGAAGGTCGAATCTAGTTGAGAATAAACAACATTCAAGAAATATTCCTGATTGTCTTAATAATTTTTGTTCACACACCATATATATATATATACATATACATATATATATATATTATATATAATATATATATATATATATATATATATAAAGCAGGTGGAAAGAAAATGGTTAACGTATATTTGAATCGTCCATCGTTCTGCGTTTTCGCAAACATTATTTTCCTCGTACTCCCTCCACCAGAAATGAGATCGAAACAAGAAATCCGTCATATTAACAAAACAGCGAACCCGATTTCCACCTCGCAACACGATGGAAGTTTCTTAAGTGGAGTTTAACCCATTTAAATTCAGTGTTTTACTTCTACTACACTGATGGCCTAAACAAAGCAAAAACAGTTTGTCCTACTATTTACCCGTAGCTGAATGTATGCTGGTTGAATTCATACCTTTTCAAGGGGCATTAGAGCTTTGGGAAATGCAAACAAGTAGCCGAGTCCACTTCCTATTAAAATTACTGCAAGGCCACGAAATCCTCCTTCACATCAATTTTGTGTTATTTTATTTTAACTGAAAATACTATCAGGATGGACAAGGTTTACAGAAATCTATAATCGATAACATCTGTATACAGAATTGATCGACCTATATATTTAATTGGAGGTATACGTCCCCTTGAAAAGCAAACATTCACATACCTCTGATTTTTATTCGATCATTGTGATTAATACAAAACCTGATCAATACTTCGACAATGATTTAAGTGACTAAACACTTTATACACCACTTATAGACCAGTTCTTTAGGATGTTCGTCCCTGTCGTTTCTCAAGTCGAGTTATTTCGATTCCCACCAGATGTCTTCTATTAATTACTATTCTTTGCAGTCACGGAAACAAAACTTCGAAATTTTATTAGATTAACTCAGAAAGTCAACTCAGAAGGTCGAACAGATCGTCACAAGGTTACTTTGTCATGTTACATAATCTATGGGGTGGCATAAGATTATTGTCAATCCCCTGTAATTCTGAGGGGATGACCCTTTTCATACTGATGTAAGGTAGTATAGAGATATGGTGGCGATCAGTGCAGTTGATGGCCCTGAAAGTGAGTGACGGCGTTTGACCTCACTCTCACCTTGCCTTCCGGGGATAAATCGTGGGAACCGGAAGACATAGAAGAACCTGTCCCGGTTTAAGAATAGCAAGGAGCTTTAGTTTAGTTTTGCAGTGGACGTCAGACAGAGCAGTCGGCCATGATGCTCTGTCTAAACTGTAACTCTGCATACGCGCGCTATGTTATGTCTGGATTGGGGATTTACCGAATAAAGTAACATTAAAAGAAAATCGAAGTCTTGTGTTTACTAAAAACTAACAATGACACAGGGCTTCTGATAAGGAGAAATCCCTAACAGAAACCAGACCCGAAGTCCCCAAGAAAGTCCAGACCTTAGAAGATTCCAGACCAAGATATACCAAAGACGATCAGAATAACAAAGCCGACCAAAAGAATAGATGTCCAAGATATAGAAGCAAGTAAGAAGTAAAGAAGTAATGAAGTGTATACAACAGTCAAACCCATCGATATTCGTACAGATTTTGCTTAGAGCTGGGTCAAAGTTTTATCTTGGAAGCTAACCCCATTTTGCGAATGCACGTTAATGTCAATTTCTCAAAATTAATACATTTGATTTCTCTTCTAATCAAAAACATACGGTTTACTATGTCGCACTAAATCCTCTGTTGCATGTAAAGATCGGATTTCTCACACGCCATAGATTTATTGTGTATAAATCATCCATTAACTACGTTTAAACTAAATTGAGTTGAATTATCTAAGTCGAATATATGGTACAGATAAATTGCCAAAATTATCTACTCTTATTTGAATCGGAGTCAACTCAGCAGGTCAAACAAAGCATCTTACTTTGTCAAATCCATCGATAATCGTACAGATTTTACTTAGCGCTGGGCCAAATTTCTCTTCTAATCAAAAGCATATGGTCAATCTAAATCCTCTTCTATGAATTTATGTCGGTTTCATCCGTTGCATGTAAAAATCACATTTTCTCACACACCCTAGATTTATTGTGTACTAGAAGAAGCTACCCGGCGTCATCTGGGTAGAGGGGGATTTTTTTTAGTTAGTCTCGCAGGTCCATGGGGCATCCTGTGAGGATCCAGCTCACGATTCAGTAATAATTGATTACTGAATCGTGAGGTAGACATTCACAGGATGCCCTATTAAAATACCCACTTACAAAAAAATATCTTGCATTGATCCGACCACTCTAAAACGAAAAAATAATGTCTACTATTTATTAATTACAAAAAAATTCTAGGCTGTTATCATTTAAATCTTATTTGTTTTAATTATCCTCACGAAAATAAATCAAATCTTCATTATGTTACTTAAAAAAGCAAGACCTAATGTGTATATATATATATATATACTTTGTTGTTAATTGTTGTATTATCGTAGTTTCCTCCGGACATACATACACACAACTGCCATTTATATATGTATATATAAATCATCCATTAGCAACGTTTAAAATAAATTGAGTTAAATTATCAAAGTCAAATATATGGAACAGATAATTACCCAAATTATCTACACTTATTTGAGGCAAAGACTTTTCTGAAATCCAATATTTAGGCCTAATTATCAAATGGAATTTATTTCGGAAAATTTCCAGATAAAGTAAGACAAAATTCCAGGTAACTGTATCACATTATCAGAATATTTTATGCATGGCATAGAAATGTTTTTTCTCAGACTGAAGTTTCATTTGGAAAGTAGAAATTGCATGCGTTTTATAAGCAGTCAAATACATATATGTCATTGACAAAAAAATCATTAATGAATTTATTTGGATATCTTAAAATAAAAATAATTCAGTAAGCATTAATATATATTAGTATATTCGTTATTTTAAAACTTGTAATTTCTTCTGTCTTTTCTTCTTCTTTTTAAACATTTCAGTCGCTTTTTATAACAACTCACTCAGGTGGTTATTTTTAAGACAGATTTTTAAGACTATGCAAATAAGAATTTAATAAGAAATAAACTCTCCTTAAAAATAAAATATAAAAAATTATTCTTCTAAAAATAAAAAATAAAAAACAAATAAGAAAACTTATGTATTTTTCAGAAAATTATATTTCCTATTAAATAAGAAGATAAAAATGTTACAATTTTTTGAAGATGTAATGAATACCATTGATATATTTCTAGCATAAGACTAATCTGTTATGATAAAAAAAGGATTTTGTTACACAATGTCGCCACCTTGATTTTGTCGTTGTTATCGTTGTTGCAGCCGAGTCAAATAAAACTGAGAAAAAAAAAATCAATGAAGATTTGTCATTCTTTCTCCAAGGATTATTTTACATTTCATATAGTTTTTTTTTATTTATAACAACTGAAAATGTAAAAAATAAAAAAATGGCATTAATTGATTTTTATATATCTTCTGAGTTGAATTACAAAGAAGCAACATTAGCTTCATGACGCACAAAAAAAAGAAAGATGAAAAAGGAATGAAATTGCTGCATCTACAACGTTTGCAATTTTTACATGAAATGCATACAATCGAAATTGGTTGGAAAATTTCAATTAGATACTTCAGACATATATATATATATATATTATATATATATATATATATATATATATATATATATATATATATATATATAATGCAATATAATGTTTTTTGACCGTCTAACGTTTGCAAGTAGGCATGAAACTGCAGTTATGAGATATTAAATCCATAATATTTAATCCTTGATTTATATATATATATAATATATATATATATATATATATATATATATGTGTGTGTGTGTGTGTGTGTGTGTGTGTGTGTGTTTGTGTGTGTGTATGTGTGTTAATCATACATATATATGTATGTATTATTCACATATATATATATATATTTATATGTATGTATTAATTGCACCCCCCACTCATATATATTCGTATCAATCATATATATATATATATATATTATATATATATATATATATATATACACGTATCGATCATCTGTCTATCTTTATATATAAAATAATGTCTTGCTATGGACGATATATATATGATTTTTAATCTTTATAACTTGGACCTTGTTTTGAAAGAAACTATTCATGAAATAAACATTATTACGCGAAATATTCATTCTACAAATAAAGTAATGTTTCGTTACTAGCTTCTTTGTTACTTTTAGGGTAAAAAAGGAAATGAACTAAAATGATAGATTTTAGCAGTTTTCCTCCAACAAGGATAATGACATATACGTATTTAAAATAAAACACATGAGCTGTTAATTTTCAAAAGGAAACCTCAGTCTAAAATACACATTTTACGCATCTCGGGTAAGACGTGATATGAGATCACAAATATGGGGTAACCAACAAGGATCTAACTCGCTATTCAATAGTAATTGAACTATGAGAGCAGCATGCTAGCCAATACGCCACGATGTAATTCCCTACTTATTTAACCAAAACTGTTTATCACGCACAGGATGTGACACAAGTTCGTAAGTATATGGAATCCAGCAATGATTGAGATCGTTATTCAGAAGTAACGGATTTCCGAGCCTAGTTTGCTATTAATTACAATATGATGTGTGTCTTTTTTTTTAACGAATCCGTTTGTCACAGGTAAGATATAACACAAGGTCGTAAAAAAAGCGCATCAAATTCATTATTCCGTATAAATGGATATGTGAGACAAACATGCAAATCAATATACCACAATGGAAAGCCTAATATTAAGATTTAAACAATATAAAATATTCTTGAAATAAACGAATATTATAATACACATATTCTTAGCTGGAATTCTTGTATTCCTTGTATGTCCCAAAATATGCACCGATTTTCATCTTAAAAATGAATTAAAATGAATTAAATCGATTATTTAAGGTCAAATTTTTGTTTTAGTTGAAATGTAGAAACATAATGAGCATCCGTAAGAAGGCAATGTGATATTACAAATGGAATTTATTTTAAATATATTTTCAACATTACATTCTTCCAAAAAAATTGACGAAAATGGGCGGTTTGTTTGAAGTAAATTACAACCTAAATTTAAGATTTTAAAACAATTGTAACAGTTTCTTCTTAGAAATCAATAAGAAAAACATTAAATATACTATGTACAGAAAAATTACATACCCGCAGAAAAAACCTTAAGTGAAAAAAAAAAATATTGCATTTTTTATTTACAAAAGTCAGTAAGAAAACTGTTAAAAATACGGTGGCCAATTAGTGCTCATATTGATTTTTAGAAATTACCAAAAATAAGGGAATAATCTGATTTTAATAAAAGTTTCAGATAATAAAAGATAGGGAAACGCATTATACTCCAAGGGGATTACTTTGAAGTGGAAAAGTTGTAGTTTGTAGTTTGGATTTGAAGTAATTTTTGTAACACCAATCCTGGAACTTTTTGGACATACCACGTAGATTACTACCTCGCCTGTCTGCATGTCGTGTTTTATTGTTGTATGCAGTCAGGATGTTGTTTTTAACTTTTTTTCCATCTACATTCGTTGGCACATGAAAAGAACATCGAAAGACCATGTTATTGTTGAAGTTACAGATCCGGAGGCGGTATAAACCAACAACTGAGACATTATGATTATGTCTGCGAATGCGATATTTGAGTGTTCAGTGATCCAAACTGTGATCCTCTTACCGTGATCGCTTTGTCAATGCTTTTTTGCCCACGCGTTGTGTTTTGAAAGGCGCAATATCATTATATAACCGTCTATACATACATAAAGGGCAGTTGGTGTGTATGTATGTATGTCCGGATGAAACGATGAAAATGAAATAAATAACGACAAGGTATATATATATATATATATATATATATATATATATATATATATATAAAGTAAAGTAAAGTCGGCGGGGCGGCCTAAAGTCGGTATCAGCCAGTCAGCGAGGGAGTCTATCCCCTTTTCAATAGCGCTAGACCAAGGAGATTGTTTTTTAGCATCTAAGGTGGAGCGCCACACCTACCATCAGCTCCTTACTTTACCGCACAGATCCCTGTGCTACTCATACGCTGAGTTGGCGAGGACCGGTATCGAGCTAGGAACCTTGTGGTTTCTAGCCGAACGCTCTACCGACTGAGCTAACTCGGCTCATATATACATTCACTATCTCCAGATCTTGCTTTTGGTACAAAAATAATGAAGATAAAAACTAAACTTTAAATATTAGCAGCATTTTTTTCTCATTTGATATTATAAATAAGAGACATTATTTCTTTCTTTTCATAGTGTATGTTTACCTTCTTTTCTGACACCCCACCAGGTTCAACGCCATATCTTTTTTACGTAGAGATTGTAATGGGGCATCCTGTGAAGATCCATCTCACGATTCAGCCATAATGGATTTGAGATACAAACTTTTCCACCCACACCCATCTACCCAGACGATGCTGGGTAGCCGCTTCTAGTATACAATAAAACAAGATTAAGGTTAACTTGGTTGGCGAGGATTACCCAGTGAGGCATTTGATTGGCATTGAGTTTTTCAGTGGCAAATGTCATTGGGCATATCGATACCTTGAGGTATGGACTCCGTTGCTTATTACGTCGAAGTTTTCTCTAATCGGCAATGTATTCTATCAGCAAGGTCTTATTCTAGCAGCAGTTACCTGGTGTTATTCTCACTTACACTCCTTTATTTGGGTTCGTCTTTTTTCTGGTCTGGGTCCCCTCGCTTTTGTTAAATCAGTCTCAGCGGTTATATATTAAAGAGGAAAATTGTAAACCTAATCAACTCTGATTGATCAACCAGTCAGGACAGCTATCATTCAGAGAAAAGAAAAGTGTCGAAACCCTAAACTCTGTTTAATTGACCAGCGGGTTTTTGTATCCTATATTATTTCTAAAAAAGGGAAACCTTATGAAGTCAATAATAACACCTGACAATAAAATGTCAGTGGAAAAGTTTTCGTTACTAGAAAAAGACAACCAGTTGAGCTTTTCAAAATTATCTGGTAATTATTTTTATGTTTGTCCTTTCCGAGAAAGTTGCAGTTAATTTTAGTATTTTTTTTTTCAAAGAATAAAATCTAAAATGATGAAGACGAGAACGTTTAACTTAAAAACCACAGGCCATTCCTGTCCTTGTAAAAAATGCCATTGTGTTATAAAGTATTTTAGATGGCAAATATTTGGAAATAATTTATATTAAGGACCACCCCCAAAGTAAAAAAAATATATATATACAAAGACTGCAAATATATCGAAATTCTGCAAAATTTCATTGGTTTCAAATTGAATAAGCAATCAGATAATTGAAGAATTATTTTTTTTACGTATGTTTAAATGCAAATATGTTATTTACAAAAAGGATGTTGTATCATTTGGGCTGTCATACGGGTCCAATTTTGGATATAGCATTAGGTGAAGATTAACGGAAAATAGTCTAGATCAGAGAACATTGGTATTTTGAATCGGAACTCTTTACAAAGCTATTTTTCTCAAATCTAAGTTCTATAAGATTCTCTGAAATTTTCAATGTCTCATAATATGAACTCATAATATATTTTATTTTCATTTAAATATTTTTTTCTTAATGAGAATGAAAATATAGCGACGGATTGACCACTCGGCCTATACATATATACATACATACCTCACACACACACACACACACACACACACACACACACACACATATATATATATATATATATATAATATATATAATATATATATATATATATTCATTGAGCACTTTGGGGGGATTCGCTGATGATTTCTGACTACACTTAATGGCAACCCTCTTCTATAAAATGAAATTGAGCACTCGCTGGCGGTCTTTGCATATATACAGATGTATTTATTTATCAGTTAAAGTCCTTGCTCAAGTCTGTAGGTGCTGATGGTCTAGTGGTTCAGAAATCTGACTGATGATGAATCGATCG
>CM042140.1:108570053-108582553 GCA_023376005.1 Doryteuthis pealeii
CTTTTTCGTCTTCAGATTAAAAAAATACTGAATCATAATTACTGGTCGATAGATAGTGACTCCTCTATGTCTAGGTTGAAGAATTTGTCAAAACTGGATAGGGAGAAGAAAGAAATTTTCCAGGAGCTCCTTTTAGAGATTAAAGAAGTGAAATAACTATAAAAGTAATTCACTTTTATCTTTTATATATATATATATATATATTATATATATATATATATATATATATATATATATATATTAAAAAAAACTGTCCATTTTTTTCAAAAGTCAAACGCCTCTGAAGACGAATAACACCGAAAAAGTGTTATTCAGAAACCAATGGTAGGACTGACTTTATAATATATATATATATATATATATATATATATATATATATATATATTCATTATAGTGTGCAATACATTTAAGGGGTGATTGTTACCATTGGTTTCAAGCAGCATGTGAGCCAATTATTGTCAGAACAACGCGCCCGATTAGTAATGCAGGAAAAATTACAGCTCTTGCTCCCATATTCGAGCAAATAATATTCTCCAATATATATATATATATATATATATATAATATATATATATATATATAGCAAACTTGTTGGTAAAACTCCCGGTGAGAAAAAAAAACCGGTAAATACTTTAATTGTAAAAAAATGCTACCAAACATCACCTGGGGAGAAAACAATTTTTGAAAAAAAAAGAACAAGATAATCGTACCAACCAAAAATAATCTATTGATACAATACTTGACCAAAATAAAAAAAACAATGTATATATATATATATATAATATATATATATATATATTATATATATATATATATATATATATATATATATATACATAAGATATATATATATTCATACAAACACCGCTAGGATATACTAAAACTAATAAGTAAAGAATTCTCAATACCTAAATAGAGCAAATAATTTATATATATATATAATATATATATATATATATATATATATATTCAGTTTCAGTATTGATGAGGAAGTGTGCTATATTTATTAGTAAATATTGCTCAATAACATAGGTAGAGTATTCATATCTATGCTAGGATGGAATGTACATGAGTTATACGGTGCTTGAATACTGACAGTTTCTCGGTTTTCAAAACAATTTTGTTTGGTAATCAAATAGGCGAGAAAGTATATGTTGATCATAATCGATAGACCAGTGAGAACAAGTCTGAATTGGAGCGTTACATCTACTATAACTCTAAACGAGCTGATTTCCTCACCAAAACGTTGGAACAACAAACTCGTCATGAAAAGTTTGCTCAATATCTGTCAAAATAATAAACGGTTTATTTTTATTGTTATTTTCTCTAGATATTTACCACACGTTTCATAACGAGTTGGTTTTCTCAGCTTTGTGTTGAATATATCATCTCTTTTAGAAGCATTAATTTAGAATCAATATTTCACAACTATATTTTGTAAAGTTGAGTACTGTGTGTAAAAATATTTTCAGGCAAATATTTCTAGCAAATATTTCTCTTGGGTGATGGCAGGGCAAAGGCTCGTTTACAATTACTATATATATATATTTTTGAAGTGAGTTAGCGTACTGTTGGTTTGAGCAACTGAACCAGTGCCAAGACAATTGGTAGTTATGGGAATCCGGAATAGTCCACTCAAGCATTTGGGTGATTCCATTCCTTGAGTTCTGGTTGGCTGCTTGGTTTCTATGATGTTATGAGGTTTCATAAATAACCTGCTATTTTGCTGTAGTCCTTTGCAGCAAGACAAATTCGTATTAAGTTACGTCTACTTTCTACCTTGTCTTACCAATTTGCCAATTTGACGGTAATTGAAACTAGTATAATTATTCTACACACACACACACACACACACACACACACACATATATATATATATATATATATATATATAATCGGCATTGCATAATATATGATCGACATTGCATTCTCGGAAGACTATATAGTTCATGTACCTCTGAAGTTACAGACCCTCCTGTGACTGTGAAGTTCAATGTTTAAAAAACATTCTCGACCGCAGAATATATATATATATATTATATATATATATATATATATATATATATATGGGAATAAGTTTTGGTTCATTTGTCTTGTATCCTAGCCCCTAATAAAAGTATTACTTACTTCGTGTGGACTGGTGAGCTGAAATAGAATTTAACGAAGAGAAGGAAAGGACAGACAGAGACAGGGATGACTTCAGAGTAAGACCTTTATTATCGGGTTCACCCTATTTCGTTGAGGGGATATATTCCCGAACAATTCGATCGGTGTTTACCTCTTCAAAGTCTCAAAGTCCAAGCATCTCAGAGACGTTTTCGACGCCAAGAACTTGGGGTTTTTTCTTGCGCATGTCCGGAGGGCTCTTCCTGTCCTAAGCCCTCTGGAGGATTGTTATTTTTGTGTCTTTTGTATTTATTTATGTATTTATTTTATTTTTGTTTTACTTTTGTTTTATCTATTTTTGCTTTTATTGATCCTCAAATACACACAGAACCATTGATAAAACTATCACCGATGATCAACTCCAAAAAAGGATTCGATGTCTTGTCACAGACATGCAGAAGAATATATAACTGAAATCAGAATTCCATGTCGGTCCTAAAATATATTTGATTGCTATTGACTCCTAGCTGTCTTTCCATTTTCAAAGACAGAGTTTATCATACTATGCGATGAAGATCAATAAATAATCACTTGGGCAAAAACTTCTAAAACAACTGGCGTTGATATTTCTTCCTTCTTCTTTCTTTTGTTTTTTTGAACTGGAATGTTGTGTATTGCTCGTTCACGCAGTGGTAGCTCAGAAATGCTCGTAATCCTTGCGTCATACGATCAGACAAAAAGGTAGATACTTTACCCAACGTGCTCGGTAGCATGTTACTCAAGGTTGTGTATCCATTGTGTATCCAGCGAGGAACAGTCTCTCATCATCATCATCATCACCATCATCATCATCATCATCATGCCACGCGATTAGCACGGATGCCCATGACAATCTTTCACCAAACTTCTCTATCATTATTTGTCCCAGCGAGGTGCTCTGCGCAGCATCCAGTATCCGCGCAGAGTTGGTCAATGTAGGTCATGGCTAGGCGGCCCACATGAGCATGTCCATGTGTTGGCTTCCAAAGTAGAACGTCGCTTATGAGTTCGTCCTTTCTTCTCCAGCAGTGTCTAGTATGTCTTGCCCTTCTCACTCGGATGGTTTGTGAGATAGGGGGCAGGTGGCCGTACAGCTTCTTCCTTGTGGATGCTATTTCTACGGCTTATTCAAGATTGCACGCAGCATATTTGTGCAGCTCCCATCCACCACTAGTTATTAGTAGTGCATCTGAGAGAAAGCTATATTATGTACCGAAGGCCACATAAAAATTTATAAAGATACAGTAATTAATGGTTATTACCAAGCAATACTATTATCTGGTTTATTCGGACTATTGTCATCATCTTCATTGTTATCTGTACAACGTTTCGCTCGATACATCCTCCGGCCTTCTTCAGGTATTTCTTGTCGGACTCGGGAACCTTCTCGGGAACCTTCTTTTCGGACTCGGGAACCTTCTTGTCGTAATCGGGAGCCATTACGAAACTTTGAACCTAATCCTTTATTCAGTCCACGGGGGTATCCTGTTCTTATTCCGCTAACCATAGCTGGGGTAGAGCTGTGTTAATTATTATTCTATTTTACTGCTACCCTTCATCAGGATTGAACCTGCAATCTAGAGATAACTGTCACTTAGAGCTGTCTTACCCTAACTCCTTTATCCACTAGGCCATGTGTTCCCGAGTCCGAGAAGGTTCCCGAGTCCGACAAGACATACCTGAAGAAGGCCGGAGGAAATATCGGCCGAAACGTTGTACAGATAATGAAGATGAGGACAATAGTCCGAATAAGGCAGATAATAATAATCATCAAGCATCATCTTAAACATTCAGAGAAATAGTACCAAGCAACAGTTGGATATTCATTTTATAGAAATATTCCTACAAAGTTCTGTGTAAAATAGTTAGGTTAAAATCATACACAAGATCAGTTGGCCAAAAACCGAATGCAATTCAAAATAATATCCGGAATAAGGATGGCTTAAAATCGGATGCAGTTTAAAGTAATCCGTAGCAGTACTTGAACTAAATGGGAAAGCCTATGCAGACTAAAGTCGTACACGGGAACAGTTGGCCAAAATGGGTATGGCCTGAAATTGGATGCAGTTTAAAGTCATAGACAGGAGCAGTTGGCCAGAATGGGTGTGGCCTAAAATCGGATGCAGTTTAAAGTCATACACAGGAGCAGTTGGCCAAAATGGATATGGCCTAAAATTGGATGCAGTTTAAAGTCATACACAGGAGCAGTTGGCCAAAATGGATATGGCCTAAAATTGGATGCAGTTTAAAGTCATACACAGGCGCAGTTGGCCAAAATGAGTATGGGCTAAAATTAGAAAGATGTAACTTGATCCAGATTATGAAATGGGAAACAAATCTGTTGGGTATCAAATACATTCTCGTTTATTTTCACTGTTACCATTTCTTTATAGACCGGTCTCATTTGGGAGGGCGTGGTGTGTTCATTTTATTCATTATTCATGTGATGTCACTCCGCTCGGGGGGTTCAGCTTAAGCAGGAAAGTAGTCATCTTTTCCCTTTGGCATTTAGAACTCAAATTTCCTTAGTTTTAAAATCTAACAAAAAACCTATCGATACCACATGACACACTCTAGCCAATGAATGAACCCTGTATGTCAAAAGATGAGACACACGATTACACATCTGTCAGGTTGTAGGTTTATTGGCCATGTCCATTACATAACAACTGTTACTATTGCTATCAAAAATATTTCTGCATATATATATGTGTGTGTGTGTATGTGTGTGTGTGTGTGTGCGTGTGCGTGTGCATATGGGGGTGTGTGTGCGTAAGCGTGTATGTGTACGACATGTTGGTGTATTTGTAAATAAAGAGTGCTACATATCGGTGATAGATCATATACATCTAAGTTAGGATAGCGTAGACGTAGTGTCAAAGGTGTTTTTTAACTGTCAGTTTCTCGTTTATACTTTCCTCAAACTAAAAAAGGGTTTGAAAATCACATTGAAAATCTATATCTATATCTTTATCTATCTATATAATTCTATCTCTCTCTCTCTCTCTCTCTCTCTATATATATATATATATATATATATATATATATATATATACATATATATATATACATATATATATATATATATATATATATATATATATATATATATATATATATATAAGCATTTGAGGCACTCGCATGCAACGTATATCGTCGTGGAAAATTGATACGACCACACGAGTTCAAATTCACGACGAGGTCGTTTGCATTTTACATAGCGCTAATACCCTTGATAAAGTTACAAATGACCTTCTCCCCTCAGCTATGGAAAAATAATAGGACATACTCTCTAACTTTAGTGTGGTGACCACTCTAGAAAAATGAAAACTGAATAGAAACCTGCTTTACTCTGTTGAAAAAATACGTTTTGTTACAGTCTGCTCTCATTGCTAATTACATACATATCAAAATTAGTTTTACATTTGCACATCAATCCTGATTAAATAATCCATATCTTTAAATATCTATAAAATAATAACACTTATGCTGTGAATTTTTTCCAATGACCAAGTTCAAATCTGTGTTAGAATAGAAGACGAATGCTAAACACATACTCTCTTGAAATATTTTAATATTATAGAATATTTTTTCTATTTTTAAAGTGACATCTTTCTTTTCATCATGAAAATAAATTTGCAAAAAGCATTTAGCATCAACTTTTTTAAATTAAAAAAAAAGAATGGACATTTTTATACAGCTAAAAAGGAACTCACACATCTATTGACAATCTTTAAATATTATTTATCAAAACAGATTTGTTTTTGGTGTATAAATCTTTTCTTTAAGATAAGTAGAAGAAACTTATCCTTTATATCAATTTGAAAAAGACATTTTCAAAAAGCAATAAG
Organism: Doryteuthis pealeii; assembly: GCA_023376005.1. Taxonomy (NCBI): domain Eukaryota; kingdom Metazoa; phylum Mollusca; class Cephalopoda; order Myopsida; family Loliginidae; genus Doryteuthis; species Doryteuthis pealeii. The sequence continues at coordinate 108,576,050 of CM042140.1, forward strand.
CATCAAATTAAAAAGATGTTTGAAAAAGAATGGACATTTTTAGACAGCCAAAAATGAACTCAAATATCTATTAACAATCTTTAAATATCATTTATCAAAACATTTTTTTGTGAATAAATCTGTTCTTTGAATAAGTAGAACAAAATTTTCTGGTTATCAATTTTGTTTGGCGCTAACAAGTGCATGAGTGACTAATGATAATTTGACGCCTGGAAAAGCATTAATTAGCTATTGGCTAAATGTGTGAGTCAAAATTAATTAAACGAAAGAAACATAACAACCATGATACAATAATTATGTAACAAATTATAACAGTTCAAATCATCTCCCTTGGAATAGACCTGTAAACAAGGAATCAACCTAGTCTGGTTCAAGATTTCAAATATTGGATTGGATAGATCACACTGTCAGATTAGATACGAACTAATCAAATGTTTGCCCTGTCTGCGTGGCTGGATACCGTTCGCTTACTTTTGTCCACGAATGACTCACTGCAGAGGGATAATACCCTTCCCCTTGAATGTGGGCGTATGTATCAACCCGTGAAATATGATGGGGCAATTACGGTGGCTTTGCTACGGTCACGTGATATAGAACACTTCACTTCGGCCCTTACTATATGTGGGGTCGGAGAGGTCTTAACCGATCAATCAGCTGGTCTAGTCAGGCCCTAGCAACTATATGATTCCCCTAGATCTATTCTTCAAATTGCTCTCATGGCTAACACCCAAGCATTTGTAACATATAGTGCTAGAATTCGGTGGCCACTATTATTTATTAATAAAGATGAACTTAATGAAAATTATGTATACCAATTTATTACTACACATGAAATCATATATATATGTGTGTGTGTATGTGTGTATGTGCATGTATGTGTATGTGTAAACAAGATGTGGCATTAAATAACCCACAAGGGTGGATATGACGTTAAGCCAACCCACAAACCAACCTAATCAAGACATCCCCATTAATTAGTGTAGGAGGGCAATGGATAATTGTCTCCCTTAGAATTTGAGGTTGTGTCTTTTTGATGCTTTGTACTCACACGAGAAACCAGAATACATAGCATTCTCTTTCATCTCGGTTCTCTGAACAACATAGACGTTCGTGATTACCTCAGTTCTTTGAACAGTGTCAACGTTGTCATCTCCCTAGTCGTTGGACAGTGTCTATCCTCGTCATTGAAAAGTAAAGCATGTGTGGCTTTACCGTATCATCTATTGATGTCAAACTTCCTTTATAATTTTACTTAAGCTTAACTTCAATTTTTTGTTAGCTTATTAACATAAAGTGTGGTAGAGCATCCGTCTAGGCATTGCAAAGTTCCGAGTTAGATACCGGTCCCCACCAACTCAACGCATGAGTAGCACAGTTGGACAATCTGATCGGTGCGGTAAAGCATTTGGGAGCTGACTCTAGGTGTTCGGCTCCACCTTAGAAAAAATATCCGTAGTCTAGCGCTAGAGAAAATGGGATAGACTCCCTCGCTGTTTGGTTTATGCCGACAATAGGCCACTCCGTAGACTTTACTTGTATTTATTAATATAAGTGTATGATGATCTCGCTCGTACATCATATTTTTGCTCTCAATATAAAGCCAAGATTATAGATATATGATATCATTTCAATCATTTTTATCTCATCATCGATAAAGCGATTCTCTTATATTTTGACTACTTTCAAACAGAGTAAACACAAAGGTTTACTTGATATACATAGGCAATGTGCAACGTCACTGATTGAAAAGTAAAGCCAAAATTATAGATATATGATATCATTTCAATCATTTTTATCTGATCATCGATAAAATGATTCTCTTATATTTTGAGTACATTCAAACAGAATAAACACAAAGGTTTACATGATATACACAGGCAATGTGCGACGTAACTGATTAAAAAGTAAACTAACAAAAAATGTTACCTTTTAAATAGTGAATGGCTTTTTCATGTGTCCTTACTTTTTTGTTTCCCTATGCGATAAAGTGCAAAACTCATTAGTTTGTTTGTTTCCTTTTTTGTTTGTCGCATAGCATCGTAAAAACTCATCATTTTATACATTCAATATCCTAGATTACAAACTAGATTTTATTTGCGATAAAAGATTTCATTAGAGCTTGAGACTGACTGTGCCACATAATAAGGGAACAATAAAATGTACTGGTGCCTTTTAGTCTGTTCTACAATAAAACAGCTCGTCTTTTCAAGACTGCCAAATTCATGGCTTGTCAGCATTGTCCTGATAACTAATAACAAAAGGAAGCTGCATATACCAACAGAGGCATTTTTCTCATTTCAGCATGAAGCGATTATATTGCTTAATCAGAACATTGGTCGAATATTTCTTTGTTTAAAAAAAAGTATCATTTTAATACGACATCTGCATATCATGCAATTATATATCAAAATATCAGTTAATAGTTTTGTTTAAATTTACAAATAAATAATTTAATTTTTATGCATTAATGAATAAATAAAAGACACCAAGTTCAAATATCTTAAACAAATAAGGTTTGATTGCTTTTATTGGTATATCAAACCTTTATGGGGTCATTTAATGCGGATAAATTCATTTTGATAAACAAGGGAACCAGGTTGCTTACCTGCTGTTGCTTAAGTCACCCAATCAACTATTAAACATGCTCATTGCAGCTTAACTTCTAGATATGGCAGGAACAGGTGCTTTCACCTAGATTTGACTGTAATAAACATATATATATATATATATATATATATATATATATATAGATATATAGAGAGAGAGAGAGAGAGAGATAGACACACACAAACTCACACACACACACACACACACACACACACACACACACACACACACATATATATATATATATATATATATATATATATATAAGTTAATCCTCTTAAATTAGTAGTCGAGTCACAAACCTAAATAGTAATATCATATGTTAATATACCCAAAGGCTTGGACAGATTATCGATCATATGAAAATCTGATCTCTCTGATAGAATAGTTACAATTCTTCCGAGCTGTAGCTATGTCAGTGTTACTCACTGATTGCACCATTTGGACCCTAACGAAACACTTAGTGAAAAAACTAGAAGGGACGTACACAAGAAGGGTTCGTGTTGTACTGAACATCTCTTTGAAGCAGCACCCACACAAGAAAGCATCCAAGGAACACCCATCACACAGACCATCCAAGGAAGCGTAACAAGATATGTCTGACACTGCTGAAGAAGCAAGGACGAACTTATAAGCGACGGACTCCTTTGGACACCTGCACATGGTTAGAACAGTGTAGGCCGACTAGCAAAAACGTATATCGATCAGCTCAATGTGAATTTGTGATGCTATGCGGAAAACCGGCCAGGTACGATGATCATTAAGTACAGGTGGCGAATAATCATGGGAATCCGTGCTGTAGAACTAACTTATGATGAGAAATGACTGAATGAAGCTGGTAAGCTGAATTACCGAAATTAAAACAGTGTTACCTTGACTGACAGGTTTAACTTGTTCCGATCATAATGCAATTTCCTCGTATACCAAATCAATTTTCCGAATTGAAATGAAGGGAAATGCCATTAGTTTGTTCCAGTCCCCAAACAAAGACCATATTTTTTGTTACGTTGTTAGGTATCACTTTTCCGTATTTTCCTCGTATATGAAAACAATTTTCTGCATTGAAATGAAGTGAAATGTCATTAATTTGTTCCAGTCCCCAAACAAATACCATATTTTTTGTTATGTTGTTAGGTATCACTTTTCCGCTTCGGAAATATAGGAACCCCCCTCTTTTCCCTAAATATGGGTTAAATAGTCTTACATAATTAATAGGTGTTCTATTGATTATCTACAGTAGTACAGAATTTAAAATGTAAATGGTAATTCTGAGTCATGGAAAATAACTGAAAGAAAAAGATTCGTCGTTGGCTGATTGTTTTGTAGCTAGTCTCAGATTGGTTGCTTCCATCGGGAAAACGGGTTAGCAGAGTTGGGGATTCAATGATAGGTGGGCGATCGAGGGAAAAGAGCGTAAAATGGCATCGCTTTTGCGAGCTTTCTCCCCATGCGTGTTGGTCTTGTGAACTTGGGAAATAACGATGTCACAAAAATAAACTTAGACTTTTTTGCATTTGAAAGAACAAGAAATGGCCCAAAGGTGAAGGAAACACAGAAAGATCAGAATACAGAGACAAACCAGTGTATTATATTGCTTGAAACACTTGCATAAACACTTTATGCATGAACACTTGCATAAATCATATCTTACATCTTTATTCTCCGAATTGCGACTGTGAGGAGTAAGAGAGAGTCGAGATTAGGATTGCACCCACAGAGATCGACGGGAGTTAGCTGCGGTTTGATTTTCAGTCTGACTCTCTGCCCCGACCAACATTCGGATACGATATACTTCAAATGCGGCCACGCCTGATCCGGCCCGGCATTCACCCATATTTTTTTACCATGTCTTAATCTGGTCAGAAATCCTGCCGGCCGATAAACCCCGCATTGTTATATTCCTGTTTCAGGATCTTTTGTTCGATAAAATTCTTAGTAGTTCTTTCTACCTTTCACTTCCACTACAAAAACCAATTCAAAAATGATTATCATTAAATAGGACTTGTTATTTGACAGCTGATGATTACAAAAGCAAAGTCTGACCTCAGAATGAAACAACTTAACGAGTCTTGACATGTACGACAAACGAATCAACCAAATCTTAATTACCAATTCAATCAAGTTAATAATTTATATTATTTTTGATGGCTCATTTCGCAGACTAATTATCAATGTCTTAGACATTTTATTCATTCATTCAATCATTCTTTTTTTTTCTTCTTTTTTTCAAGTTTCTATCTGTCTTGATTGAATTTTCCCGTCGATTACGTAAATATTTTAAAAGGTAAGCATAATCGAGTGATTAAAGAAATGAGATATACCATATATATCCGGCGAGGGTTAATCTATTTTACTATAAAGAAGAGCGTTTTTTTTTTTTTACTTTTAATTATTAGAACTCGTGGTGATGATAGAGGTTCCAATACTCATGTTATGGCCTTCCACAATGTTTACTATGGGATAGTTTAACCCTGCTAGGATGATTTAATATTATTTAATATCATTGGAATTTTCTGATATTTTGTGAATCGGTATGATTTCTGTTTATTTACATGTGGTTTAAATTTCATTTAAATATTAGGTTAACCTTCAGAAGGAGTGTGTGATCCCTAGTCCACCTTTGATCAAAATGAAATATACTTCTTCAAGTACACTAGCTATTGAAGTTTCCGAATGTATATTCTTATGAGGGTCTATCTCCAATACCCTTGGATGTGTTCACAAAAAAAAGACAAAAAGCAAATATACGGTAACTAGATTTTTTTTATATATAAATACAGAACAAAAAAAACCTTTTTCTCTCTTGAACGTTTTAACGAGTTGCATTACATTGTCTCTGCAAAGTCAATACAACTTCACATTTAGTCTTGGCTAGGTTGTCGTTTCTGATTGACACGAGATACCCGATTGGTGCAATTACCCACTTCGAATTTTGCACATTTATTCGGCTTTTGAACGAAAAAGGCATTAAACGGATTAAAATCCATCGCCAATTAATGGAAGTGTATGGTGAGACGTGCATGGATATCAAAAACGTCCGCAAAGGAGTTTGCAAGATGACGTGGTTCAACGCTTCCTCAACGATATGAAGGTGAGCTTATATGATATAAAAATATAAAAACTGGGACCATATGACCGTTAGGCATCCCTTCTGCGATCTCAACTCACAAGGACACTTTTCCCATTTACACCATCAAATCTGGTTGTTTGTTAGGGGTTAGGGTTAGGGGTTAGGGTTAGGGTTAGGGATTAGTTTCATAATTATTAAAAAAATCTAAACATCGTCTGTTAACCATTAGCCGGGTTTTGTTGGTGTAAATGGAAAAATGTCCCCACGAATCGAGATCGCAAAAGGAGTGCCTAAAGGTCATATGGTCCAAAAACTGCCACAACACCTAACAATATTCATCAACCGAAATGGCGATTATGGAGAAAAATAAATACACGCTCAAACTTTTAAAGTAAACATCATTAAGAATAGACAATAAACGTTTCTGTGATTTCTAATTATTATGGAGATCTTAATTTTGGGATTATCCTTGTACCTATCATAATTGTTTCTTTAAGACAATTTGCCGACTGTCTTTTTCTCGCCATCGCCTCGTAGATCTGCTACGCTTGCTAAAATTACATTTGTTCGAAGAGCTAAATTAGACTGGATAACGTCGTTTTGATGACACGTTTTTCAGTTCGTAAATCAGGATGGTATAAATAAGCATATAAATCATGAGCTGGCTTTGAATGGCATGTCCAGTTTTATTCTCTTCGAACGCAAACGTCTCTGCCATATATGAATCTAGCAACGCTATTCATTTGGAATAACGTCCGTATAATTATTTTTCCCTCATAAAAAACAAAAATAAACAAAAATAAAATAAAATATATAAATAAATAAAT
>CM042140.1:108587553-108595053 GCA_023376005.1 Doryteuthis pealeii
TATATATATATATATATATATATATATATATATAATGATAAATTTGAATCATATTACCACGACCAGACAACTCGGCAAACACCATTTGCGACATCCGGAGCACTGGACAGCTGTTTCGACCTCCTTTGGTCTCATCAGCAGTGCATACCGCAATCTCCGCCACTAGAGATTGAACTCGTGGACCACAGCGTGAAGAGCGGGGACTTAACACACTGGGCCACCAGCCGATGCCACAAACGGAGAATGCCAAATCATCAAGTCAATGGTAATATTACTACAAATGCGCAGTAATTTAATATAATTCCTCTATCAAAAATTCAATATCAAAATTTCAATATATATATATATATATATATATATATATATATGTGTGTGTGTGTGTGTGTGTGTGTGTGTGTGTGTGTGTGTGTGTGTGTATATCTATGCATATCTACGTACGGATATAATAGAATCAAAAGTAAGGGAAATCGTCCGACATCAATAGATAATACGATAGAAAAAGAAAATGTCTCGATGGGCATAAAAACTTTTTATTTTTTATTGTGAGCAATAAAATAAAGCTTTCGGCTTAGTACAGTCATAGGTCAGTAGACAATGATATTATTTTTAAGGTAATTTAATACTGAGAGGTCCAAATGTGAAAATTTTCTATTTCATAAGTCAGTGACCCACATATTTAACGGAACAGTCAGCAGTTAAAGACGGGCATAGAAGTGGCAATACGTTTGGCTGTTGAACTGGGGTGATGGCTCCGGCCAGGCTGGGTACATTCTTATGATGCTCGTCTACTATGGTTGATTACCAGAAGACTAAAGTCCAGTAGCATTTGTAGTCTTAAAAAGTAAGCAGTAATGGGTCACCAGGCGAGATGCTAATTTCATAGACAGTGTTGCAAGATGGGTATATTATTGACTTTTGTGAGCTAGGACTACCAATGGAAGGAGGAGGAAGAAATAGTGAAGGTTTAAGGAAAATAGTGATGACCCAAAACAGGATGAACGATGGTTTGACCGTAGCGTGACCCCGGACGTAGAGTTGGGTGTCAAGCGGAAGTCGAGTGTTGACCGCAAGCGGAAGTCGGGTGTTGACCGGGGCCGGATGTCGTGGCGTGGAGCGGCGAGGAAAGGGATCAGCCTCTTTTTGCCTGCCGCGGTCGTAGGGTACGGACCTGACCTTGGGTCCCTTATGGGATCACAGTAATCTAGTAGTGTTCTCTCTCTCTCTCTCTCTCTCTCTCTCTCTCTCTCTCTCTCTCTCTCTGCCTTTCCTCCTCTCTGGTACGAGCCCACTATACGAGCACGATAATAAAGGCTGGCAGTTGTGACGACATGTGTCTCGTGTTATAATTTCTATCAACACCATTTTAGCACGGTGAATTTGGAGGCACGTGGACGAGACCCGCTACGTAGTATACACCGCCGCCGCCGCTGCCGCCTTACGGTTATAGTTTTAGTACCAAGAAAAAAAGGACAACGTTACTTATATCATTTTGGTACTGTGAAAATATACCACAACGGTACAATAGCAATTATTGGGAGTTAGCAGTAAGACAAAAAATGGATGAAAACTGAACAGCGAAATAGTCATTTTTCTGTTGTCGGGGAGAATGATTGTGTCACATGCACCATCCCTGTCCACTACGAATAGTGAATAAAAACAACGTGAGTATTCTAAAATTATTTTTTCCTTTGTGGAGCTGGCCCATGGCTAATACACTTTCAACAAAATAACCCGTGGCTGACTAATCTTTAAAACGCACGCGCACATACAGACGGGCGAGTACAGAGTGGGATTGAGATATTTTAACAGACGAAACTGAGGGAGCCACAGGCGATACTGACAATGTTTAAATGTCTTAAACATGTATTATCATGGTTGGTTAATTGGTTGATTAGTTGGTTGGATTTTACGGCATATAAATGTTCCGTGTTCGATACTGGTCCCCGTCAAATCAGCACATGTATACTACAGCTTGGGCAATCTTTGGTAATTTTATGTTGAAGTCGTTTTCTTTCATCTATTGATTGAATATTCAATTTTTAACCATTTTTAAACAGTTTTCAAAACCCATTTTTATCTATTTAACCTAGAGATGGTACACTAACATGTACTACCACTAGAATGGACCATAGATTAATAGCAATTAAGAGTTACTCCACAATCCCCAGGGTTCCAGAATCGGAACCTCACCAGTAGATGCGGTTTATCGTCATGCCCAAATAGAACATGACCCTAGAATATACATGATTAAAATGAGTGAGGGTTTGCCATAAGACACTACCATTGGAGAGGTCATATAAGTGCTAGGGCTTGGCGTGTCTAGCCCATTAGCCAACCAAGGACTGAAGTAGAGGTTTGCATTTCATGTACTCCTCAGTCACAAGGATCCTGTTCTTAAGCATAATGGGTCACTACCCATGGCAAACAGGTGGGCCCACCGGGAAGGAGGGTTACATTCTGCAGATGTGTTCTCAGCATATTCTACAGCCCCAGCTGACAGGGTAACCTGTTCAGTTACGGCTCATAAAAAAGCTTTCAATTGCAACCTGCACTTTAATCACGAGGAGACCAAATATAAAATAATACTTATTCATAAGTATTAACTACTAGTATTACAACTAGTATTACTGTAGCAAATATATGTGTGTGTGAGGAGTGAGAGAGAGAGAGAGAGAGAGAGAGAGAGAGAGAGAGAGAGAGAGAGAGAGTTCAAATGTCAATGATATCTTATAAATATTAAGGAAGTTGGATACGTTCTAATGCATTCAATCAACACCTCAGCAACAAGGAAAAGTTTAAAGTGTATCGAGTATTCTTATTTTCTTCTCCCGCACTTTATTTATATATCTATCTTTATTTATTTCTCTCTTTATATCAGTTTCCTCTCGTCTTCCTATCTCTCTCCATATATTTATGAATCTAAATATCTATCTATATATATATATATATATATATATATATATATATATATATGACTGTATCTTCCCCAGGCTCTTGAAATAAAGTCTAACTTACAGTGCGTCAGAAAATACAGGTTTGATATAAACACAAAGTGTATATAGTGTAGATGTCGTATTTAAAATCCAAGGTTTTTGGGAACAAAAAACAGTTTATATTTTTGTCGCAAAAAAAATTTTTTATTTGAGTCAGTCCCACTGGTTATTGAATACAGATCTTTAAAATAATTCTAATAGAAAAATATATTTCTTTCTATTATTGTCTGGTGCAGCAGTAAATTTTCTTTTTCAGGTTTCTTCACCAGAGGAGAGATCCCCTGCAGGGAAAAGGACGCAAATACCATTTATTTTGAGTAAAACAAGCCCGGGGATTATTCGAGTGTGCAGTAACGTATACACCCGGGGTTGTTTTGTAATTCAGCACATCTTAATGTTCGCTACAATGAAGTTCCTGTTTTACAAATAAAGCGCCCTTATCGGTCGACACTATAATAATCGAAATATATCTTTTTGTTAGAATTGTTTAAAAAAGAAATCCGCTTTCAATATCACCAGTGGGTCTTACTCGCCAAATTTAATTTATAACAAGCAACAAATTAAATAAAACATATTTCTTTCGGGTACGAAAATTAAGATTGCGGTAGCCAAAAGCCATTTTAAATACTTTTTATAACTTCCATTTTAGAAGTTCGAGAGACTGTGGAAGATTAACCCTATCCTGACCATCCGATCACTTACTGAAACAATAAATATATAAGAAATTTGTATTATTTAGATATTTCGGACTGTTATCTTCATCTTTATTCTTATATATTCAACATTTCATCAATGTACTGATATAATATTCTAAATTAACACATGAATATATATATTGCTAATGTTATTTTAAAATCACCAGAAAAGTAGAAAACATATAGATACATTTTATGTTTTTATATATAATTGTTTTTCTGTAATTTTTGATCGTTTTAAAATCAAAATCTCCTTTCATTATGAGCGGTTCATATAACATTTTTGTATCTCTATATACACCACCGTTATATAGTTATTTTAGCCAACAATTCTTCTTAGTTTTGTCTATACTTATGGAGAATTTCTCCATTTTCTTAATTCACTGTACAAAGACTTTAAAGACAAAAAATCCAAATAATATATTCATGTAGACTTTAGTTATCCTACGGCAAAACGACACATTAAATTTGACCAATATAGTTCACCCACTTTTGTTGTTTTTCATAGTAACTAACAAAATATTTCTCATTACAACACCGAAACCTATCGTAACAAATTCTTCATCAGTCAATCAACTATGTTTTTTTTTTTTTTTTTTCATAATAGTAGTTTCAGTAAATACATTCTCTTTCAATTTAGATGCAGACAATCCGGGAAACTATAGACACAAAACATAATTAGGTTCCATCTAACCTTTTTATACAAATTCTTTCATTAATATAAGGTAAATATATACTAGTGGCGGAGGCAGCGGTTTATCTGGATATATGTAAAAATAAAAAAAGAAAAGAAAAAAAAGACAATTATTCATCAACTATTGAAATCAGCAGGGATTATTTTTTTCTTAAACCAAGATGTCATTTTTTCCATTTGGTCATTCGTTTTGAGTCATATATAGGTTTTATTGGAATATATATCTATTATTTTAAACTAAGATTTTAATTTAAGATATCATTAAAACATCATCCACGTGTATACTGTAAAACTATACCACGTGTATAGAGTAAAACTATACACAAACAGGTTCAGCTCAGTCGATAGAGAACCCACTTAGGAAACAGAAGGTTCCTGGTTCGATCCCGGACCCGCCAACTCAGCGCTTGCTTAGCCCAAGTTGAGTAATCTGATCTGTGCGATAAAGTGGGGAACTGACGGTAAGTGAAAAAAACAACAAAAACAACTCCTTGGTTTAGAGCTAGCGAAAAGTGGATAGTCTCCATCGCTGTCCTGCTGATACCGACAATAGGCCAATCCGACAATACAAACATCTATAAATGGGAAATAATTTTCAAAAGTGAAGCTATGAATTGAAATGGTTTTGATTTTTAATTCAGAATCATAATATAAAAATTACATAATTTTAATTTTACATATGTATTGTGTAGAATTATGTGAAAACACAATCTAAAAGAAAACAAAAAAATGATTTATTGAAAAAAATCAGTATTGTTTTTTTCTTTTTAATTCAGCAACCATATATATATATATATATATATATATTAATATATATATATATATATATATATATATATACCAAGCCCTCCGCACGAGCAGGATGCGACACAAGGTCAATTTCTTAGTTTAACAGGTTTGAATTTAGAGTTTTCCTCCTTCTAGACTGGTTGCCTAGCAAGTTTAAAGAGCCCAGTCTGCCCTACTATTTATCCATAGCTGGAAGGAGAGTAGGATTCATAACTTTTCCAAGGTATTAGCGCTTAATGAAATGCAATTACCACATGCAGGATTTGAACTCGGGGCAACGAGTCATTTCCCATGACTTTAACCATTACACCACGCGGCTTCCACAACCAATGTATAACCAAATATATATAGAATACAACACATTAAATAATTGAAAGTCTTTTTCTTAAAGTTCTTTCCTTTTTCAAATTGAAATAATAATAAGGCTGATAAATTTATGCCTGCCGTTTTTGGTTCCGAAAATATGTGCCCGTATTCAGGATGTGTATCCTTTCATCATGAAGCTCATGATGAAAAGAAACAAACAGCACAATAGTCTGTTGCTTATTTGATTTGTCCTATGGCATATAAACTATTTTCGATAATTTTAATTTCAGGTTGCTTACAGAACCCGCTATTGCTTAAATGGTTACCCATCTAAAAATGAATATGATCATCAGTGATTAACTTCGGTAATCTACCAGGAACTTGTGCTTTCAAGGTAAGAAGCGCAATGGATAAGGTCACTTGGTAAATGATTGACAAAATAAACAAAATAAACAATACCAGTATTTGGAATCGTAACCCGATTATAATTCAATGCACTGAAGAAAGAGTTTGAATACATGAATTAAATAGAAATAATCTTTATTTAATACTTATTAGAATTAGATATTTATCGTTAGTTTACTTTTTGGAAATAAACATTATTGTTTTAAGTGGTAGATGTTATATTCACTAGCACAACCACCCTCCGAGCGGTGTAAAAATTATTTATTGAAAGATATTACCTAAGGTGGGTAGGAGTTAAAAAAATTAAAACAATTTGAAATGAAAACTTACCTGCGTGCATCTATAAATTATTAATCAAATAATTATTTTGAATATTTTGTACATAAAAATGACACAAAATCGTTGGTATTTATTTTTCTGTAAACTTTTTAGTTAACTTCTTGTTACTGAAAAAAAGGGCTAGAGTAAAAAACAATTTTTTAAATTGCTTACTCGAATTTTGTGTGTATAACACAGGCTTGTATTTATTCTATGCATTAACGATTTTGATTATAACTTAAATACTCATGAATAAACTTAGGCAATCATTGAGAATTTTGTATTGTAAGCTATGACGTAGTTCTGGTTACAGATATAATTACACCCAATCTCCATTTTTAATCGATTCTAAGGCTTATTTTAACTCTCCAAATCTGATTACTATATCATCGCTTGTCCGTGCGGAAATACATGTGGGATAAGATCATTTGCAGTATATATATATATATATATATATATATATATATATATATATAGTTGTGTGTATATATATATATATATAGCCTGTTATATATAATATATATATATATATATATATATGTGTGTGTGTGTGTGTGTGTGTGTGTGTGTGCGTGCGTGTGCGCGCGCGTGTATATTAGGAGAAAATAACGAATATTTACAATAAAAGGTATAATAGAATATTTCAGGAGACCTAGAGGGATTATTATTTTTTGGTCATCAACATAAGTTTCAGTATGAGGAATATTTTATTATTCTTTAAGCGGTCGCGAACATATGTTTGTTTTTTGGCAATGTCCGGGTACTCAGCCGCCTATCGAGCAATTTAACGACCGGTCATTATTTACATTCTTACCCAGCTGTCTGCCCGTTGTCTGAAGATTGAGTTCACAGTTATTGTAATGTATTAAACTTTCTAACTCATAGTTTATATCCCGCATTATAGTGATTAAATTTAATTTTACTTTATTCTATTTTATTTATTCACTTATTTACACACACACACACACACACACACACACACACACACACACACACATATATATATATATATATATATATTACCAAATCCTGGATGTGATAATTGCATTTCACTTTGCGCTAATACCCTTGGGAAAGGTACGAATCCTACTCTCCCTCCAGCTATGGATAAATAGTAGGGCAGTCTGAGCTCTTTAACCTTGGTTAGGCAACCAGTCTAGGAGAAGGAAAACTCTGAATTCAAACCTGTTGAACTCCGCTTAAGAAATTGACCTTGTGTCATATCCTGCTCGTGCGGACGGGTTGGTATATATATATATATATATATATATATATATATATATATATATATATATTACCT
>CM042140.1:108600053-108605053 GCA_023376005.1 Doryteuthis pealeii
TTTTATTGATATAATGAATAGTATTTTTTTAAAACTTTTCCTTATATCAACAAAAGCCCTGAAGAAGATCTGCTAAACAGATTGAAACACTGCAACGTTGGCGGAATAAATATCACTCATTTTATTTGATCCTGTGTTTTTCAATAATTTTTCACTATTTTACATACCGTCGGATTCACTTTCATTTTCTCTTCACACACACACACACACACACACACACATACATATATATATATATATATATATATATATATATATATATATATATATATATATCAATTTAATTTTCTTTGTTTTAACTTTATAACTCCATAAATCTATAGTTAAGCATCTTAGGAATTTCGATATATGTTTAATAAACATCGTTTATTGGGAATTTCTCATTTTATTTAGTATAGGCTTTGTCATTAGAAAGTCAGATCTATTCTGATTAATTTGTTCTATGACTTTTTTTCAGTTCATACATGTATTTAATTTCCCATGAATGCATATCGTAAAAACCACGCACAAAGTTCGTTTTTTATGAATTTTATTTTCTAACAATCCTTTTATCCGAGCTGCAATAATCGATGATCTGACATGCAAATTCTTGCCTCAAATCAATGACTTTCAAATTTCTGTCTCATGAAATGAGATCAGTGTGAGAAAAATTGAGTTTGGACATTTCATTATTGATTTTTAAAAGACATTTTTTTTATTGTCAATTTTGTTTAAATAGTGAAAAAAAAATGGTAATGCGTAAACTGGATAGGAATCAATTGATTTTCGTATTTTCTGTTAGAATGTTCGGGTTAGCTCAGTCGGTAGAGCGTTAGGCTATAAACCACGAGGTTTCTAGTTCGATACCGGCACTCGCCAACTCAGCGTATAGAGTAGCACAGGGATACGTGTGGTAATGTAAGGAGTTGATGGTAGGTGTGGGGCCTCCACCTCAGACGCAAAAACAATATCCTTGGTTAGCGCTAGTGAAAGGGGATCGACTCCCTCGCTGATTGGCTGATACCGACTCTAGGCCACCCGACGAATTTACTTTTTATTGGTGTATTAAGTGGTTCGTCATTCTCTAAATAAACCGGTTTCAGATTATACATTAATTTCACAAAGGAAAAGGATGAATGAAAGCATTACAATAGATACGAAAGTGGTTCCACTGCAACCCCGGTAAATAATAGGTGCATGGTCAGTCTTGTCTAACATATAAGTATACAAGGTGTGTCACAAAAGTATCGAGATTTTTGTAATTTTTGACACACCATGTATTCTGAAAAAAAAAAGTTGCATTCGTTCATTTCTCTCTTGGCAAATACAGCATTAAACTTGGTTCTTTTTTGACACACCTTGTATTCTGAAAAAAAATAATGAATGGAACGTTATTTTTTTCAGAAGTCAAGGTGTGTCAAAAAGTACAAAATATCTATATTTTGGATACACCTATATATATATATATATATATATATATATATATATATATATTATATATATATGTCTGTGTGTGTGTATTTAGCAACCCCTACGATATATTTCATAATTTCATTTAATAAGCGGTGTCTAAAAGATTTGATTTCAGAGTTCTCCTAGCCCGTTTGCCAAACCAAGGTTGAAGATCCCAGGCCTCTCTACGAGTCATAGCTTGAGGGGATTACGCTAGATTCAAACTTTTTTCAGTCTCATTATCGTTATATTAAATGCAACCGCCAGCCAGGATTTTAACTCGTGTCTAATTATTTGAATAACATTTTAGTAATCTTAATGTAAATAAAACTAAACATTTGTAATAAAATTGCAACTAGTGGTCATTTTATAAACAAATTTTAGTTTTGCAAAAGTTCAAAGTATGGTGCCCCCAATGGGAATCGACTAATAATTATAAGCGTAGATCATTAACCATTATATTCAGCAAGCATTCCAAAGTTAAAATAGCCAATAATCCTCTATTGTCTATTGGTATAATCACATTCATTTGTAAATCCCCTCACGTCTTAACGTTGACAGTAGTGTTTAGTCTAACACCTTGAGGTTAATCTTCTTATGTACATTCCTTTTACACTCAAAGAAACTTAATAAAGGAATCAAAAAGTCATGTCAGAAAAAGGTGTATTTTATTTGTTTTATACGAACTAGTACAAAATAAAAAACACCTCCAGGCGATGTAAAAATAGATTTTGGAACCATATTGCCTGAGGGGTGGGAGTAAAAAATTCAATGTCAGCGAGTTTGTACCCTAAGTAAGTAAAATCATCAAATTCATTAAAGGATTAAAAAATAAAACAATTTGATGACAAATCATATATAATACCAGGCATGTATTTATTAACTTATTTTAATTTGTTTAAAAAAAACAATGAGGACTGTCTAACGATGCATGTTCAAATTTCGAGTGTATTTATTCTACGTTGTGACGATTTTGAGTAATGTGATGTAAGCATTGACGTAATTTTTTGTTACAGACAAAAATCGGAAAAGAATTTCCATTATTAATATAAATATGATGATATTCAAGTTGGATCTTTTACATTTAGGCGGTAAATTTATTGGCATTTTCACAATCATCTGTACAACATATTCAAAAAATTACTGAATAGTCTATGTCTCATAGAAATCGTGTATAAACATATATCTCATGTATCATCATCATCATGTCGCGCAGTTTGCACGGATATCCATGATGATCTCTCGCCAGCCTTCCCTATCATTCATTGACTCCGGCAGCTCCTCTGCGCTACAGCCAGTATCCCTACATAGTTGGTCAATGTAGGTCCTGGCTGGACGGCCCACATTAGCGCGCCCATGCGCTGGCTTCCACAGTAGTACGTCGCTTACGATCTCGTCCTTGTTTCTCCAGCAGTGACCTGCATGTCTAGTCCGTCTCACGCGTATGGTTTGTGAGATGGGGGGGCAGGTGGCCATATAGTTGCTCTTCTGTGGGGTGCTGCTTCCACGACCTATCCAGGACCGTCCGTAGCATTCTCGTACAGCTCCCATCTAGCTTATTCTCAAGACGCTTCATTAGGGTCCAAGTGGTACAGCCATACAGAAGTACCGACACAACCACAGCCTGGAAGAATCGCCTCTTTAGCTTGTTGGGGAGATCGGATTTCCATATGACTGATAGTTTGTTGGTGGCCAACCATGCCTTTCCTATTCGAGTGTTAACATCGCTTTCTGTGGATGAGATATTACTCCCTAGGTATGTGAATTTTTCTATTGACTTAAGAGGCTTGCCGTCAAGTGTGGATATGTCCCCTTGCTTTTTTAAGCTCATGAACTCAGTTTTATCAGAGTTCACATAGAGGCCGACGTTCTTTGCTGCCTTCTCCAGGCTGTGTAGTAGTGTCTCAGCCTGTGTCGGCGTATCGGCAAGGAGCGCGAGGTCATCAGCATAGTCCACATCTGTGACTGTTTGTGCGGGGTATCGCCTGCTTCTTGCTTTCCTTAGTGTGTGACCTTTTTCTTTTAGGGTATCTAATGATGTTCTGAGTATGTAGTCTAGGCATATTATAAATATATATGGTGCTAAAGTATCTCCCTGCAGAACCCCAGCGGTGATGTCAAAGAAATCTGTGTCGCCATCAGGTGAGCGTACCATTGCTTTAGTGTCTTTGTAGAGCATCATTATGGCGGCAACCGTTTCTTTGGGGAGACCATATGCTAGTAGTATTTGTTCCATTTTCCCTGTGTATGGAATCAAATGCCTTAGAGAAATCTACGAATAGTAGCGTTGCCTCTAGATTTTTTGCTCGACCCCTTCTATGATTCGTCGTATAGTCAGGATTTGAGAAGTTGTGGATCTGTTTCAACGAAATCCGTTTTGGTTTTTCCTTAGGATTTTATACAAACATACAATTTCACGCAAACACACATACGCATGCATGACCGGCTGAGGAAATGTCAGTCAGGTTTCGCTCTCGGCTAGCCACACTGATGTGACGTGAAACGTCGAAACACGGTGTCTGTGGATGACTGATTATATGTTTCCAAAACCCAGTAGAGCTCTCTAGGCGCTAATTTAATTGACTTTCACCGCTAGCCTAATAAAGCAAGGATCGTCTGTTCTTTGCAGATTTACTAGCCTAGAGGTTAAGGAACCGGGCTGAAAAGTCAGGTAGAATTAGTTGCTAGCTCTAGCCACCCTGATGAAACAGGTAACGTCGAAACACGGTACCCGTGGATGACTGATTATATATATATATATATATATATATATATATATATGCATGCTATGTTCTTGTAAACGTTGTTTTTTTTTGTCTTTTGAAGCATTGCAAAAATGAACAAAAATCAGAAAAACAGAACAAAAATCAGAATTTCAGTATTCAATTGTTGTCTGTTCCTGGTTTGATCAATTCCGATATTTCGGGTGAACCTTCATCCTTTTTCAAAGTATATGAGACGGTCTGGAGAAAAAAAAAATGAAATGTATATGAGGGCAAAAAAGTAATTATAATTGTATATATATATATATATATATATATATATATATATATATATATATATTATATATATATACATATATTATAATGGAGCGTGTATGTCTCTCTGCCTGTAATCGAAACGAACTCACCACCAACATCACCTTTCCCTTAGTTATTTACGTTACATTTTCAAGGGTAATCATATCGTAATCAAATTTTAATTAGCATTAGTATTTTATTCGTCAACGATGTTTCTATTAAAAGTCTAGTTGTAATAGATTTTGCTTGAAAGAGCCAATATTATCAATATGTTTAAAATTATGTCATGTGTTATATATCATTAAGAAATAAATTTTTACTTATTATATGTTATGACTATTTTGCATACCGGTTTTAATAAAATCGTGTTTGATAAATAATCACTTGGTGTCATTGATTTCAAATATTAGTCTGTTTTTAAAATCTCAAACGTTTTAAAAGCAATCCGATGTATAATTTTATATTGAAATCAATGCAAAAAGTAAAAATAAATGGAATATTTGTGTGTTCGTAATTGATTTCCTATATATATATATATATATATATATA
>CM042140.1:108610053-108632553 GCA_023376005.1 Doryteuthis pealeii
GTTGGTCAGAAAACTTGAAAAGATAAAAAATAAAATTGTTAAACAGGAGATGTGTCTTTTGTTTAATTCTACATGTGTATATATATATATATATATATATATATATATATATATATATATAATCTTATAGTTTTGGAGGATAATTGATGATACATTCGTGCAAGTTGTTTAGTTCGGAAGAAT
The DNA here is from genome assembly GCA_023376005.1 of Doryteuthis pealeii. Lineage (NCBI taxonomy): Eukaryota > Metazoa > Mollusca > Cephalopoda > Myopsida > Loliginidae > Doryteuthis > Doryteuthis pealeii. Next base: position 108,610,237 of record CM042140.1, read on the forward strand.
TTACGAGCAATATTCCACAAAGCCAACAAGAATTTTGACGAAAGTCATTTCCGATATTGCTGGGTATTAGAGAATGCGAAAGGTCGAATATTCATGCCGGCTAATTCATTTACAGATTCCACTGAATGCACTATAAAAACCTAAGGCTGATATGAAATCTCATACAAGACACAAGCATCAGAACAGCCGAAAGTTGTATGACGCTCATATGGCTATCCATATATATATATATATATATATATATATATATATATATATATATATACCGAACACTCCACTCGTGCAGGCTTTGACGCAAGGTGAATAGCGGTGTTCAAGTTTCAATTCAGTTTTCATTCTCCGACACAGGTTGCCTAACCGAGAGTAAATATCATAACCTGTTCTTCTATTTGACATAGTTGGGTGACCATTTTCCTCAAGGTTTTATTGCTATACGAAATGTAAACAGTCTCGTCCAGGATTTGAACTCGTTTCTTCGTGTCCATTTCCGCCGACCCCGATAAAAACTTACTCCACGTGTTCCCCCCATATATATATATATATAATATATATATATATATATATATATATATATATATATATATGAAGAGATGGAAGTGAATCCGACGGTATATTCATTAAGAAAAAAATGCCTGTTTCAAATAAGTGTCGAGAAAATATCATTTTAATAAAAAGTTAAAAGAATATTTTCTCGCCACTTACTTGAGACAAACATTTTTTTCTTAATGAACATACATTCAAGCTTGCACACACACACACACACACACACACACACACACACAACCTTGAGGTTTGTTTCGATGTCGTTTATCGCAAAAGATTTATACGCAACGCACAACCACACACACAAAACACCTAAAAATGCACAATGCCTTTTTTCGATACACATACTCACACCGTAAAAGAGAATATTTGACGTCATATTTCAAACAGTTCATTTTTTTCAGCGTCCTTTCTTCAGATTTCAAATTTTGAACAGACTGATAAACAAGGACTATCACTTGCTTTTCTCGTTATTCTGTGATAATCTTTTTATCACCTTCCATATACCAACAAATGCCCTAAAATGATCTAATTAATAGATCGAAACACTGCAGCGTCGGCCAATAAACTTACCACTCAACTTATTTAAACCTGTGTTTTGTTTTTTAATTTTCTTAATGTACTGCATATATATATATATATATATATATATATATATATATATATATACATATGTGTATGTGTGTGTGTGTGTGTGTGTGTGTGTGTGCGTGCTTGTTTGTGTGTGTGTGCTTGTTTGTATGTTTGCATGTGTATTTGTATATTGCCAGCTTACTTTTGAATTATTGTAAGTTTTGCGAGATCAAAAATTAGAATTTGTAATAAAGTCTGTGATGCCTTCTTAAGTTCACACCTCCGAAGATTATTCTACGAACACTACAAAAAAATTTACCTACACCACAAACTTTTTGAAACTTAACATCTTCTTTCAATTGTGCTGTGGACATGTAAACAACTTATTAAGCTGGATTATATTTTGAACATTTTTGATAATCTCTTACACTTTTTTATATATTTACACCAAACTCTTTTTGAGTTTATTTTTGAATTAAAAATGCTTCTGATTTTTAAAAATAAAATTTATTTTATTTTTGAAACAGTATGCGCATTTTTAAAAAATTCAAGCATTCCAGCGTGTGTTTGTACCCCCTATTCTCTTCCAACGGTTTTTTATCCTTTATTCTTTCGTATAATTTTTTGCTCGTTGATGATGACCCTTCTACTAAGGCGTCGTAACAGATTCTATCAGCAGATAATAATAATTGTTTTTTCAAAATGTTAAATTCATACTGAGTGAACGAGTTTAGCTTGTGTAGATATCGTTGGGAAATCTACTCTTAACAAGGATAGCTGGCCTGCACCCAATCAATTCTCTACACTTCCTGTTTCAGACACCTTATAAAGTAATGGCAATAAGGGCTGTTTGTTTTTAATTTTACACATTTTAGACAAACTTTAAAAATGTTTACATAAATTAGTAAAATTTTAGACATATTTTTTATAAATTTTTCATTTTTAAAACACTCTGTCACAAAACTTGAACAAAACGTTATTAGATACACTTGAATGGCGATAAACAAAGACGTGTCCCTTGCGAAGCAATGGTGGCCTCATTAGGACGTGATACCAAGCAAAATTCAATTGATGTAAAAATTAATTAATTCTCAATAAATACCATATCTGCACACATCAATGTGAAAAATCAAAACTACCTCTGAATAATCAATACAGCAGGAAAATTAAAAAAAGTAGAATTTAAAGCCGATATTCAATGTAAAAAGAAAGCCACGCCTTTTAAGAGGGCAGCGAGATCAAATTATCATGCTGATTCCTTCTTCAATGAAAGCTAGTCCTGTTTTTAATGGGCACCGAGATTGATTTAAATTTTACCCAACAAAATTATTCTCCAGGCCAACTCATGAACGCCAACTTAAGAAAAGAGTATTGAGCCATCCCAGCGCATACAATAAAGAATTATGTATTTGACAGGACATTTTATTCAATTAAATATGTGTACAATACATTTTAGGTGCGATTGTTACCATGGGTTTCCAAGCAGCATGTTAGCCACTTTTCTTTAAGACAACGCGCATGTTAAGAAATACATCGAATGTGAATTCATTTATATATGTGCTTGTTTTTTTGTGGTTGGAATCTTCGTATTTTCCCGCATTTTTTATGAGATAGTATATCTTCAGATTTTTGACCCCCATATTTCTGCATGTACCATACCTATTCCTCTTTGTCGCCTGCGTCATTGCCTTCCCTTTTATCTGCTTATCTTGATGAAAGTGGTCTATCATCGGTATGAGCCAGACGGCAAGAAAGTCTATCCCCTTCTCGTTAGCTTTCAACCTAGAGTCACCAGGAAAAGCGACTGGGATGAACGTGTTCTTAAACTAAAAACAAAAATCAATGGGTATGAGGATGTGAATCTCTCTACTATATGGCCACGAGACCTCGCCTTCTTACAGATATCATATCAACCAGCTAAACACATTTCATAAGCGTTGTCTGAGAACCATCAGTGGTTATACCTGTAGTGACAGGGTCTCCAATTTTTATCTCTTCAAAAATGTGACATACCTGGTATTGAAACAATTTTGATGCCCCAACTTAGGTGGACCGCACATGCCTGATGATCGACTAATAAGGCTTTGAGGTATGGTCAACTTCTAGAAGGAACCTGCAATGTTGAGAGACGTTTACCTCGGTATAAGTATAAACTTAAGTGCAAACTTAAAAACAGTGGAATACTTCTTGACTCCTGTGAGACCTTAGCAGATGACTGCCATCATTGGAGAGAATTAGGCTCAGTTGAGTTGAAGCAAGGTTAGAAAGTTTAGAGGTCAAAGAATAAATAGTAAGTAAGTTCAATTTCCATCAAGTTCCTTTGAATGCGACAAGTGCAGCTTAGTTTTTAAATCTAAACCTGCTACAGCTTCCCACAATAGGCACAAAGTTTTATTTGCTGCAGTGTACTACCAAACTCTAATGTGTAACTTTTATAACACTGACCTTATGAAGACACATGCATCGCAATCGACGAGAGTCCATTATATATATATATATATATATATATATATATATATATATATATATATATTTATATATATATATATATATATATATATATATATATATATATATATATATATAATGGATTGGCCGAATATTTTATTTGGCATGAAGATTTGATTATTTAAAGAGAATTAAACGATTGTACCGAGATATAAATTGTTATGTCTATCTGAGGTCAACACTGTTTAATTGACCGGTTAGGGTCAGTTAAGAGTTTGAATAATTTTAAAGTTATGTGACAAGGAATTTAGAATTTGGAACTATATTTCAACTCTCAAGTTTGTTAGCCCAATGTAGCCGAATATCGTGGACGGTAAATAGTTTCCTATTTCATTTCTATAAACCTTTCACGGGCTGGCTCCCGATTTTCTTATAGACATCTGAAGTTGAATAAAGGAATGTGTACACACACAAGAGGTATTTGTGTTGACAATTCACAGCGTAATGATGTAAAAGCGAGGAAGAAGTTGCAGCAGCGAGTGAGATCGAGCAGCAAGAATCGAAAACTGTCCCGTCTGAAGAAGATGACTGCTAAATATATATATATAATAATCCGGGTAAAATTTAAGGATTAATCACTTTTAGTGGATGATCACATATCTAAAAAATATTTAGCAGTAAATAAACTAATATCAGATAAGATGCAACACATTTTCTTTAATAGTTGGACATTTTGGTTTCTTAAAAAATCGCTTAAATCAGTATTTCAGAAAATTACTTACTACATATGAATCCTCCGTGATTCATATGTGACTCTTGTGGATCCCCATAGCCATTCAAATTTAAAGGAATCCTATTGTACTTTTATAATTAAATAGACTTTAAATAATATTGCATCGGTCCAAAAAGGTTATATGTTCACCAGCGTCTATATAGAACCCTTTTGAGAACCTCTGGCTGAAACAAACTAAGTTAAAATATCTAAATTGATGGTACCGTTGTTTCTAAGGAATAAAACAGAAAATGCTATGGAATCACTCAGGAATACATACAGACTTCCTTTACAACAAAAAATATAATTAACATTTAATTGACCCTTCTTGTGCTTTCATGGTACCCTTAACGTTCTTAGTCATGTTTAATTTAAAGCAATATTCTTTATTGCAGTCGTTATATATTGTTGTTAAAATAACTGGTACTAATTTAAGCAGGAATCATTTAAGAGCTTAATATTCCTGCTAATAATTAAAGATTCATCCTATCTGTTCGGTTTATATATCCTGCTGGAAAATCATCCATTATCTTAATTCGTAATGTTTATCTAAATGTGGCCAATTATTTTAGCAAATGAATAATTAATTGTATCTTATTTTACATTTCTGTAAAATGATTCTTGAGGATTATCTACAGCCCGAGGCAACGTAGCTTCGTTATAATTATTGTTTATTGCTAGAGGCTTTCTATTGATGATATTCAATCTTTACTCAAGAAGAAAAGACAGTAACCTTTCAGCTTTGACCAGGTTAATTATACATATCAATGGGATATCTCTACACCACTCTCTTTTTTTATCTATTTTCTCCCCGTTTTTCTATCTTCTAATAAAAATATTTAACAAAAACAAAAATATTTGAACTTTGAACAGAACTTATAAATTGTCAATATCCATCTACAGATGAGACTTTCTTAAGTAATTCATACGATATCTTCCAAAAATGCCCATTTAAATTAATCATCTTACAATAGCTTTCTGAAATAGTATAAGTTAATGTTAAATTCTTCTAAAACTATTGTTGTATTTTACCTGATTAGACAATTTGTTCCAAAAATATATTAATCGACCTTGACATTAAGTTTGAAGTTCGAAATGAATCATTTAAAAAATTCCCACCAAAATTAGCAATTGCATTGGTAATTTTGAAAATCTCAATTAGATTCCTCTTCATTCTTCTTTCTAGTAAAGTAGTTTATTCAATTCTTTTATAAGTTTTGTCCCTCCTATTTGCGTGCCCTCCGAACTTAGCATTGCGCACGAACTTTCATTTCTAGTCACTGGAATTCAGGTTGAGTACAATATTCTATACGAGATCTTGTTACGGTTATGTTATTTTGAAAACAACATTCGTCTCTAGTAGCCAACAAATTGATAGATAAAATATTATTTTCAGCTTTAAGACTAACATCAAATCTAACCCCTAGATATATTCCCCCTTTAATTTTTACATTTCCCTGTTGTCTAATTTGTAATATACTTTACTATTTCTTGATCCAGTAAGTACCACTCAAGATTTTTCTATGCTAAATTCTATTTCCAAATATCTTCCCAATACGGCAATTTATTTAGATCAATTTGCGTTATCAATTATTATAATGGACTAGTAAGTAGTTTAATATAATCTGCAGATAATTCTATTTCTTATATTATATCATTAGGTAAATCATTTATGAATATGAAATATAACAAAGATACCATTATTGATCCTTGATGAACACAGACCGCAATATAATGTGTTTCAAAATAATTGTTACCTGTTCTTACTTTCAAAATTATTTCTGTGAAAATATCTTTCAACATTTACCATTATTTTAAAAAATACCCAAATCCTTTATTTTCACGAATAAATGATAATGAGATAGCCTATCAAATGTTTGTGAAAATCCAAATATATAATATCCGCATTGTTTCCTTTAATCAAATATTCATTTATTATTATATATTTTGACCGTCTATTCTAGATAGACAAAAAAAGATCTTACAAATTCCTATTATCGCTACACTGAGCCAAGTTCTATAACCAATGAAGCATAAGACAAAGTCAACATTATGATGATAATTCAAAAAGAGATTAAAAAGTAAGCACCTCATAGACAATGTAAACATTTAGGTATTTGAAAGAAGTCAGGAAGCAAAAACCGTATCAATTCTGCCAGATAAGAATTGAACTTCTACGTAAATGAAAAAAAAGATATAACGATTTAGGAAAGACATAATTGAAAGATCGCGAGCAAAAAATATAGGCGAGACATCTTGTCGAACTGTCACTAGCTTGTCTCCCAATGGAAAGTATTTTGAAAGAAAGTACATAATGCAATGTGACAGAATACAGGCAGCTTATTTCCGAAGAAAAAAGATGTAAAACTTTTGACATTGGCAGAAATTGAATATCTAAATAGAAAAGAATACGTTTTGTTTTGCAAGCTGAAGGAACCCACCAAACTCCTATATTAGCTAGAGACTAGCAATCGGTAAAAAGGTTGAAATAAAATCGCTCTCAATAGGAAATGAAGTTAAGTGTTTCTTCTCGAATACATGCTCTACTAAATGAATGACAATGTCTGTATATATATATATATATATATATATATATATATATATATAATATATATATATATATATATGAAAGTAAACAAACAGTCTGTTTGAGATGGCGATAGCCGGCAATTTTTTGGGAGAATATGTGCTTAATTGAAGTCATACATAATTTGAAAATTAATTAGTTGATAATTAATGAATTAGGCGAATATATCTGTTCAAATGTAAGGCGTAAACAAATCGAGAAAAATCGATATCTGTATGTATATATATATATATATATATATATATATATATATATATATATAATATATTATTTATTTATAAAATATTAGAATTCGAAGGCAATACAATGCATATAAAAACATAAAGACAAAAAAATGTTTTCGAATTCGAAGCAAGGGCTTCATCATCAGAGTTTATTTTCAGAAATGACGTGCTTATGTTTTTATCTGTGTGGTTATAATTTCTCTTCTTATTTCCTTTTCCTCTCCTTTTTTTCCTCTCTTTCTTCTTCTCCTCCTTTATGAATGGAATGGGCGAATAACTGTAATTTCTTATTTCTCTCTTTTTTTTCTTTTTTTTAATAATATATATATAATATATATATATATATATATATATATATATTATTATTATTTATATTTTGCTTGAAGGCAATTATAATGCATGTATCGCATAAAATTCGATAATTATAGAAAATAATCTTGACAAGTGAATCCCGGCAAAGGATGGCTCGGTATGCAGAACACCGTACAGACTGTTTCGACTTTATTAAGTCTCTTCAGCGATGTATACTAACGACTCCCCTCCGACAGGAATCGAAACCGGGATTTCACAGTCTATACGGTGTTCTGCATAGCGAGCCATCCTTTGCCGGGATTCACTTGTCAAGATTATTTTCTATAATTATCGAATTTTATGCGATACATGCATTATAATTGCCTTCAAGCAAAATATAAATAATAATTTATTCAACAATGCTTCTATAAACAAACAAACATCCAAAAATCTTATATATATATATATATATATTTATATAATATATATATATATATACTAAACACACCGCACGAGCCGGACCTGATACAAGGTTGAACTTAAGTGGGTTTTATCTGATTTAATTCTACCATACGCTCCACAGCTATAGGTAAATAGTAGGGTAGAATGGGTTCTTTAATCTCGGTATGGCAACCAGTTAAGAGGAAGGAAAAAAATCTTAGTTCAAATTCTGTTACATTAATAGACATTGTAAATGCATACAAAGACATCTAAATAATGAATAGCACTATCATCATCAACACTATCAAGACGTACCGACAGCTCAGATTCCTTTGACTATGTCTGTCATAATTCTTCCCTATCGACCATCAATCTTAATGAGTCCTCTAGATGAAACCCAGTGTCCACACAGTGCTCATAAATATATGTTTTTATTTCTGTTCGTTTAACACTGGTGTGTCCGGGAGTATGGGTCCATAGAACATGAGTTGAGTTCGTCGTTACCGATTCAGCTGTGTACATCATTGTTGTATCCCGAGATGTAGGATATACAGAATTGATAATAAAAATAGGGAATATGTTAACAATAACAATATTTGTTTTATTTATTCTCACTGACAGGGAATACAGTGGGATGGTTTTGGATTCAGTTTGGCTTGATGTAGGATACGCGTGTGTCACGTACCGGGCTCGGTTCTTGTCTCTGCTGTCAGTATTTTGTCCTCCTTCTTTTTGGAGAGTTTCCGGTTCGAATCGTTAGGGGGAGATATCTCTTTCACAAGCATATATTGTTGTTCTTACTTGGATAGCTGTGTGATGGGTGGTAAGTGGGCAAAAGACTGCTGTTTTTTTTTGTATTTTTTTAGAATACTTCTGCCAGGAATCGTACAAAACAGCACGTAGTAGCCTTTGTAGTTTCCTTCTAGCCTTTTCTATAAGCGTTTCGTTAGAGGCTAACAGGTGCAACCGCATTTATTTTTAACTATTTTTCTAAAAGCAGGTACTCTTTTTATCATCTATTCTTTCATTTTTCTTTATTTTACTTTTTTGCCGGAAAACAAAAAAAACAAACTTAAAACAAAAATCAATCATCACTTACTATGTACCAGCGAAGAATTCCAAAAATATATCTGCCTTGTCTATCGGCAGAGAATGTGCTGGCGTTATCCCCTGCTGTACGGTAACACCCAATAAAATGAGATTCGTCGATATTACAGTAATCTGCATCTGATGCTGAAGCTCCAGTTCTGGATATATGGAGAATAGGGAATACACCTTCTTTGTTATTACTCCCAGTTCCACTCCGATTAGGAGAGATATTAATTCTTAGGGTCATATCTGTGGGTAAAATAGACCTGTTTAAAATATTCATATTCGATAGGACCTCGTGCAAAAAATTACTACAGAAAAAATGTACATTGATTCCTCAACATCTGGGCATAAATTAACCCAAGACAGGTTGACATGCTGTTAAAATCAACCAATCAATCAAACATATATGGACAGCCAAAATATTCTAATATTTATCTCAATATACCCATTATATAATGAATAGGTAGCTTACTAAATAGCAAGTATAATAGCGAAAATACAAACATTTTATATTAAAAAATCTGCTGGTTTTTATTCAGTAAATTAAAAGAAAATATAGATGATTCAAGAAATAAAATTGAATATAAACATATGAACAAAAATGCCTTACGCATTTAGAAAAATATCTTTAAAAAAAGAACAGAAAAATTTGCTCCTACAATTTATCACGATTGTAGAAGTTATCCTCCAGATATAGAAACAATATGATACTCACCGTCACAGTGGGGTTCTAACTACCGTCGAGTTAGTAGACGAAAACAACAGGCAAACTGTAACTTAAATACAGTCCTTGCATGCTGCTGGCATAATGCAAAGTAATGGCTGAAGAGTGGGTACTTATCCATGTTCTTACTCACCCTGAAATCCAACAGCCAATCAGAACTCAGGAAATGAACTTGCCTGAGTTCATAATGGAACAATCTAAAGCTCCACATAAGCCACCTACCAAACTCTAGTTTTAGTCTTGCATTCATCTTATAACAGAATTGAATACTTTACACAAAATCCAACATGTCGCTGCGAACAGGATCTAAAACTGAAGATTGGGAAAAATAGTTTGTCCAAGCGGGTATCTCTCCCGACTCAACCAGCAGCATGCAAGGACTGTATTTAAGTTACAGCTTGCCTGTTTTTTTCGTCTACTAACTCGATGGTAGTCAGATCCCCATTGCGACGATGATTATCATATTGTTTCTATATCTGGAGGATAACTTCTACAAATTAGAGCTTAAAAAAAACCTTCTAAATGATTCATTATTAAAAAAATGTGTATATATTTTACAATAGAAGGGGGAATGCGAAACAAACGAGTAGCTAGTTAGCTAGCTACTCGTTTTTTTTCACCCCCACCCTATTGTAAAATATATACACTTTTTTTTAATAATGAATTTTTTAGAAGTTTTTATTTAAAGCTCTAATAAAATTCTGTACAACCCCAAAAATGTACAAAGATTATAAATATGCTTATGTACACTGTGCCCAAAGTAGTGTTTCATCAATATTTTTTTTAATAAAAATTTCACCTTACCCAATGATTCATCACTTAGACGGGGTTTAATTTGTATCTTTTTAGAAGTCTAAGAATCTGTAACTTTCGAGTAGATCTTTGCTAAATACATATGTATAATACAGTGATGAATCTTTAAACTTTTTTGCTTAAAAAATCATTAGAATAACAATAATCACTAACAAACTAACTATGTCGAATCTATAACAGATTCTATGAGATTTCACATATGAAATAGAAACTTAAGATTATTTATTTTATATTGTGGTTCGCCTAGCGTAACGGTCAGCATCGGAGAAAGTGGAATCGGCGCCTCGAGTTCAGAAGTCGAGGCTGTTTGCGTTTCACTTCGCACTTGTGCCCTTTGAAATGTATTGGTCTATCTGTTCTTCCAACCGCAGCTATCAGTAAATAGCAGGGTAGACTGGGCTCTTTAGCCTGTGTAAGGCAATCGATCTAAGAGAAGAACTGAAACTCGGAATTCAAATCATCAGTACCCAACTGAAGGGATTGACCTTGTGTCAGACTCTGTCCATGGTGGAAGGTTTGTGAAAAAACATGTCTTACTAATTAGAAATAAGGATTATTTAAAATTAAAGTATATTGACTAAATAACCACTGGTTATTTTTATTTTGCTTTTTTTTCAGTATTGGATATTATTCACTTATAATTACTTGATTTAGGGAACTCAGCTCCTATCGGAGGATTGGGCTAAAAGAAAACATTGTGTGGTCCCAGGGGATTATTGCATCAGGTAATACCTTCCCCTCACGTAAAGTGACCAGATTTCTTACCAGATGCCTGATGCGCCTCTCAAGAGAAATGTCAACGGGATCATACATTTATTGCACTGGCCATCGCATGAGCTTTGGTTTGTGCGTAGGTCCACGCATCCCAGAAGGCAGCCTGGTGAGAGGTTAAGGAAATATATTCTATAAGATTCCCTTTGACGCTTTGGCGCCGGTTTCTTGTGTTGGAAAGGTCGGTATGCAGGTGTGTTTTTTTCTCTTCTCATTTTCTCATAGATCTTTTTATGGAGGCATAAATATCAAGGGACGTGCGTTGTCATTGTTGTAGAAAATAAACTCGGTGGACTTTGCTTAAATCCTTAATGAGGCCGTTTGTGTTTCACATTGCGCTAATGTTTGAGAAAAAAAAATGAAATCGCTCTTTACTCTATGCATAATTGTAGGGCCATAGGGCGCGTGGTGAATTGGTTGTCAAAGGAAATTGACTCGGTGACACGAGTTCTAATCCAGGACGGGTGTAGAAGTTTAAATACAGCTAATCCTTGGGAAAGATATGATTCCAACTATTTCCCCTCTGGCTATGGGTAAAATCTTAGGGGAAACATGGCTCTTTAACGTTCTTGGGCAACCGTCTAGGAGAAGGAAAACTCTGAATTCTGTTAAACTTCGCTTAATAAATTGACCTTATATCGCATCCTGTTCGTTCGGAGGGTTTGTAAATATATATTGGGCTCTTTATCATAATTCGAGCAAGTGCAGCAGGAAATGTAAAAAAATAAATGAAAAAAGAAAGAGAGAAAAAATACACGTTCACACAGAAATGCAATAGCTATTCTATAAGCAATTGATAGAAAGTATTACTTACTACTCGTAATAACCAGTACAACATGTCCGATTTTAATTAGAGTGAACATTGTTAATGCCAACCAATCCCTATTCTTTCCTTAAAAAACTCCACATGACACTTCCATATCCTAGTAGGGATTTGAACATGTAAGAAATATCATTTTTTTTTCTTTTTAACCGGTGATGAATACGTTCAACTACTAATGACGTACTCAGGACTTAACGCTTAAAATCTTACAAAGAGTGATGGTTGAAACGACTTCGTCTTGCGGGTTTCTCGATTCTATTTTCTCCTCTTTTATTCTGAGTTGATTTGCTTATCAACGCATATCATGAAGGCGGTTATAGCCGATTTAATGGCTGGTTTAGCTCAGCTGGTAGAAAATCCGTCTAGTGACCCCCAAGGCTCCGGTTTCAATACCGATCCCATCAGGTCAGCATGTGAAAAACAGCTTAGGTAATGTGATATGTGTGCTAAATTGGAAGCTTACGGTAGGTGTGGTGCTCAACAAAAAAAACAATTCCCTGGTGAAGCGCTAGTGAAAAGGGGATTGACTATTTTACTGTCCGGCTGATACCAACGATACGTCTCTTCGTCGACTTTACTTACTAATAAACCTCTCTACAGAGACGGTTACCCAAACCCTGGAAGTAAAAAAAATAAGTGGCCGATTTACGGTATCAACGGACAGCAAGGTAGTCTATCCCTTTTTACTAGCGTTAGACCATGGATATTGTTTCTTTTGTATTTGACGTGGAGTCCCAGACCTACCATCTGCTCCCCAAATTACCGCACAGATCCAATCCGTGTTAAACATGCGTTGAATTGCCGAGGGCTGGTATTGACTCCGGTCCCTTGTTGTTCAGAACTGTATATATATATATATATATAATATATATATATCCAAAAGTCCAGAGAAGAAATCTTCCTTACGACATAGGAGTTTTTTTAAAACTGTCGCAGCTTGAGAGCTCAAATGTGTGCTCTTATTATTAGAAGTCACAGAGCAAATTTATAAGTAAAGAAATAACAAAGACTTACAGTTTTGCATAATAGCCTATTTGGGAGCTTAGACAAAGTGTTAAATCTCCCAGCTCATCTGATGAGCTGGGAGAATTAGACACTTTGTCTAAGCTCCCGAAATAGGCTATTATGCAAAAACTGTAAGTCTTTTGTTATTTCTTTAACTTATATAATATAAATATATATATATATATATATATATATATATATCATAATTAATATCTATATTTTTAACGATGGAAGGAATATATATAATGTGTGTGTGTGTGTGTATATATAATATATAATATATATATTATATATCGGCTTTTGCCATTTTATTGGTGAAATCAAAGAATTTTTCAATTCTAGTTGGTAAAGAATTTTAAAACTATTTGAATGAATGTTTACAAACATATTTATGATGACAATAGATGAAGGTCAGACAATTTATGACCATTCAATATTTGGTAAGAAATATATTAGCAAAGGATAATCACATACTTGGGTATCAAATCAAGGAAAATAAATTTCTAAGAAATGTCCTATTTCTTGTAATTTCTTAGAAATTTCCTTTTAGAAAATTATGGCCTTTCGCCACAAATACAGATATTTTAAGATATATTTATCACTTCATGTTATTAGTGAAATATTTAAAAAATCAATAAATCTCTCTCTCTCTCTCTCTCTCTCTCTCTCTCTCTCTCTCTCTCTCTCTCTCTCTCTCACTCACTCACTCACTCTCTTCTCTCTATCTATCTCATTTCTCTCACTCTCTCGTTGTCTCTCGCTCTCAATATCTCCCAATATATATATATATATATATATATATATATATATATATATATATATATATATATAATCATGTCGCTCTCTTAGCACGGATATCCATGATAATTTCTCTCCATTCGTCTCTATCGCTCATCATTCTCGGCAGAATACATATATATATATATATATATAATGCAAGGCAATGTAAAATATGTTGGTATCTCTCGCTTTAGACATTCGAGCCTAACAAATCAGCCAGAGGTATAAGGAAGGAATGTAACTGCCTAATGTTAGTTGTCACGAGAGTATCTAGTCAAACTGCATTGTGGTGAAAAAAATTATTTTTTCTTTATAAATACGTGCATTTCTTGATATCTATGATCTGTTGCTAAATATTCCGAATAAGAAAGGAATTAGCGTGTTCCTAATCATCATAACACGGGGCCTGGTAGATGCATATATCGGAATAGGAAATAAAAAACACTGGTAAATAATATGATTAAGTAATCGGATTGAATACTCAGAAGAGTCCTGGAGACGTGAGGAGACTTGTTTTCTCTCAGCCTCCAGTGAAATACCATCAGCTAACGCTGATGTGAGAAACTCGAAAGGAGTGAAAATAATAATAATAATAATAATAATAATAATAATAATAATAATAATAATAATAATAATAATAATAATAATAATAATAATGTAGCAAACTAGCACAACGAGAATACAAAACTAGACACGACTGGGTTGGGAATTATGCAAAAAATTTAATTCTGACCATACAACAAAATGGTATAAACCAGAATCTGTTCTTGAGAATGAAACGCATAAAGTTCTCTGTGACTTTGAAATAAAAACGGATCACCTTATCCCAGCAAGAAGACCAGACCTAGTGTTGATAAACAAAAAAAAGAACTTGTCAACTGGTGGATTTTGCAGTGCCAGCAGATCACAGGGTGAAGCTAAAGGAAAATGAAAAAAATGGACAAATATGGACCTTGCCAGAGAACTGAAAAGTATAGAATATGAAAGTGAAAGTGATACCAATTGTAGTGGTGCACTTGGAAGGGTCCAAAGGATTGGAAAATGGTCTGAAAGTTTGGAAATCAGAGAAAGGTTGAACACTGCGCTACTGCAATCTGCCAGATACTCAGAAGAGTCCTGGAGACCTGAGGGACTTGCTGTCACTCAGACTCCAGTGAAACACCATCAGCTAATGTTGATGTGAAAACTCAAAAGGAGTAATAATAATAATAATAATAATAATAATAATAATATAATAATAATAATAATAATGAGCTTAGGAATCTTAGAAACGGACTCCATAACACACACAGATGTAAGAGAAAGTTAAAAAGTGTATACCTCTGAAGAAAAAGAAAACCTCTTGAAAACAAACTCTGCAGCAGATATCTTATCAAAGGAATAGATACCTGGGCGACCCCGATATACAACACCTGGACATTCTTAGAATAGAGAGGAAATCCGACAGAGACTGTGCGAGAAAGGTAATTTATTGGGGACTGTGCAAGAGATTGAAACTTTATTATACTAGAAAATCGTATTTTCACAAACCAGATTCCGTCCTAAAGAATGTGACGCATAAAATTATGTTGATTTTTTTTTTTAGATATAAACGGATGAATGAATCCTGGCCAGAAGACAAGACCTATTGTTTATTAACAAAAAAATGTCATATAGTCGATTTTGCAGTTCTAGCAGGCCACAAATCAAAATGCAGGAAAAGGAGAGATTTGACAAATACTGAGATCTTGCTGAGAAAGCAGTGGAACGTGAGGGTGTAGCTGTCATCAGTTTTGGTAGGTGCTCTTGGAGTAGTTTCCAGAAGACTGGGGAAAAGACTGGAAGAACTGGAAATCGGTTATAGACTGCAGCATTGTTACGAATACTCAGTAAAATCCTGGAGAGACTTGCTGTCACTTAGACGTCAGTGTAGTACCACTATCTGACGCTGTTGGCATGACAAATTCGTTTATTTTGTTATTTATGTAGAAAAGGAAAATAAAAACTATTTCCAAAAGGAGGAATTTATTATAGATGGTGAAGTTGAAATTAAGACATTTCTTTTTTTTATCAAACCTTCACCAAGACATTAAGAAGTAAAAAGTCTGAACGGTGGTTAAAATCATTTTCAAACTAAAAGAGAATTAGAGAAAATATATAGATGAATTGGTATGGAGGCGTGTGGTCTAATGGTTAGAGTCATAGGAAACGGACACGTCAACCCAAGTTCAATTCCTGGACGAAGCATTTCACATGGCGCTAATATCCTTGGAAAGGTATGAATCCCCCCATCTATGGGCAAATAGCAGGGCAGAATGATCTCTTTAACCATGGCTAGTTAACCAGTCAAGGAGAAGGAAAACTCTGAATTCAAACCTGTTAAACTCCGCTTAAGAAATTGACCTTGTGTCGCATCCTGCTTGTGTGGAGGGGTTTGGTAAGTATGTATAGAGAAATTGTGCATGTCTGTTAACAACCTTTGTTTTTGAAAAAGTTGACATGATTAGTGCAACTGAGGACGTTTAAAATATGTCACTTACTTTCTTAAAATATATAATGAATTATCAGATGAGAAACACATGTTCATTCTAATGTTTTGATTAAGGTTTTATAAAAAATAAAAAAAACGTCTTAAAGTCGACTTCACCATCGGCAATAAATGTATCTTTTTGGGAATACTTTGTTTTGTTTTTTTCTTCTATTTTTTATATATCGTAAAGTCTTACTTCCATTTTTTCCTCCCATTTTGTAATTTATATATAAAATACATATTTCTCTTTCCTATTGAAAAAGCAAAAACGAACATCTTAATTTTATTAGGTTATGTAAGAAAATAAAGAAGTTATATCGCCGATGTTTTTCATAGGCATAACGTCCCTGAAAAAATTGGTCTTGATTGGCAGTCGAAATTTACAGGCAGAGACATCCGAAAAGAAAAGAAGTCTAACACCATTAGCCACGTTATAACGTCGGTGGTAATTACTTTAACTGCCAGCTACACGAATTATTTTCTTATGGCTAACAATCCGGGTGATAATAATCCCTTTTCTGGCATTCATTCTAATCTACAGACTAGATGTGATTAATGAAGACTTGGAATTAATTTCAACTCACTTAATCACCACACACCCGCTGGAAATAAGCAAATGTATCATACACTATGCGAAATAAATATGAAAAGTCTGCGATTGACAGAATTGGTAAATAGATAAAAAGATTCATACATAGTATTACATATATTTTCTGTGAAAGAATTTGAGTCCAACGGAATTAAACACCAAAAATAGAAGCGGGCTATTAGAAAGGGTGATTTTTCAGTCCAGCAACATTCAGAGTGGAGAAGTTCCAACATGTAGTTTAGGTGGAAGAGTATGTTTCTACAGGGTTGGCTCGGTGATAGTAATAAGAGAAAACACAAGATACAGTGTCAAATGCTACTGGCACTCAAGTATGAAAGAAAACAGAAATTGGTCTTACTTGTGCATGAGTTGACAGCCAACACATACACTAGAGGCGCTTGGCATGTAATGGTCATCTTCGTTAGAAATGGACTGGAAGAAACCATGGACGAATCTTTCTGCATTTCACATTGCCCTATTGTAATTTGGAAAGGTATGAATCCAACTATTCTCCCTTTAGTTGTCGATAAATAGTAGGAAAGACTGGGCTCTTCAGCATTTGTATAGCAAACAGTTTAAGAGAAGGACACCTCTAAATATAAAGCTGTAAAAATCTGCTTAAAAATTAAATTGTGTCGCATCAACTCGTGTAGAGGGGTTAAAAACACACAAACACACACACACACACACATAGACACACACACCTCTCTCTCTCTCTCTTCTCTCTCTCTCTCTCTCTACATATATATATATATATATATATATATATATATATATATATGAAATCTGTGTCATAAAAGTATCGAGATTGAAGTTGCATTTACCAAGATAGAAATAAACAATGAGTGGAACGTTAATGTTTTTCAGAGAAAATGTGTTTCATGAAAGTGCCGAGGTTGAAGCTTTATTTACCAGGACAGAAATAAACAATGAATGGAACGATCATTTTTTCAGGATACAAGATGTATAAAAAGTACAAAAATCTCGATAAGTTTTGACACGCCATATATATATATATATATATATATATATATATATGTCAGTATAAAACGAGTAATCTCTCTATCTCTCTCTCTCTCACTCTCTCTCTCTCTCTCTATATATATATATATATCTATATATTGTTGTACCGGCCGTTCCTACAGTGGAGAATAGACACCGGTTCTCACTATAAATAGTGAGACACCGAGTGGAAAGGTCGTACTGTTCCCGTTAACGACAAGCTAGTCGTACATGTACCATTATTGTAAATACACTTGTCTTATTTTACCCTATCTCGACTTGATTTCTTTTTTACTTTTGGACTAACATCACGACACATATATATATATATATATATATATATATATATATATATATATAATATATATAAGATAAGAGAGAGAGAGAGAGAAAGAGAGAGAGAGAGAAGAGAGAGAGAGAGAGATTACTCGTTTTATACTGACAGAAAGAAAACATACAACACTCTTGTTATTTCAATTTAGGATTAAGACGTAAAATAGCTGCATTGCCCAAACGATCTTTTTAGGGATTGTCACGTGCAAAGTTAAAAAATAGCGAGTGAATCAACAGTAGTTCGATCACATGCACATACGGTATCCAGGTTAAAATCAATCGGCATCATCCTTCAGAATGTGTCAATTTTATTTTCCGACAATTACTGTTCATACACAGAAGTATGTACAGAGAATTAAAATCGATACCTGTGATATATGACTTATAACACAGAAGTTATTGCAACTAACCTATTCACGTACTTACAATCCGCAGGCAATTTTACATGCTGAAGAATTACAGATTTGTAATTACAGGTATATATCTTTACGCAATAATTACATATATGTAATTTTCAAGACCGTGTAACATGAACATGACAAACTATTAGTATGAGGCTTCCATATATGTATCATTTTGCCTACATATTAGACCGGTCAAAAATTGAGTACGACCAAACTTTAATTTGTATAGCAAAATTCCATTGCCTAAATTTCCGGTTACATATGCTTATCAAGACTAAATACAACAAATTGTATATGTTGTTTAATTGTGAATTCAGGTAAATATGGTATTTATATCAACAAAGACGTTTCGATACTAGCTCATCCGAATGTGAAATTCATATTTTGAAAAAATTCACTTTTTCGTTACATAGTTCAAATATTTTGTATATATATATATATATATATATATATATATATATATATATGCATGTTGAATTAAACAAAAGACACATCTCCTCTTTAACAATTTTATTTATGAGTTTTTCAAGTTTTCTGACCAACTTTTTAATATTTGGGTGGTATTCGTGGATTAGTCCACCAAAGTTCATGTCCCGAGTACTTTCGGCACTTCAAAGTGCCATCATCAGGGGTTATATGTTTTTCGAATTATATTAGTGGATGTGGAAGCTGGAAGGAGGAGAATTGATGGGAAAGGTGCTATAGACATGTTTAAATGTGTGTACATCACCCCTGATGATGCACTCGTGTCATGAGCTTTGGTGGACTAATCCACGAATTCCACCCAAATATTAAAAAGTTGGCCAGAAAACTGAAAAAATCACAAATAAAATTATTAAACAGGAGATGTGTCTTTTGTTTAATTCAACATGAATAAACGAAAGAATGCTGCCCAAACACACACACAAACACACACACACACGCACACACACACACACACACACACACACACACATACACACACACACCGATATATATATATATATATATATATATATATATATATATATATATATATATATATATGCGGAAAATTAATGGAACAGAGAATAATAAACACAAATACTGACATTCAATTGATATTTCGGTTCCTTTGGTTTTGTAAGATTCAACAGAATGAACATTATTGTTTTAAAACCGAATGTATATAGAAGAGTTAGGGTATATATATATATATATATATATATATATTATATATATATATAAGAGAGAGAGAGAGAGAGAGAGACAGAGAGAGAGACAGAGACAGAGAGAGAGACAGAGACAGAAACAGAGAGAGACAGAGAGAGAGAGAGAGAGATGGCAAAATCAAGGGAGTGGTAAAGTATGATACAGGTCTTCAAAAATCAACGTGACCAAAATAAGTCAGATCGTTTCCTAATAAAATATATTTGTTATTTGCCAATACTTCACATGGCTTTTATGGAAAAGCAAGAATATGATCCCACTATTTTTTCATTCACTGTATATTTATCAAAACTTTCCATGAAGATATGCATGAACAAAAGACACGAAAACAGCAATAGCAGACGCATAAGAATACAAAACATCGACCGAATTTTTTGATTCAATAATTGTTCACAAAGAGATAAAAATACAAAAAAACTTCATGTATGAGGTGCATCTTTAATGCGTATATAGGACATTTGAAACTTTCTTATTATTTCATTTAATATAAAATATGTTCGAAACTTTAGAATGAAAAAAAAAGAACATAGACAACAATTTAATGGAGGATGAAGAAATATGACACCACAAATATGGCGATGAACATCTGAAATAGGCATTCTATTACAAGCAGAAAAAGCTGTTAAATGTCAATGGAAGCGCGTGGTGTAATGGTTAATGTCATGGAAAATGGACTCGTGGCCCCGACTTCAAATCCTGGATTTGGTAATGCACTTCACTTAGCGCTAATACCCTTGGGAAAGGTATGAATCCTACTCTCCTTCAGCTATGAACAAATAGTAGGACAGACTGGACTCTTTAACCTTGGTTAGACAACCGGTCTAGGAGAAGGAAAACTCTGAATTCAAACATGTTGAACTCCGCTTAAGTAATTGACCTTGTCACATCCTGCTCGTGCGTGTCAATGATTTGATTCGTCTTCGGTGATTTAGTTTTTATAAATATGAACAAAGATTTACTTTATGTAAATATGTAAAGCTGTGTTTTTCCAGTCTCTTTAATAATCCACCTGTCTTATCTTATACCTTTAGTACTCATTGTCTATTGGTTGGAAATCTAGTCTCATATATCCATTATTACTTAATTGTGAGTTCGATCCTCGCTGCGTGCACATTACTCGGAATCCTGCCACACTCTACTTTTGGCGAACCGGTTGTGCAAATAACTACCCTTTTGTTCTCTAAGACTGAAATTGTGGAGGGATTTACTGCCTCAGAAGAGACAATTAAAAATATTACATGATATTTTATATATATATATATATATATATATATATATATATATATATATATATATATATATATATAATATATATATATATATATATATATATATATATATATATATATATATATATATAAAGGACATAACAATCACAGGAAATCTCATCAGAGACAATTCATATCCACCCCAGGACGCCTAATTCATTTAATTATAACTAATTAATTTACACATTAGGTATGACTTTAATTAAGCACATTCTCTCCTAAGAATTTTCGGCTATTGCCATCTCAAACTGATTGTTTGTCTACTCATATATATATAATATATATATATATATATATATATATATATATATTGGACATACCAATCATAGGAAATCTCATCAAAGACAATTCCTATTCACTCCAGGAACAAAAAATATGTATTGTGCAATATATAACAAAGATTGTATGTCGGCTTCTGGTCTTATGAGATATCTGGTGCTGGACAAGAATCAAATTTTACCATCTGATCCATTCAATGCAGAGAGAAGGACGCCCTTCTTATGTCCTACTTGCATCAAACTTTGTGGATCTGCGTGGGAATGATGAGTCACTTGACAGATCATGAGAGGAAATGTCTAGTGTTGGGGTTGTAGGATTTTGAGTGACGTCAATGATCTGCAAATTATGCAAAAGCTATTGCTATAATATATTATATATATATATATATATATATATATAATATATATATATAGTGAGAAAATATGAAAATAACATGACGATAGATATAAATAAGGAAAATAAAATATTCTAAAAGATAATTTTCCGCAAGAAAATTAAATAGACAAAAAGGTATACATTGGAATTCCCCGGGGTATTGGAAAAAAAAGGTTCTATAACCACAGGCACTCCTTTTGTCAATCATCTCTGAGAAACCAAACAGCTCCCTCGAAACTTTTGGGAAGTTGAAAGATGGAGGTTAACCTCACAGATTGAATGGTGGATTAAAAAACGATCTACATCACAAGGAAGCTTGGATGGCAGTGAGTAGAAATGTATCTATTGAGGCAAAAATGGCTGATTTTTAACCTTTTTCATTACCAAATATATTGCTCTGTTAAAAAATATCCAACATGAAACCCTCAAGTTGGACCAAAACAACTCCAACATACCCTTGTTGAAAAAGGCAAAGAATCATCA
>CM042140.1:108637553-108645053 GCA_023376005.1 Doryteuthis pealeii
CATACTAATCTTTTCCTGACCCTACATCATACTCCTATTATTTTGTTACCTGAGCAAGTTTTGCCCTGTACATGGGATTATATAATGCAACCCTGCAGTAAGTTAAATAGTATTCAAAACCTTTAAAGTACAGGTGTCTTAAAACGTAAATGTTTCAAATTCGAACCAACCAGTACTGCACCTATTACTCTAGTTTTCACGTGTCAGTACAATCATAGCTTGCGTGGGGGTTCACTAGAATTATGGAATCAAATTATATTACATAATACGTTGACATGCTGTTAATCAGACGCATTATATATTCTTCGTATAATAGCAAATTTTTTTCTCGGTCTGCTTTTTGTTTTTTTTCTTCCTTTTTCAGTTCATGTTTGTGTATATATTTGTGCATGTACGCCTAAATATATGAGTGCTCTTTTCAGTGTAATGGACTTTTTTGTGTTCTTCTGTATTCTTGGCGCCTCGTTGACATCATTTATGTTTCTTATCATCTGTCACATTATGATTCTCGTTCGCACTAACCATTAGCCTTTCTCAAATGATCTACAGAGAGAGAGAGAGAGAGAGAGAGAGAGAGAGAGAGAGAGAGAGAGAGAGAGAGAGAGAGAGAGAGAGAGCGGGAAGAAATAAGTATCGACTTGTAAGAAGATATACCTTCAACAAAAGAATATGCAGACATCATTGACTGCTTCAGACTTCCACTGATTTTACCATTTACCTGAAATAATCAATATTTTACACAACTAACTTGTTCGTGACTGAATGAATGGAAAGGAAATAACGTTTTTCCTTTCGACAGTTTGTAGTGGAAAACAGCAAGCCATGGAATTCTTACACTCCGACAAACGGGCATTAGAAAAGCGAGTAGGGAGGCTAGTTTGCACTCGGAAGGCTTCACTCATTTGACACACGGTGTGAAATATACAACCAAAAGGGAAAAAGAAGCAGAAATATAAAGGATAAACATCATACTTTTTGCCGTGACAAAACAGCGTAACATGACTCAAGATTCTCAAAACCCGACAGTAGAAAAACAACTGAAAACAAATCCCCCCACACACACATATATACATATACATATATATATATAATATATATATATATATATATATGGATTTTTTCCATTTTTTGGGAATATATATAATATATATATATATATATAATATATATAAAAGTAATTGGTAATTTGCTTGAAGCATTGTTAAAGTATGTTATAAAATAATAAAATTCGAAGGCAATACAATGCGTAAAAAATAAAGACAAAAAGAGGTTTATATGTCTAATCGATTTCAAAGCGAAGCTTTATCATCAGAGATTTATTTCAGAAATGACGTGCTTATGTTTTTTTTATTTGTGTGGTTATAATTTCTCTTCTATTTCCTTTTCCTCTCCTTTTTTCCTCTCTTTCTTCTTCTCCTCCTTTATGAATGGGCGAATAACTGTAATTTCTTATTTCTCTCTTTCTTTTTTTCCTTTCTTAAAAGTTTGTTGAGAACAAGGCTGACATCCGGTAAAATGTTGCAATGTGTTGCAATGTGTAGCAACCGTGTGAGCATGTCATAATTTCAAAAACAAAAATGAACAAATAAATAAAAACCGTTAATAGAAAAAATGTTTTACATACTTAGCTTTTGTTTCGCTTTCACCTTTCATTTCTTATTCTTTCTCCCTCTCTTTCTTTTTTTTTTGTTATTTCTCTTCTTTTCTTTTTTTCCCCCTTTATCCCTTTGTTCTCTAATTTAAATTATTTTTTATAGTAAATAAGTAAATAAAAGATTATCTTAAATTATGTATTAGTATTGATAGAAAAAATAAATGATTTTTTTTTTTTATTTTTTTTTTAAGAAAATATCTTTTATGAGTACTTTTTTCTCTTTCTTTAAACTTAAATAGATTAAATATTATATTAATTATATATTAAAATATCATATAATAATTACATATTAGGATTGATGCAAAATTCAAAACAATAAAAATAAAACAAACAATTTCCCCTTAAATTTCATATATAGCCTTTTTTTTTTTAATTAAAATTAAATATATATATATACATAGTGATGGGATGATTGAGAATGAAAAGAAGATAATAGAGAAATATAAAAAAAATTAATTACGATTAATTTAACAATATTGACATACTTATTAACTCCTTTACATGACATTATTTCTTTAAACCATGACACTATTTCTTTAAACCATAATACCCTCTTAGGATTACGGTCAGTCTAGAACTACTAATAAATATTTAAGGAAAAGTGGGGGAAAAAAATAAGAATAAATAATAAGGAAATAAGAATAATAATAAGGAAAAAAAGGAGAGGAAAAGGAAATAAGAAGAGAAATTATAACCACACAAATAAAAAAAACATAAGCACGTCATTTCTGAAATAAATCTCTGATGATAAAGCTTCGCTTTGAAATCGATTAGACATATAAACCTCATTTTGTCTTTATTTTTTACGCATTGTATTGCCTTCGAATTTTATTATTTTATATATATATATATATATATATATATATATATATATATATATATATATATGCCAAACTTGTTGATACACCCTTGCGGTAAGAAAAAACACCAGCAAATAGTTTGATTATAAAAAATACATACTACGAAACATCACCAGCTAAAAGGAATTGAAAAAAAGAAAAGACCAAGATAGTCGTACCAATCAAAAATAATCGGTTGATACAATAATTCATGGCCAAAAGAAAAACAATTTATATATATATATATATATATATATATATATATATATAATATATATATATATATATATATATATATTGATAAACTGCCAGGATACTCTAAAGCTAATAAGTAAAGGGCTCAATACCTAAGTAGAGCAAAAAATAAAGTTAAAACTAAGGAGTCACATATACCTACTAACAGTTTCGCTTAGTGCTCTTCAGGGCAAAGATCTGACCCTTTGCCTTGGATAGCACTAAGCGAAACTGTTATTAGGTATATCTGCCTCATTAGGTTTAACTTTATATATATATATATATATATATATATATATATATATATATATATATATATATATATATATTTAGTAAATAAAGAAAAACTCTAAACTTGCTTCATTACAATAATTTATTTCAACCGTATTAATACGGCATCTTCAGGTAATCACAAACATGACTCTCGTAAGAGTCATGTTCTTTGATTACCTGAAGATGCCGTATTAATACGGTTGAAATAAATTATTGTAATGAAGCAAGTTTAGAGTTTTTCTTCATTTACTAAATATCTTGCTCTGTCCTTTTACTCACTGGTATTAGGTACATTGAGCTCTCCTTATGGTCTACCTGCATCAGCTTGGTTAAACCACACATGGAAAGACCCTAACTACGGAAAAAAACTATATATATATATATATATATATTTGTGTGTGTGTGTGTGTGTGTGTGTGTGTGTGAGAGAGAGAGAGAGAGAGAGAGAGAGAGAGAGAGAGAGAGAGAGAGAGAGAGAGAGAGAGAGTGTTGTGTGTGTGAATAAAACGCATAAAAATTGATTTGGAAGAATAGAATATGTTGGACATTAACTCTTCCATTCACTCCCGGCTTTTAATTCCAGCTGTTTCTAATTTAACTGAATATTCAATCCAGTTAAATAAGAAACATCTGGAAATTATATTTCTATTCTATTAGTTATTTCTATTTCTAGTGGATACATTTAAAAAATCAACGACAGGATTTAAAAAAAAAGAATTGAAATCTATAATATCGAGCGAATTTTTCTAGATCAGTAGAAAACAGTTTAAGTTGTGAAAAACAACTTTTTAAAAATCCAGAGGATAATATGAATTCTCATTGTCGTTAATTGGTTTGGTGGTTTTACGGCACCTCAACCCTAACAGGTAATTCAACCTCGGGTCAGCTTAGACCTGGGCGTAATGAATAAGGGTACTCCACATTCCCCCAATGCCCCAGAATTAGAACTTCACTCATAGAAGCAGTTTAATGTCATACACAAGACACCAAATCTTTCAGCCACCGCCTTCTGGCACATATATATATATAAAAAAAGTTGGAGGTTTGCCATAAGGAGAATAGGGCCAGGACAATCATATGTGGGTTAGGGCTTGACGTATCCAGCCGATTAATCAGATGGTAAGTCTAGAATCGCCCGTCTAGCCTCAGTAAGAGCCAAAGGAGATTGTTAAATCTCATGGTCTGCTCAGCCACCAGCATTCAGTCTTTAAACATCACGGTGAACGACGCATGGCTTGTAGGAGTCCCCTTTAATAGGGGATTTTACTCCTCTACAAAGATACACTCGGCGTATTCTATAGCCCATAACGGCAGATATGGCTATAAGGTTCTAAGCCTTACCAAGATACGATATGCGAAAGCTCAGATCTATTTTTGCCCATTTTTAGATTTGTCGTAAAACTATCACCTGCAAGAAATTATGACATAAATATGAATTAAGATTTTTAAAGTTTTATGAGAAATGGCTTTTTCTGTTTGAGTGTTATTACATTTTAAACGAATTTCGTAGAGCCAGATATTTGTCAGAATGCAGATGTTATGGAAAAATGTTGTATTTTAGCCAGTAATATATTTATTTTCTGTATGCATAGGAAACCTATATGTATATATATATATATATATATATATATATATATATATATATATATATATATATATATGCAGCTGCCAGCGACAAAATTATTCGTAAACCCATCAATTTTTCAATGTTTTATTGATTAATCGGAATCTAATGCACGTATGATGCCAGGATTTTTAATATGTTAAGAAAAATGCTAAATTCAATTTTCAGAAATACATGTTAAATATAATTAATTTGACAGCAGAATTATTCAAAATAGGAAAATACAAAATCATTCGTACTGTAGAAAGTATTGTTTTACATTTTCATTGATTCGTGTAAATATATGCAATTTACATAATTATTTTATCTGTGAAACCATCTAAACTACTTATTCAGTATAATGTTTGTGATAATTTCAGCAAAGGACATCACAGAGTATCACCATTGTTATTCTTGCGTTAACACCACGATTAGAAGACAAAGGAACTTAGCATTCTCTTCGGACAGAGAATTATTAACTTTCATACGTCGAGAAATAATTACAGCTCTATTTCAAACCGATAAGGTATCTGCAGATCCACAGTATAGTCCATTATGAAGATGTTTTAATAGTTTGGCACGACATACAATTTTCCTGGGCGTGGAAGAAAACGAGAATTGTCACCGCAAGCTGCGTGGGTAAGAGTTGTTTTTAAAGATTTCACAAAAAATTGGGATACGATTGGTTCAGCGTAAGTATTCGCACAATCCAACCGTTTTTATTACAAAGAAAGAAAGGACATGCTACACAGAAAAAATATAACAAAAACGAAAGAGAGTAGAAGAAAGATAGAGAGGGTGTGATAATGCTAATCTGTTTCAATCGAATACAATGAAAAGAGGAAAATAAAGAAAAAAAAAAGTGAGAGAGAGAGAGTTAAATCAAGATTACTATACTTTGTATATATTGAACTATTTCGCAATAGCTCTTAAGTAAGCATCAAACATTGTAATAATTAAATAAGTTATATGAAAACCGACAACGACCAACCAACCTTCACAAGATATGCCACATTGTTGCTCGGTTTAATTTTTGCCAAAATGTTCTTGTACAAAGAAAATTGATTTTGATAATAAGTATTATGGAGTGATGAAATAGAAATTAAGATTTTTGGACATGATGATGTGCAGATGATTTGGCACTAAAAAGTTGAGAACACAGTGCCAACATTAAACTATCGAGGCGTCTTGATGATGTTTTGGGCTTATTTTAGCTCAAGGGTATTGGAAAATTAATTACAATGAGAAGAATAATGAAATGATACTATATCAAAATTCTGGTTGAAAATTGATAACTACCAGTGCAAAATATTGATCTAGGTCGGCGATTTACTTTCCGACAAGATAACTACGTCGCTTAAAATGCACGTAACAGCACATACACTTTGAATTGATGCACCCTCCGGTTCTGTATTAAATTAGAAAGGCTAATGAAACTAAATAAGAATACCGAAACAGAGGGAATATAATAAAAATGGAACAACTGACTCTCGTCTTTCATTGCTATTTTTCTAATTTAAGTATTTAGTTATAAGAGGAAGTAAATAATAAAATGACAGTTATTTTATCTTGTTAATGGATTTCATTTAAGATTCATTGAAAGATTTTTGCTTATATTCATTAAAATAAACCAAACAGTTAGAAATCAATAATACTAAGCAATATTTATTAAATTCGATTTTTTAATATTAATATGCAAATTAGTTCACATTGTCTATTTTGTTGTATATATAAATATAATTGCATGTTGTCAGTACGTAGACGTAGTTGACAGTATTAATAATGTATGACAATTTTATTAATAATTGAGGTTTAGATAAAAATAAATCATGGAGAATGTGATGTCAGTAACTAAGAGAATTGTTACTTGAGTAGGAATATAGTTTCGGTTACAGACAGAAAAACACACAATCTCCATTATAATAAGATGTAAAGGAAAACAGTAAATAGATAATTTTCCATTTTTTAGTTGTTTTTTATTGACGTTTGAAAATATTTTTTAACAATTCATGAGCTTATGTAAAGTCCATAAATTGAGCAAACCATTATGAAAAATTGGATTCGTATAAAATTCATTTTAATTTCTTTGAAAAAAAATGTTTTTCTTGGCAATTCAATAGAATAATGTATATATATAATTTGTGTTTAAATCAGTGACTGCAGGTGTTTATACAAATAAGACAAATATCTGCCATGGCTTTAAATGAGTACTGACTTGAGTTTTTATTAAAATACATGATAAGAATTGAAAGTTCGAATAAATCGTCGGTCACCAAACTACCTTTAGGAATTAGAACGAGAAATGAGGAATGAAAGAAAATCGCAGAAAATACTTATTTTTCAAATCTTTTTAAAACATTTAGAAAAAAAGATTGCAACAAGTTATGAATATGAACGATCACGTAATGCATAATTTTCTTTTCCT
The DNA here is from genome assembly GCA_023376005.1 of Doryteuthis pealeii. Taxonomy (NCBI): domain Eukaryota; kingdom Metazoa; phylum Mollusca; class Cephalopoda; order Myopsida; family Loliginidae; genus Doryteuthis; species Doryteuthis pealeii. The sequence continues at coordinate 108,644,582 of CM042140.1, forward strand.
CGTTTGCCTATTTTTATTCTCATATTTAGTAAATTTAAACTATGCTTCTCAAAATTGAGTTTTATATTCCAGTTTTATACTTAATAACATATTTTAAGTCTAGCATCATTAAATTCTATGAAATGGGAGAACATATGCAATATTCCCGCATGTGCGAATAATGACATCGTTGTCTCATTCTCTCTCTCTCTCTCTCTCTCTCTCTCTCTCTCTCTCTCTCTCTCTATATATATATATATATATATATATATATATATATATATATATATATATATATATCATCTGCACGCAGATGAAACACAATCAATCCATGCCGTATTAAAAATTTCTTAATCTATGAAGAATCCCAATGTCCGTGTATATATATAATATATATATATATATATATATATATATATATATATATATATCATTAAAGGAAGAACTCAATACAGTAATCCCATAATAAATTTATTTCGACAAAAATTGGGGC
>CM042140.1:108647553-108655053 GCA_023376005.1 Doryteuthis pealeii
CAATGTATATATAAACTGTATCATTATGTTTACCACAGTTATTTTATTTATCTATATATACACGTGATTTTGAATATAAAAATTATTCGTTACACTAAATAACTTATTTCCCACCTTCTCACCCTCTTTCACTTTCTCTATCTTTCTAGTTTGTTTTCCCCTACTACCTTTCCTTTTTAAAATACTTCACTCTTCTATTTTCCCAATAGATTTTCCATTGAGATAGACTACCCTAAAGTTTTCCTGGGTGCATCAGTTCATCTTGACTTTGTTTTGAAATGAAAGCTGAAACGCTTGCTGTGGTAGTCTGCACTCTGTATCACCGTGTAGTCTTTCCGGTGCTTTTGGCACAGTAAATTGTAATCTATATGTCCCTGTTTAGAGGAAGTTTATATATAGATGACTGTTCATTCTTTTTCTTAGCCTCACTGAAGTTATTGTTGATACCCAGTTCCCGTCCTGCATAGAAATCAAGGAGGAAGTATCCATTTCCTATGGATTTTTCGAACCCGTACTTCTTGAGAAAATTTCCAATAATCGAAATATCGTCCTACATTGGCATTAAAATCATTAAGAACGATGACTATATCGATTGATTAAACATTTTCCCAGTAGCCTTCGTCGGTAGGAATGGATCTTGCATTTTCCCCATTGTGTCAAGCTTAGGGGGTTGGAAAATAAAAGGACAGATAAATTGGTTTCAAATTAAATGGAAGTTGATAAGAACTCCTAAAGTATCGTACTAGAAAGATTAGATCATCGGTAGAATATAAGTGAGAAAAAAGTTAAGCTTGTTTTTTAGTCAGTTATGAATTAACAAGAGCTTGACTGACAAATATCAATTGTGATACAAATAAAAACAAAGAATACATTCATAACTGGGTGTTAATATGATCCAGGAAGCTTTTTTTTCCCGAAAAAACGTTAATAAGCTGTTGAGTTAACATAATCTGGAATGACAAATATTAATTGCGATACAAATAAAAACAAATAGTATATTCATAACTGGGTGGACAATGTGATCAACGAACCTTGCAAATGTCAGATGTGACCGTGAAATTTGGTGGCGTACTTGTCGTAAAACATGAAATAGATGCCTTGAATTAAAATCAGGGATTGTTTGTGCTTTCCTCGCACAAATGTAATTGAGATTACGGAGGCGTTGGGTAAAGGTTTGTTTTGTTTTATGATATATTAACCTTTCTAGGAACATTTAATGTCGAATCAAGCTCTTGCCCCTATTCGATCCTACCGTAAACCACTAGCAAAGGCTCTCAAATGTGTAACTTGTTTACACTGAAAATCCCTACCTGAACACCCCTAATCTTTTGTTTTATCAGTAAAACAAATCCGAGAGTGGTACTTGACCCTTTTGCAATAAGGGAACCAGTTGGGAAAATGTGGTAGGCAAAGAATTAAAAAATATTTCTTAGTGGATATCGTCGTTCCTGCAGATGATACAATAAACATGAAAAGAAGTCCAAGGGAAGAAGGTTCATTACAGTTCATGCGTTTCTGAAAAGGGCCGAGCAAAACTATCAAACTCTTGTTGATGTGCACTAGGTTATATGACGAATTAGTGACCATAGAACAATGAAATTGATTACTCAACACAAGTCCTCACCCCTGAGTGTTGACATTGATATAATTCTGGGGGCCAGAAAAGATGGATTCAAAACATTCTCAAGCATTGTGCATTGGATGGTTCGAGCAAGACAAGGGTTTACCTATGTAAATAAAAGCAAATACGCTTGATAACCGGTTTAGCTCAATCGGTAGAGCGTTCGCCTAGGAACCACAAGGCTCGTGGTTCGATACCGGTCCTCACCAACTCAGCGTATGAGTAGCACATATATCTGTGTGGTAAAGTGAGGAGCTGGTGGTAGGTGTGGTGCTTCACCTCAGACAATTTCGTATGAGTAGCACATATATCTGTGCGGTAGTGAGAGCTGGTGTAGGTGTGGTGCTTCAACTCAGACAATCTTCTTAGTCTAACGCCAGTGAAAAGGGGATATACTCCCTCGCTGTCTGGCTTATTCCGATTTTAGGCCACCCGACGACTTTGCTGGCTTAGATTCATTGTAAGTAAATATTTACATTATGTGTGTAGTTGCTCCTAACGATTAATATTTGCACACAATTCTATCTAATATGAATAATATTTAGATATATCTATTTGACCAATGGACGGGACCCTTACAGGTGCTACGATTCTGGAGCAGAGTGGGTAGATGTATAATGGCAATGATAGGGGCTCTACACTCTACACATCTGTTTACCTGTGGCCTCATCATCAGATGCACTTTAGATTCATACCCAGCACACCAATTTGTTTTCTTACTCGTTTGCAGGGTATACAGTCAGTGTATTCGAAGACCCGTCGACAACAATAATTACAGGAAAACAAAAACGTCTGGAAAACAAAAATGAGGAAGAAAACCAAATATACGGAATGTTCAATCTCCAAACTAAGGTTATTGGACTTGGTATAACCTTTATTTGTTTACGAAAGAGAAACCTAAAGGGTAAGTGAATTTATATTGATAGCAGAACTAATTATGTCATAGTGAACATAGATAACACTCAGAAGAATAGCAAGTGAAAGCTATTGTCAGATAATAGATTGGTGAAATCTATCATTGGTGTGTAGAGTTGTTTGTTTAAAAAAAGGTTACGAAAAACCGTTGGGTCATCAAGTTCAAATGACAGGTGATGACCCCGGGGTCTTTTGAAAACTTGATTTTCATTGAACGAAAAGTCATATTATATCAATAACAATACTACTACTACTACTAATACTACTACTACTACTACTAATAATAATAATAATTCTACTACTACTACTACTACTACTACTAATAATAATATAATAATAATACTTTGAGATACAAACGCATCATCCACTATAGACCAAAAGACTATATCTAGATTTAATTACAAAGAAGAAAATAATTTGTCATCTTGTGGAACTTGCCGATCTAGCTTACCACAGTGAAAAGCCGGATAAAACTTGACAAATACGCAGAGAGCAGAGAGAATTATGGAATATGAAGGTGACAAGGATACCAGTCAGAGTCCATGCAAATTCAATGGTCACGATGGTCCTGGAAAAGAAACAGGGAAAGCTGGATTTCCATGCTAGGATTGAGATGGCCCAGATCAATTGAAATTGTCACTTGTTCACCAGTGAAGACCATTAGCGTATACTGGTGTGAAAACTCACAAATTGTAAAATAACTAAAATAGAAATTTAAAAAAAGAATCATCTTCTAGGGGGGCATATTATGGGAATTAGTGTTCGTTACAGCGATGATACGGATAAATAATATATTACGAGGATGCAAAGATTACAGAATTACAAAATAGGAAAAAGAATTTAACCACCTTATTTAAAAAGAATTGTATCCGAAAACAAAAAAAAGAGGTATGGACAACTGTCATGCAAACGGTGATAATATTCAGCCACGACGCGGGAATGGAATTTGATATTGAGAAATGCATAATGGATTCCAAATAAAGAAAATATTAGAACGCTCGGGTTGAAATAACGATAACCATAGCTGGATATCATAGCATCATGTATAATGAAACAGAGATGAAAGAGAATGCAAGCAAGGATTCCTCTCAGAAGAATAAACTCACAGTGACAAAACTGCAGTAGAAAGTTAATAAAATAAATAAGTACCTAATAGTCTCATTTACAAATATAGCCGGGTCTTTCTAAAATGGACAAGAGATGGTCTCAGCAATCTAGAACACAGAAGGAGAAAACGAATTATATTTCACATAAATTTACTAAAGAGGGATTACATTGACATTTTATATGTTAAGAGAAAAAAAAGAAGTTGACTTGCCTTCATTGATGTTTGTATCAATGCGGTTATTTATGGACTTAAAGAATACGTGAAAATAATGTGAAAAACAGTGCTTAAATGAGCCTAGATTTGTAGCGGGTTTAACCGTGAGGTCAGTACCTGCAGAAGCTGAGTGTCACTTGTGGTTATATATCATTTTGTACAATTACAGTATACAGTCTACCCCAGTAGAAGTTTACGATATATTTCATATGGATTACCAAGGTATTTGATTCATAAGTTGTCCTGTAGGCCATTGCGTCATTAGTCATTGTAAGTCATTAGTCATTTCTACGACTCTGCCGATGTATCTAAAACATTTATCATGCTTCTTCCGTGAGACGATAAGCACTTGATTTAAAGTCTGTTCATTACAAGCACAGGAAATTGTTTGAAGCAAAAAGTAAAACAATAAGCCCCAAGCATCCCATAATAAAAACATACTTTTAAAATATTTTTTTTTAATACATAGATGTAAAATACTTTGTCCTAAATCTTAATACTTAAATCTTTGCCTATTTAAACCGCTCACTGAGCATCAACCGCCACTGCGATCCTACCATAAGAAAAGTACAAAAACCGAGGGTTAGTCCATTATAATTGAGCAGAAGGACTCAGATTACCATAATAATAGGACTTTATTTGAATAAATGTTATGTAGTTAATAGATAGTGAACTTTGAAATATCCCATATAACTGATAAATAATACCAGGAATTTATTGGTACAGTCGTGGGGAAAATGTATTGTCCAGAGAGTTAAACACATTTTGACGATAGTGTGCAGACAGCATTATGAATAATGTGGTAGATCGCAAACTAAAAATATTTTCCTGTCTAGAAGCTAAAAATCTATGTTTTGAATAACCCTGGAATTATAAAATCAAATAAGCAATAAAAGAAGAAAAGCAACTCCATGGACACTTCAGAAAATTAACATTGCCCATGAAATAGCTCCGTTGAGAAAACAGAAAACGATAAACTAAATCGCTATTAATAGCAGCACAAAAACAAATCCATAATAACCAGATATGTAAATCTAAGAATAAATATCACCCAGGGAAATAGCAAGTGAAGGAGACTTGGAGGGAGAAATGAAATAATCAGTTAGAGAAGTAGAAATCAGATTGTCCTGAATAGAACACGGCCGTGATCGATGTGATTATTATAAAAAGTGCTGGGTATCTCTAGCGATTAGCTGTCACTAGGACTTTAGTGAAGGCCATAGGATAGTACTGAATGAAAGCTGGTAATAAATAATAATAATAATAATAATAATAATAATAATAATAATAATAATAATAATAATAATAAAGACTGAAGGAATTGGGAATCAGAGGAAGAACTGAGACCATTCAGACTACAGAAGTGTCCTGAAGATCTGAGGAGACTTGCTTTCAGCCTCGAGTGACCCACCAGCTTAGGCGGTGTGAAAAACCTTGAAACATCATTTTGAACAAAATTAAGGTTGTTTGAACTATCTGATAATGCTAACTAAGATAGTGTTTTTTTTCCTGTCAAGAGCCGATTGCATATATGTGTCGAATCATAATTCAAACAGGGAATTAAACTTATCAAGAATTAAAAAAAAAAATTGTGTGGGGTTATCCGCCCTTAGTAAGTTGGAAGAGTTATCTTCCCTTGTGTTTCGGGTATCCTCCAGGTGTTTTGCTATTTAAGCAGGCAAGCGCCAGATTCGAATCCTCTTTCTTCTCCGGGACTTGATATTTATGTCATCACCCTTCTTGTGTGAGGGATTCAGCCCCCAACACAACGTTAGTAAGTGACATTGCTTTATGGACTCTTCATTACTTCTATATGTACATTTAGGTATCTTTTGTATACTTCCTTATTGTATCTCTATTCATGAATGTGTTCTTTATTATATCTTCTTTGAATTTATGTTATATGAATCTTCTCCATGTGCTTATATTAAAGTCCATTGTTACATTTCACACTCTTGGTCGAAGTTGTTTTGTTCAACCAACAATTATAATTGATGTTATAACTTTGAACCCAAACAGTTGTAAATAACTGCTTATCAATGCAGAATAATACAGAATTGATCAACGCTCTTTTAAATGAGTTAATGGCAATTTATAATGTGTAAAGAAGATTAAAAATATTATCTAATATAACCATGTTGCTTCTTAGTTATCTTGTCTAATGTTGGTACGATTGAGAATAGTAACACATGCAATAGGAAAAAAATATCCATTTTGCTTTATAGTTTTGTCTTAATGACAATTACGATCAAGAAGCAAGACAAGCGGATGTATATTGAAGAAAACTGATAGATCTTATAGGATTATCGTATACACACTCAATTATAAAATAAAACCAAAACGTGACCATCGGAGTATCTAGGCATAATTTAATATAACCAGTAACTTAGAAAGAATGGGTCGTTTTCAATCAGCCCTGGGTTCGAGTACCAATGGAACAACTTAGGTATTTTTTTTCAAAAAAATAAATTCATTTATTTAATTGAGGTAAATGTGATTTATCGTATCCATAAAGTTCCATTATTGACAAATATAGTGAAACATAACCAAAAGAAATATCAAGCATTTAATCTTAGAAAAAATTATTTTCTTTTAAATAGAAACAAAAGACATCTTAAATGAAAATTCTTTAAAAAACTTTTTTTAAAACTATCTTTAATGATAAACTGTTACGGCCAATTGGAAATTAGGATAACACATGTGTTGCAAGATGGGTATATTCCTGACTTTTGTGAGCTAGGACTACTAATGGAAGGAGGAGGAAGAAATGATGAAGGTTTTAAAAAAGGATAGACGATGGTTTGACCGTAGCGTGACCCCGAACGAAGAATTGAGTGGCAAGCGGAAGTCGGGGGTTGACCGGAAGTCACGTGGTGACGTGAGGAAAAAAAGAAAGGGTTCGTCTCTCTTTTTGCCGGCGGCGGTCGTAGGGTACGGACCTCATGAGAGCCAGTAATCTAGTAGTGTTCTCTCTCTCTCTTTCTCTCTGCCTTTCCTCCTCTCTGGTAGGAGCCCACTATACGAGCACGAAAATAAAGGCTGGCAGTTGTGACGACATGTTTCTCGTGTTATGATTTTTTATCGGCACCATTTCAGCACGGTGACTTTTGGAGTTTGAGTACCAAGAAAGAAAAAAAGGACTACGGTACATGTATCGTTTTAGTGCCGTGAATATTACAACGTAACGCATGGTTAACAAATATTTTTCAAGATTAATATTTACTGCCGATATTCACGGTAGCATAGATCTTGGTCAGGTTTTTGAATACCAAAAAGGAATCTTTATTAACTTTCGGGTACGCTACGTTACCCGTTCAATTTTCGACACTTCTTTTGTGTGATATCAACTGTCTAAATTAATTTTAAATTATTGTTAATTAGAAATCTATTCTTTACAAAGACATTCTCCTGACGATGACGGAAGGTTGAAATTAAATGAGAACAATTAAAAGAAAACTTAAGAGAAATATTAATATTTGTCTTACCATATTACTCATCTCCCTTTCCTTCTTTCTTTCTTCTTTCTCTTTCTCTTCTCTCTCTCTCTCTCTCTCTCTCTCTCTCTCTTCTCTCTCTCTCTCTCTCTCTCTCTCTCTCTTATCTCTAGGGGTAGAGATCTAATGTAGATCGAAAAGCTGTCCAG
>CM042140.1:108657553-108670053 GCA_023376005.1 Doryteuthis pealeii
TTTTCTTTTACTCGATACTCTTCTCATTTATCGTTTTAATACTTTCTTTTTCTTTCACTTTCGTATTTCCTTCCATCTTTTCTTTATTTTCTTTATCTTTTTCGTTTTTTCTTTTGCTTCCCCCATTAACATGTTTACACTTTTTTCATTATGCCCGTTTATTTTTAACTTTATTTCTTTTCTTCTCTTCTTTTGTTGTTTTTGTCACTTTTTCACTTCTTTCATTTAAGTTTTTACTCCCCTTTCATTTGCTTCATCATTTTCTACTTTATATACAAAATATACTTATATAAAAAGATGTTACATAGTGGCACTGGAAGTACAGTGTGACTAACTAGTAGAAAATATTTATAGAAGTTTAAATCATATGTTAAAGATAAATACATATCGATTGAATGGAACTATTCAAAGAAGAAATCTCGAAGAAGCAACCACATGTTTATGTTCTTCATTGCGTATTCATTTTGTTTAAGATATTCAAAAAGAATTCTTTAAAGTCATTATGCACATATTTATACTTTCGGAGCTTGTAAGGAATAAAGTCACTTTTGGGAATGAAAGGTGGGATCGTGACTGAAAATCAATGTCTAGCTTAATGCGAGATAATATCGAAGAAACAAGGCATGAGAATGGTTGTAAATGAGATAATCGATATCAAATAGATGCTAACGTGTTTTTCTTTTCTTTTTCTTTTACCTATATGGTTTTATCAGATCAATAACGCCTTGAACGATTTTCACCAAAATCGTTATTCATCAAACTATCTACATCCCCGCCCACGCGCATGAACACATGCACTAACACGAGTAAACATAAACACACAAATATATATATATACATTTATTTGTATATATATGTATATATATACACACAAACATACACACACACATATATACATGTATATATATATATGTGTGTGTGTGTGTGTGTGTGTGGAGACTTCTCTTGGTTTGAAAATCACATAGCCGAGAAACTAATATTTACCCAACATCGTTGAACTTATGGATTGGTAACATAGCTTACACATATATGCTCTCTCTTAAAACAGCACTAAACTATATATATATATATATATATATATATATATATATATATATATATATATATGTATATATATATATATATATATATATATATATATATATATATATATATATTATTAATGCTTTAAACAGACCACGTAGAAGATTCATTTTTTTAAGACATTTATTTTGCATAATTTTTTTTTTTTTAGATGAATCTGTTTAAAGGTCTGTGTAAAGTATTAATAAAATTATGTACCCCAAAAAGTTTATATATATATATATATATATATATATATATATATATATATATATATATATATATATAAACCTTTCTTGAAACTCTACATAGATATATACGTTCCTCAGAACTACAAGTTCTGTGTTTGTATGTGAGTTTGTATGTGAGTTTGTTGCGTGTATTGTATGTGGGTTTGTGCATGGGAATTTTTTAGTTCGTATTTTTATTTGAATCTAATCTCTTTCGTCTTGTTTGTAGCCGGGTAAACAGCAGTTGTTTTTGTAACGTTACGACACAAAATGAGCATATGTAGCGTTGAGCCCCAAATAGACACTTCCCTTGTGTTAAGATCCTGGTTAACCAGTTTGATTTTAAAAATCGAACGCAGTCTATTTGTTTCCTAGTTGTCAACAACTTTATTCTCACCGAGTAGTAGTAGTAGTAGTAGTAGTAGTAGTAGTAGTAGTAGTAACTACTTATACTAAAGATGGAAAAAGTACGATTTTGCCTTGTCTGTGTGCCAACTGTCAAATGAGAGAGAAAGAGAGAAAAAAGGTTGTTGCTTTGGCCTAAAATTATTGGCTTGTGTAGTACCTTCTGGTCAATTTCATTTCCTGGTCTCTCTCTCTCTCTCTCTCTCTCTCTCTCTCTCTCTCTCTCTCTCTCTCTCTCTCTCTCTCTCTCTCTCTCTTCTCAACACCTGGGCCTTTTTTATTATCTTCTTTTTTCCATACGTCAGCTGATTCTTTTGTGGCGTAATCAACGGCATTATTTATGTTATTGTTCTGTTATTGTTATGGTTATTTCCCAAATATCTCTCTACCATTCGAATTCTGTTAACTAGAATTATCTAAAACAACAATTATATTCAAACATAGAATGTTTTTTTCAAGATATTTCCCTTTCTATTCTCTTCACTCAAAAGTCACATTCACAACAGCTGTTTGAGACCACTAAATATTTTACTGTTGGTAGCCCAATCAATGAAGATAACGATATACAGGATTTCCAGGCAGATAGTAAGTCCGACTTTTTCTCACCATGTCAGTCTCACGAATTTGACCAACAAATAGACATATTGTCGACTTTTAAAGATTTAGAAATTCTAAGAATTACACATCAAATTCGTCTCACACAATGGGAACATCTCACCAGTTCAAACCTGATGATGACACTAAGTAGTGCAGAAATTACTCGGGTAAGAACCCTTGGTGGATTCATACACCAATTCTACTCTGATATATATATATATATATATAAAGGTGGCCAGACAATTGGAAAGGATAGAAAGAAACTTGTCTGACAAGAATTGTCCGTCGAGTTCAACAAAACATGCATAAAATAAAAAGATGCTTCCGTAATATACTTATATGTATATGAATACATATTGGATACAACAGAAAGCCACGATTACTTTTATGAGAGCAATCATACTTTATGAAAACTAGCTATATAAAAAAACACCCTCCGGGCGATGTAAAAATACATTTTTGAGAAGGTGGAAGTTAAAAATTGAATGTCAGAGAATTTGAATCATAAAATCATGAAATCATCAAATTTATTAAAGGAGTAAAAAAAAAAAAAACATTTTGAAATCGAAACTAAGTTCTATTAACTTTGAATATCTATTAAAATAAAACAAACTATATATAAATATGTGATACCAGTCATGTATTTATTAAAACTTGTTTTAAAAAAACAATGATGAAATTTATTAAAACTTGTTTTAAAAAACAATGACGAAATTTTGAATGTATTTATTCTATGTTATGACGATTTGGGGTAATGTGACGTAGGCAGTGACGTAAATTTTGTTACAGACAAAAAACGGAAGCGAATCTCCATTATTAATTGATATAGATAAACACACAACAAAGAAACGTTAGGGTCGAATAGCTGGAAAGTGTTCATCTTTTGAACACGACGTTTAAAGCACAACACAACACACTCGAATGCATGAACGATACTAGTGTTACATAATCGCCGACCAGCACCTATATTTGTGGCCTTGTGCCAGACTTAGAAAAACCTTAAAAAATGTACTACTGATTCTCTTATATTACTGGGTGGTCTTTGTAGAATCGCCGAAAAAGGAGTTAGAAAGATAAAATCTTTTAACGAGAGAAAGGAGACGATAAGTCTATGTTTAACGAAAAAACAGGATTAGTGACTACAGAGGGCCTTTTGATCTTAGAGGCTATGAACTCTGGTTGACCAGAGTGATTCGAAGGAATCGAATCTTCTATTCTGTCAGGGACTAGCTCGAACATACCAGAAGAAGAAACTTCTGGAAGATTATTTAGAGACACTATATATAGAGTCAGTGAGGGATCGGAGTCAGAGTGAGAGTCAGTCTGTTATCGGAGTCGGCCGGAGAGGCAGTGATCGTACGGAGTTTAGTAAACTGTTGTCGCTAAAGACCATAAGGAAAGGCCGGTTGCTGTTAAGAAAAGCGTGTCACCGAGAAATTTACGAAGAAAAACCCGAAGTTGAATCCAGTTAGAACACCTCTTATTAAGATAAAGAATATTAGGGACTCTCTCTCTCTCTCAAAAGTTATAGTGAAGTTTTGAATATAATAAACTTCTGAAAAGTAAACACGGTATTATTAATTTTCTCTATTTACGACGAACGATACTATAACAGTTTTTATGAATGGGAGCTATACCCAAACAAAATAGTAAAGATACTATCGTAAAGGGGGCGACCACTAGACACTCGTGGAGGAAGTCAAATTGACCGTGACAAAAGACGCACGGTTGTGAAACCTGATACCCGAAAGGCGCGCGGCCTGCGTAAGTGATATCTTACCCTTGACCAAAAGAAGTGAGGAAGGATTAGCGGACTACATACGATTACTACTGGATTATGGGTGTGTTTGTAAACAAACGACCGTACGAAAATACGATTTGATACTGTGAAAGAAACAAACCCCGTAACGTTACATATCGCTAATTTAGTGCCGTGAAAAGAAAGGCACTACATTACACTAGAACGTAATGGACTTATTTAAACTGATTAAAATAATTTGCGTGCACGTAATTTTACATCTCTGAATATAAGGTGTGTGTTCTTTTTACATGAGGTTAGTTTGTATGAGGGTGTTATTTGGGTTGTACGCGTAAATGTTCATATGTGATTCAATATACAAGGGTGAGTCAAAATGTAATGCCATTTTCTTTATAACAGGTATAATTACCAACAAGAACATGGTATCATACATAAATATGAAGCTGGTCCTCTGTGGATCACATCTGTATTTCCCTTCATACTCACCATTTCTCTCAATAGCAATGTTCGTCTGTGGATCATATCCATTCTTCTCCACATAGTCACCGTTTCTCTCAATAGCAATGTTCCACTTTCGAATGAGAGCATGTATCCCTGCGTCATAAAATCCTGTTGACTGTTCTTTGAGTCGCTTCTTCACAACAGACTTCCCTTCCTCCTCACTGGAATAATTTTGCCACTCGAACTCTCTTTCGTAAGGCCGAAGAGATGCAATCATTATTCCAGGAACGAGGAAGTGAAATCTGTAGAGAAGAAGTGGCTCAAAGAAAGTTAACATAATTTTACAAGGCGGGGATACATGCTCTCATTTGAAGGTGGAACATTGCTAAAAAGAGAAACGGTGACTATGTGGAGGAGTATGGGTATGATCCACAGAGGACCAACTTCATTTAGATGTATGATACATGTTCCTGTGTTGGTAATTATACCTGTCCTAAACAAAATGGCATTACTTTTTGATTCATCTTTGTGAAGGAGTAAGGATCTGATCCACAGAGGACCAGCTTCACTTTTCTGTATGATACATGTTACTGTTTTGGTAATTATACCTGTCCTAAACAAAATGGCATTACTTTTTTAATCATCTATGGACGAGTAAGGATCTGATCCACAGAGGACCAGTTTCATTTTTTCTGTATGATACATGTTTCTGTGTTTGTAATTATACCTGTCCTAAACAAAATGGCATTACTTTTCAATCATCTATGTGGAGGAGTAAGGATCTGATCCACAGAGGACCAGTTTCCTTTTTTCTGTATGATACATGTTCCTGCGTTGGTAATTATACCTGTCCTAAACAAAATGGCATTACTTTTTGACTCACCCTAGAATAAATATATGAACATGACGGAATATCAAAAATAAGAAAATTTATTTTCATCTTTTTTTTTTTTCTTAAATTTTCCTCTTTCCGTACGGTTGAACGTAGATCTTTGTTGGCATGATTCCCAGAAACTTTTTTTTTATTGTCTGTGTGGGAAGAAAAAAATGTGTGCAACTGAAGAAGAGGAGTGTACAGAAACTATTTTTACTTTCTCAGACAATCATTGATTATTTTAGTTTGCAGTATATGAAACAAAATAAAATCCAGCGAAATATATATTGATCAATTTTAACGGTCTGTCAACCCGTCTTAGGTTATTCTATGTCTAGATGTTAAGGAATAGTGTTCATTATATGTTTATATTCATATTTTCTGTGTGGTTGTTTCGTAAGACAGTGTTTTCCAGCTATATGTCAAATATGGAGACACGTGGTGTAGTGGTTAGAATTGTAGGAAATGGACACGTCGATCCGAGTTCATATCCTGGACGAGGCTGTTTGCATTTCATATTGCGTTAATATCCTTGGAAAAGGTATGCATCCTACTACTCTGCCTCGAGCTAAGGGTACATAGTAATGTATACGGGGCTCTTTAACATTGGCTAGGTAACCACTCTAAGAGAAGGAAAACTCTTAATTGAAACCTGTTAAACTTCGCTTTAGAAATTGACTTTGTATTACAGTCTTATCGTGCGGACCGGTTGGCAAGTATATATATATATGTGTGTGTGTGTGTGTGTGTGTTAATATTTTCTGTGTGGCGGTTTCATTAGATATTCTTATTTAATGCATACAATTTACATTTATTTGTATGATTCCATGTATTCCTATATGTTACAAATGATTATATGGTTTCAAGTAATTATTTCTATCTAATAATAATACATGACTATCTGTTTTCAACTAACTAATAATAATCCTTTGTAAAAAAGTACATTACAATTTAAACAATTAATTTACAATTACACGACAGTCATGATCCCTATCGAATAGAACTAATTTCTAAGAATATCTATTTCACCCATAGATGAGACCCTAACATATGCTATCACTCTAGAACTTACCTGGACGTAATGGGAATGAAAATATATGTGAATACTTAAGCAACAGCAGATACTGTAAACTACCTGGATTCTTTGTTCATCAAAATGCCTGATTCGGCATTATATGGCCGGAAATGGGTTAATTAGACGTAAAACAATAACAAACAAAACAAACAATCAACATATCTACAGGGGATGAGTAATGACAAGTTTACTCGTTCAGTCATATAGTTTTATTATACGTGAGAGAATTAAAGTTTATCTGCAATTTCACCATAGCACATCTTTTATTATTGTCACACTGCGTTCTGTGCGAGCGTGCTTATAATTGACACTGTTGAAGTAACGTGATCAAATTTTACCTCTGATTGCGTATATTGTCTTGCTTTCTCATACAGTTGCTTCTCCACTAGCAGTATGAACCAAGGGAGTTACCCGATTTCTCTGTCTCGAAGGGGTTTAAGGGACTCTAATTCAATGGAGGCTTTTAGCACAGCACGAGGAGAGTGCACTAGACGACCACGTAGAAATGTGCATTAGAGGATGGATAATGTTAAAAGTGGTCGGACAAGCGTGATACCCGAAGAGACAACAGAATGCTGATCAACCTGCACCACTGATCCCGTAAGCTCGGCAGATGGTCGTGTCGAACCGAAAAGTTATCTTCGATATGGTGGCTTGTTCACTGTAGATGGTTATGGTTCTACCTTCCAAATCATTCCTGATGAGGAAAGATGGGATATGTAAAAAGTTTTCCAACTGGAGTCTGTTCAATTGACAACAGTAATCCATTTCGTTCAGCAAACTTCTCTACCAACTGAGCTCGTTCATATCACTTCCTTCGTGTTCACCCAAACACAGTAGTCGCCGAATTTCAACTCTCTCGCAGACACTTGCTTTGTTGCTGACTACCAGTGTCAGTGAGCGTCCGTTTTTATCATAGCCCGGCTACCCTTTATACAAATTCCGTCTCGGCCCATCCGGGTCTCTCGTTCACGGCTCAAAAGATTATTTGCCGCTTACGTTTGGGGGATCGGCCAGGCCCATTATAGGATACAAGATCGTAAGTAGTGTAATGGTTAAAATCGTAGGAAATGGACTTGTCGACTCGAGTTCAAATCCTGGACGAAGCTACAGTTCACATAGCGCTAATACCATTGGGAAATATATGAATCCAACTATTCTCCCTCCAGCTATGGGTAAATAGTAGGACAGACTGGACACTTTTGTTGAATTATTTTAGATATAAGGCATGAGGCAAACGGTCACTCCTAAATATAGACCCGTTGACTACCACGTGACCACCGAAGGCATTTCTATTGTCCAATCACAGGCACTGCTGCTGCTGCTTCTGCTGTATTAATAGAGGCAATATTCTGAGCTTATGTCATTGATACTTGGATTATCTTGGACGACGGACTTACAAAGAATACCCTAACACCGGATTCTTATTGGCTTACTTACTTACTTATTACATCTGGAACTAAGAATGCCGACCAGATACTTAACAACTTTAACCTTGGTTAGGCAACCAGTCTATGAAAAGGAAAACTCTGAATTCGAACATGGTAAACTCCGCTTTAATAAAAAGTGGCACATTTAGAGACGAGCGAATTCGGTATTCAGTAATAATGCTACATTCTATGGGTCCCTTCTTCGAAGTGGACTCGACTCATCTGACCCCATCTCATTTATATATTTTATGTACGTGTTCAATGGCCATTTCACGTTATCTTCACTGTTACGTTCGAACACGGAGACGTCTGAAAGAGGAATAAACTATAAGACACCTTTTGTGTACGCACTTTTTTAATCTATCTAGCTAATACGTATTTAATATCATCCAAGTGTCTTCGGGGAGCTGGCGCCACCTTAATTACATGAGGGGAACATATCTGTCCACTTTAACATCTCCGAACAAACTGATTAATTTTCAAAATTATTTTTCTACTCTATAACTTTCTGGCCAAATGTCTGAAACCATCCAAACTTAGTCATGGTATCAAACTGATCTCAGTCAAACCCGTTGGAACTAATGACTCTGAATACACGTTCTATTTAGCGTTTCCTATTCTACACTGCTTTCAATATAATTCATACAGGTAATGTATTATTCAAGACTTCAGTATATTAGTGGGAGTGCCATCGTGTAGTGGCGAATGTGATAGATAGTGACATCGTAGTAAACGAGTTCGAAATCCAGTGGCATTATTTCATACACTGCCGAACTGTTACCCATTGGAAAGGTATGGATCTGAAAATCCCTCAGCTATGGGGTAAATGGTACTGTTCTTCTACAGCTATTGCTTTGACATTAAATAACCCAAGAAGGTTGATATGTAATTAAACAAAAACAAGACAAAACATTTAGAGTTATTAAAAACATTTAGGAACGTAATGATCGGGTTTAGATAGTATGTATTTAATGGCTAGTTGCCAAGATTTGATAAGAAGTACGACAGCTGCAAATACTAATAATATCTCGTCTCTGGCTAGAATTCAATGTCCCCCCTCAACTATTCACTTTGTTAAGTTTCTTTTGTTAAAACTTGTACAGAGAATTGCCAAGTCATTTCTGGTTACACAGTCCAAACATTCTGATGTTAATTATACCGAAAACATACCCACCTCTCTCTCTCTCTCTCTCTCTCTCTCTCTCTCTCTCTCTCTCTCTCTCTCTCTCTCTCTCTCTCTCTCTCACACACACACACACACACACACACACACACGCTCTCACTCACTCACTCACTCACTCACTCTCTCTCTCTCTCTCTCAAACACCCCCACACCCCCCACAGACACACACGCTCTCACTCACTCACTCACTCTCTCTCTCTCTCTCTCTCTCAAACACCCCCACACCCCCACAGACACTCACACACGCTCTCACTCACTCACTCACTCTCTCTCTCTCTCTCTCTCTCTCAAACACCCCCACCCCCACAGACAGACACACACACGCTCTCACTCACTCACTCTCTCTGTCTCTCTCTCTCTCTGTCTCTCTTACTCTCTTCTTTTGCCAAAAAAAAATGAAAAACAAAAAGAAAAGATGCTTGACAGTGTCCATTTTGTGGTTCTATCTAGCGTGCTGGTCTCTCGAAATACAGAGATAATAGCTCTCAAATCCGTTGTCCAGTATGAGGCCCGAGGGAAATCTGTGTTGTGTAATCATTCATACGGTTTCAGGCAGCATTCTATTAAATGTAACTCAAGCTACTTGCTACTAGTAAAACTCTCTCATCGTTTGCTAGGTGTAGTTTGCCTCTGCTGTTGGCCCTGGACAATTTTCGTTAACATGTCACTTCAGCTTGTGCTCATTCTAATTGAAAAGATCGGTATATTTAACTTAATGGCAATCAGAATGTATTCCTTACATGTATTTCTGAGATTTATTTGAGATTTAGCGTTTTCAAAGAACGGAATTGTTTAGATATTACAAAGTAGTAGGTAAGATGCGACTATAGAGTTCGTTACTTAGATGAGTTACCACTTAGAAACAACCAGAAAAAATGAAACAAACCTTCGAAAATTACATTCTGTTGTTCTAACCCTCTCGTGCTGCGCTGAGGCTTATAAAAAGGCCGACGATATTCGACAACAGAGTGGGGTAAGACTATGTAAAAAGGAATTTTCAGAGTATGGCAATAAATTGCATTTGCTGATGAGTCTCCTGTCAGAATCCGGGATGTATGGAGTACCCATTCATTACGATTACTCCCAGGTCTCAGGTCTCTCGGTAACAGAAGGTTCCTGGTTCGATATCGGTGCTAGGCAAATCAGCGTATGAGTAGCATGAGGATTCTGTGCGGTAAAATAAGCAACAGATGCTAAGTGTGGTGATCCACCTCAGACGCAAAAGCAATCTTCTTGGTCTAGCACTAGTGAAAAGGGGATTGACCGCCTCGGTGTTCAGCTGATACCCACTTTAGGCCACCCCGACGACATTTTTACTTCCAGGTCCGCTCTGATCCGGATTGACAGTACTTGTTATGGTCCTATATATATATATATATATATATATATATATATATATATTATATATATATCAACCCCTCCGCACGAGCAGGATGTGACACAAGGTCAATTTTAAGCGGTGTTTAACAGGTTTAAATTCAGAGTTTTTCTTCTCCTGGACTGTTTACCTAGCCAAGGTTAAAGAACCCAGTCTACACTACAATTTATCCATAGCTAGAGGGAGTAGTTGGATACATACCTTTCCCAAGTTTATTAACGCTATGTGAAATGTAAACACCCTTACCCAGGATTTGAACCCGGGTGGATGAGTTCATTTCCCACAACTCTGACCATTACACCACGTGCCTCCATTCTGGTCCTATACATGGGTGAAATAGATAAGTTTAAAGATATTCATATTCAATAAGACTAAGAAAAACTATAAAAAAAAATTATAACAAATATACATAAATAGTAAATATGTACACGATTCCCTATTCACGAGGCATAAAATAACCCTAGATGAATTGGCATGTTATTAGAATCAATTATTCAATCAATACTATTACCGTATTCATAACATCGCAGGAATGTAAATTTTACAATCAAGATTTGTGAGGCTGTCGATTATGGAACAAACCAAGCACGTGCAATTATGTTCGTGTCATCAAAAATTAACGGTAAAGTTCTTCAATCAGAGGCCAGGTGGCGCCAATATGAGGATTTGTTTTACATCCATTTTAATGATCAATTTTGGGCGATTATTTGCGACTCCTGAATGCATCTCAAATTGCGTCAATTAAAAGCGTCATGGTCTACTTCAACCTTGGGAGTGGAGACATTTGAAATGTTGACGAAGGCATACAAAAAAAGAAGAAAAAAAAGTGAATGTCAAATGAATGTTACGAAATGGGCGTGACGTGGAGCCGTGAGGGTGGCCTGATGTTTGGATTGGAATGGAAAGGTTTAAGTGATGATTTGGCATGAACGCATGGCGTAGTTTGATTGGATGAGCGAATGATACGTGGCGAAGGGGGGGATTTCAGAGTGTAAATCGAGTCGGGGAGAATGCGTTAACGGAGAAAGACATGGAATTCCGTGCTCTCGACAGAGGAAATAAAATACTCATGAGTGAAAAGAAGCGGCCTTCTGTTATTATTAAAAACTGCAAGTCGCACAAGCCAAGATAACCCTCAACACCAAGCTGGCGTCCAGACTCCAAACATCATGGAATTGCCAGCCAACAGAACATCAGCCCAACAATAAAGATGTACAGAGATAAGTATATTGGATGTTTTTATCCACATTGTTCACTCTATTAGAAAGAAAAAGCGGCAAAATTAAGCCACATGGAAACATTATCTCTCCATTCGGAAATGAGCGCAAGACGTAACGAAGAGTTGTCACATCATCATCTCAGCCGTTCCGACAATGAAATGGCAAAGTAAACAAGCGTCTTAACATAACTGCATTCCAACAAGGAGAGTGCCAAGTGTTACAACACATCCTGAATGGCAGAAAATCACACATAATGAAGAATCTTGTCTACCGGTTGTTCGGCGTTCAAGCATTTGTGAGAGAACTTTCAGTGCAAACTTTACAATAGTGTGATAGGAACATGACAATGCACTCATCCACTGGAAATATGCGGTGAGTCTTCTGCCGAACCAACACAATGGTCCCTCTATACCTCACTCTAATCATGAGCACTTGGTTTAACAGTTATCATTGTTAAAAATAGAACCAGTGACCCGAGTTCAAATCCTCATCAAACTTGTTTGCGTTTCAATTTGCGCTAATACACCCTGGAAAGAGGTGCCTATGGTGTAATGGCTATCGTCGTAGAAAATTGATACTACGACACGAGTTCAAAACCTGAACAAGCTGTTTGCATTTTATATAGCGATAATACCCTTGCTAACGGTATAAGTTCAATTATTTCTCCCACCCCAGCTATTGGTCACTACTCAGGCAGACTGGGATGTATAAACTTGGTATAGAAACCGGTATACGAAACCGAAAACTGTCAAACTGCGATTAAAAATTGACTTTGTATCACATTGTTCGCTTGCTGTGGTTGGTAAATACATACACTTAGAAAAGGCATTGATCCATCCTAGTCAG
>CM042140.1:108675053-108680053 GCA_023376005.1 Doryteuthis pealeii
GGAAAGAAAGCCACAACAAAAATTGTACCGAAATATTACGGTGGGACATAATTATCCCGCAGGACAGACTTTGGACATGTCTGCTCTAAATAGATGAGAGTTTATCCAAATAAATATAGCCTGATTTATGTATGAACAAGTTCAGTGATTATAAACACATATAATCATAGATAATTTTGTTTCAGTCTGTCTTTGTCTGTCTGTCTGTCTGTCTGTCTGTCTTCTCTCTCTCTCTCTCTCTCTCTCTCTCTCTCTCTCTCTCTCTCTCTCTCTCTCTCTCTCTCTCTCTTAGTGGCTCATAAATCTTCTGAAACTGATGTTTACTTAAAACTGAATCTCTTAGCACCTCTATCCTGGCTAAAATTGATGTAGATTTATTGTACAGATGGCATTATTTTCCTAATTATTTGAATTTGAACATTATAACTATCCAAAGAAAATAACCTGGAAGGCCATAAATTCAGTACTTGTTGATAAGTGTATACATATGCTTATAATAATGTGTTATTCGGTATTTGCACTGTGTTCAGTATAATGAAAATTATATTTCAGCATTACTTTAAAAATTTAGATAATTATATATATGAATAAGTTAAAACTTATATAAAAATATAGCTTACGAGAAAAGTATACAGACATATCCCAGCACCTTCTTTGGTTGGATATATCAGAACCAGACAGAGTTAAAAATATTATCCATTGAGAGAAAACACTGTGACTCTACGATAACGAAAAAAAAAATACGGGTGCAACGGTGAGTAATGCAAGGTAAAGGATTTATCACTGTTGATTTCATTGAAAAAGGCGCAATTGTAAACAGTGTTTCCTATTGACAAAAGCCTAGACAAAATACAGCTTATATATAATGATACAATATATAAACACACACAGACACAGACACACACACACACACACACACACACACACATATATATATATGTACTTACAATTTCAAAATGTCCGTGTATATATATATATATATATATATATATATATATATATATATATATATATATATATATATATATATATATATATATATATATATATATATATATATATATATATATATATATACTTGTATATATATGTGTGTGTGTGTGTCTGTGTGTCTGTGTGTGTGTGTGTGTGTGTGTGTGTATATTTGGGCAGCATTCTCTCATTTATACATGTGGAATTAAGCAAAAGGCAGATCTCCTGTTTAACGCTTTTATTGGTGATCCTTTCAAGCTTTCTGGCCAACTTCTTTTTTTATATTTGGATGGAATTCGTGGATTAGTCCATCGAAATTCATACTTTCGGCACTTCAAAATATATATATGCTGGACTCTCCTATTGTAAACGATCAATGAGGGTCGGCAGTGACGTATTCGTCCCCCTATGTTGTGCATACTATCAATAAGACATTTTGTGTTTTCTCGAGTGTGATACAATCCCAGTCTTTCTGTGAGCTATGCAGCCACATGGAAATTTTCTTAAACGGAAGTCAGATGTCTTAAAAATTTGACGGAAATGATCACGATGTTTCAATCTATTTTCTTCAACACACACACACACACACACACACATATATATATATATATATATATATATATATATATATATATATATATATATATATATATATATATATAATGTAATATACATGTACATATACATGTTTATACATATGTATATATACATATGTATATATATGTATATCTAAGTATTTATATATATACATATGAATATATATATACATGTATATATATGTATATATATACATGTATATATACATGTATATATGCATATATATTTACATGTATATATATATAATATATATATATATATATACATGTATATATATACATGTATATATACATGTATATATGTACATGTATATATATATACATGAATTTATTCATGTTTATGTAAATATGTATATGCGTATTTTTACATACGTACATGTACATATAGGAATATATATGTATATATATATATATATATATATATATATACACACATATATATATGTATGAAGATGAGTCAAAAATTCATGCCAGTTTGTTTTTTATGTATAATTTTCAACACATGAAGAACCATCATACATCAAAATGAAGCAGGTGCTCTATGTATACCATCGCGAATTTTTCACATAGTAACCGTTTCCCCCAATAGCACTGTTTTACTTTCGAATGAGGGCATGTATTTCTGCCTCGGAAAATTCTATTGACTGTTCCTTGAGTCACTTCTTCACTACAAATTTGACATCCTCGTGGCTGGAATAATTTTTGCCTCTCAAACCCTTTTTCATGGGGCCGAAGAGAGGACTTGAGAAGCAAACTTGAATAATGAGTGCATCTCTCCGGCGTCATGAAAGTAGGATAATCGACAGAGTGGCCTATTATCAGTATCAGACTAACAGAGGGTGCCTATTCCTTTTTAGCTAGCGCAAGACCAGAAATATTCTTTCGCTGTTGTCGAGCGCCACACCTACTTTCAGCTCCACTAAGATTTAGCACAGAGATTAAATTAGCCAAGCCGTGATATTCAGTTGGCGGAAACCAGTATCGGACTCAAAATTCCCCGGTTCCTAGGCAGATGCTCTGCCGACTGAGCAGAATCGGTCCTCCTGATGAGATAACGTGTTGCCTATTTTCAGCAAGTCTATAAGTCTGTTCAAGTGCAGTTTAAAGGCTGGATAGCAAACGTTGAGGTTTGATTGGCAAAATAATCCAGCAGTTGAAAGATGTCAAGACACTATCTCTCAGGTAGAATATGTTAAAATTATTAGTGATATTTGAAGTGCTTATAACATTAAGATGAAAAAAAAATGCAGCAATATTGAATTAAAATTTATTTAACGATTTATTCTATGCAGGGTACTGAAAGGGCGGATTTTGCACTCGATTTACATTCAAATGGGAAATCAACTACAATTGTTTTTTAGGCAACAGCTTGGGAGAAATATGAATATAAAAATAAATAAATAAATATATAAATAAATAAATAGAAAACGAAAGGTCATATAATCATAATTACTTTAAAGGCCTCAAGGGATCAACCATCTAAAAATATGAAGTGCTATAAAATAATTTTGTATATTATTTCTTTTTTTATTATTTCATCAAGACGTAATGAAACGTATTTTTTCTTTATAAAAAACTGGAGAAAGAAACACGCATTCAACTAATATACCCTTACAGTTAATGTCATTTTGCGAATTGCATTAGAAATCTCATCTTTTATCACTCGTGTTCAAAAGTTTTCAGAATATAAACACACGTATTTCTAGAACAAACAAAAACAAAAAGAGAAAAAATGCTATCCAAAATAAAAAATTAAAAAAAGATGATGAGCTATCCTATAATGATTCAATCGTTTTAGATCATAATCCTTCTAGGGAAATAGCATATAATTTAATATGTTTTATAGAAAAAAATGTGACATTTTAAATTTGAAGTTGGAGGCGACATCGCATGTCACCCTTGAATCATTGGGTGCTGCAAAGTGATTATTTTTTAAAGAAGAGTAAAATAAAAAAAAAGGCTTCAGATACGCATGTGCCTATTAATGAGAAAATTCATAGGACACAAACATACACAAATGATCATATACACAAATATGAACATGGGAACACACGGTGGATCATATAGGCGAGCGCACACAGGCATACATGTTTGATATTAACTTTTTAAAAAGTTTCCAAATGTAAAATGTTTAGATAAAGCTAAACAAGAATCAAAATTCGATCATAAATGTGTTTTTTTTTAAACAACAGAATATATATATATATATATATATATATATATATATATATATAATTAAAAATTCATTTTATTTTTAAATAAAATTCATTTTATTTTTAATACAGATAACGCATTTTTTGAAAAATTTCAACTTTGACTAACAGCGTTCTGTTTGGGCATTCTTCTTCTAACGGTCATTTCATCCCGTTTTTACTTTTGTTGAAGACCGATCTATTACATAAAGTCGATACAGATATTCCGGGGGACCTCACATCAGTGAGGGGGGGGGCGATGTGCAGTTAAAACCGTTGAGAGGAAGGCCCCGAAACGGTGCACATTCTTTCCTGATTATCCCAAACATTTGTAAACATCATTTTTTTTTCAATATATCAAATTCATATATATATATATATATATATATATATATCTTATTATAATGGAGATTGTGTGTTTTTCTGTCTATAACCGAAACTATATTACTACTCAAGTCACAATTCCCTTCATTATTTACATCACATTCTCCATGATTTTATTTATATTTAAACCTCAATTATTAATAAAATTGCCTTACCTTTTTATTAGTGTTGTCCATATCTGCATACAAATAACATGCAATTGTATTTATATATATAAAAATAGTGGTTTACAGTGTCAATGAAGGCTAATTTGCATATTGGTATTAAAAATGTGATTTTATTAAATATGTGCTTAGTATTATTGATTTCTAATTGTTTGGTTTTATTTTCATGAATATAAGCAAAAATCTCCTCAATGAATCTTAAATGAAATCCATTAACAAGGAAAAATAACTGTCATTTTATTCTTTATTTCCTAATTTAACTAAATAGTTAAATAAGTAAAATTCAGCAATGAAAGACAGGAGTGATGGAAGAGTAAGTTTCATTTCTATTTTTCTATTATACCCCCACTCTGTTACATATATTTTTATCTGCCTTCTTATTAGACTTTCTAATTTAATACGATATTTCATTACATTAAAACTTAAATACTTGCACCCGGAGGGTGCATATATTTGCTAGTATATATATATATATATATATATATATATATATATATATATATAGAGAGAGAGAGAGAGAGAGCGAGAGAGAGAGTATATTTTTATCTATTTTCATCTTTTTTAAATGTAATTTCATTTCACAGGATATTATAAATCAATAGATAATATGGGTATAGTATTTTCTCCATACTATCTACCCTGGTACTTTCGACTGTTTCCTCGGTCGTCATCAGGGGTTATATGTTGTTGTG
>CM042140.1:108682553-108685053 GCA_023376005.1 Doryteuthis pealeii
GTGTGTGTGTGTGTGTGTGTGTGGTGAGTCTGGTTCTCCGTGTGTATATATTATGTTAGTATATATGTTATGTATATATAAATGTCTCTAATATATATGATTTAGGATTTAGTGTGAAGCATTGGGTGGGAAATGTATAAGAAACCCAGTTTGTGGGATATTAAATTTCGTTTTATTCAATATTACATTCTAATATTTCGGAAACTTGACTCTCCTTCTTCAGAGAAATGTAGACTAACTATTTTGTGTTATCTTTTGACATCTTTATACTTGAGGGTGTGGTCATCAAAGGCATTTTGTCCGACTCTCCAGAAATATCAACAAAGAAGAATACGTGGACATCTTAACGACAATATACATATGTGTGTGTTTGTGCGTGTGTGTGAGAGAGAGAGATTGTGTGTGTGAGATAGAGAGAGATAGTGTGTGTGTGTGTATTTGGGTCTGTGTCGATGTGTATGAGCATGTCTGTGTGTCTACGTATGTGCGTCTAAGCTAAAGTTCATCAATTTGAATTACATAGCTTATAAAATGAAAGACGTCGTTTATTTGCTTTTCCCTTTCATCGTTCATTTAATTGAATCTTGGACGTTTACATTTTGCTGTCTCACATATTCGTATAAATTTCCTGCCTTTGAAAAATCAGTTCATGTAAGAGGATAATGACAACATTTTCCCGTTCTAATTAAAGATAAGAGCAGCGGTAAATCTCCGGCACGGTTATATGGCATAAATAAACAACTATCCTACACGGTTTTTCTTTCTGCCTGTTAAACAGCCTTAAAAAGAAAACTCTTATAGTGTGGCTTACATGTTCCCGCCTTTCTGTACTTTGCTTCTTTTCTCTTTTTTTCTTTTTCCTGCTAACTTTGTTTGCTCTTTCGCCATATCAGATCAAATCATCGTGGTGTAATACTTCGAAAGCAGCGTCACGTTAAAGTCTGGCCCTGAGACTTCTAAAACTTTTCTTGCTTATTTTTTAAAAAAGTTCATTACTGATTTAATGAACTCTTGCTTCGCTCATTGAATTGATTTTCTTTCTTTGCGTCCGGCTAAGTGTCCAGCTAATTTACGGTGCTCCTCTCATGTAAATGCACCAGTGAAAACGGGTGCTTAAAGCGATCAAAAGAAACGAGAAAAGTAGGTGGCGCTACTTTTCTGACAATCAAATTACGTCCTTAAATCACAGTGCCATAGAAACTGGGATTAGCGCAGTAATTATACAATTATTCAACACTTGACGCCATCTTGAATGAAATGGAATCGTATTTGTTCACTTAGTGCACCTCACCTTCGACAGTTGACGGAGAAGATGGCAGGTGAGTTACCACTTGAATAAGACCACTTCCATCAACTATCTTTCCTGCGCAGGGATAGGAGCAAGAGGCTTTGACAAAGTCTGGTCTTTGATCTTTTTCTAATGGGATACGCATGTCCTCTCTTGTTAATTGCCACGATCACTTTAATGGTCACCCTCCTGGTCTACTGTTAGTAGAAATTGGACTCGGTGACTAGAGTTCAAATCTTTGACTAGGCTGTTTCAATTTGGAATAACCCTAATACACTTCGGAAAGGTATAAATACAACTATTTTCCCTCCAGCTATGCGTGTATAGCTAGAAAAATTGGGGTATTTAACCTTTGTATGGAAACCGGTATAGAAAAGGAAAACTCTTAATTTAATCTTCAAAATCTCCGTTTAATAATTGACGGTATATCGCACCCAGCTCGTACAGAGTGGTTGCATCAATAAATACATAGACTGTATTTCTATTCATATTTTACATACAATATTTACTACGAATGTTAGAAGATCTCATAAAATAAAATGGCTTCATATTTAAAGAACAAATGAGAAGAAGACGATATATCGGTTTCTTGATCTACTGTTCATAGGAAATGGACATGGCAACTTGAGTTCAAATCCTGACCGGAACTGTTTTCATTTCACATAACTCTAGAATTAATGTCCCTTCAGCAATGGGTAAATAGTAGAGAAGACTGGGCTCTTCAAATTTCTTTAATTTTAACTGGTCTTATTGGAAAACTCTGAATTCAAACCAGTTTAAAACTCCGATTAAAAATTGACCTTGAATCGTACCCTGTGCGTGGGTTGGTTGGTTGGTTGATTGGATTTTACGGCATGTCTAACCATTGTTTTTTTATACCGATTTTCTATGCTTTACTCATTCTTGTTGGGTACTCAATTTTTCTTCTTTTGAAAAAACCCTAATATGTACTGCTACTCCGGCTCAACTTGAACCTGGCATTAATATGACGAAGGGGTATTCCACTTTCTCCTGAGCTCCAGAACTACAACCTCACCGTTAGATAGAGTTTATCGTCATACTCAGGACACTAAGACCCTCAGCCACCGCCTTCTAGCACATATATGGTAAAAAGAGTTGGGGCTTTCCATATATAGCTGGGACAATCATATAGATGCTAGGGGTTGACGTGACGAGCCCATTGATCGGAGGTGGCCTCTCCGATTGCCTGTC
>CM042140.1:108690053-108715053 GCA_023376005.1 Doryteuthis pealeii
ATTGACATTGTGTCGCATCCTGCTTGTGCGGAGGGGTTGGTAAATATAAATATATATATATATATATATATATATATATATATATATATATATATATATATATATATATATTCAAAATTGATTATCCATTAAGAATGAATTTATTTCAAGTCTTTGTCGGCATTAAATGACCCACTGGGGTTGATATGCCGGAAAAACAAATCAAACCAAACATAACCAGAGTAATGACAATGTAGGTGTACTCCACACTCACCAGAGCTCCAGAAATGGAAACTTTTCAACACTTTAGTTTAGTGTCACACATAGGACAGTCCTTTGCGGGTAAGCGTACTCATGGTGTATTCTAACCTCAAAAAACTATTATGGCTTAAAGCTTTTGAATAATTCAATTCAGACAGGTTTTCTATAAATGTCCACTTATATTGTGTCAACATTGTTCAGCATCATATTTTAGAATAGAAAAAAAAACAGTGAAATGTTCGCCTTTTCAGCTGCGGTTATAGAATATACCGACAGCACCTCGACAGAGTGGTTAAATCCCACCAATTGGACCAGTGGTGAGCTGTGATACTTAAGGACGGAATCCTGTTGGTTGGACAGTCTACAATATGCAACAGTCCACTTTGGCCCTCACTTAGACTAGGCAGACAGTCGTAGAGTCCTACCTGTCTCTCTCTCTTTCTCTCTCTCTATCTGACATAGTTATAGTACTTTTTAGAGTCCAATCTATGGGTTAAATAGATAAAAAAATGAGTTTTCAAATGTGTTTAGAATAATTGATTTACCAACAAGAATGAATAAAACAAAAATCGCTCCGGCATAAAAATAACAGGAGTGTTGACATGCCGTAAAACACAACCAACCAACCAACCAACCAAATGAAATTTGACCATTGGCCACATCGTAAGCTATCAACTAACGCAGCTTTTAACCTCTAAACATGAGATTTAATCAACTATCAAGAGATTTCACCATATACGAGAAACTTCACTTCCTAACATAAGATTAGACAAATTAACGCAAGATTTAACCAATTCACTTGAGATTTTATCAAATGACGTCAGTTTTCACCAAGTAATATGATGTTTTGTGAAGTAACGCTAAGTTTCACCACCCAACACGGAAATTCCCCTAATAATGAGATTTCCCCAACTCACACGAGATTTCACCAAACTAACGTGACTTTTCGTCAGCTAACGCGATATTGATTTTTTAACGCAAGATTTCGCCTATTAAAATGGAATTTTAACAACTCACACGAGGTTTCACCAACTACCGCGAGATTCCGCCATTTAACGCAATATTTAACAATTTATCGCCATATGGGACCTCCTAACTTACACTATATTTCCCTAAGCAGTACAGGATTACAGCTCTCTCTGGGTCAGTAAGATATGTCAAGTAATGGACCTTACTGTGCCATGTTGTCCCATAATGCAATGATAACTAATTAGAATTCAGAGTTGCCACTATCCTAGAATAGATACCGTATTAAGGCTATGTAGTAAGCTAGGAGCAGAAGTTTAGGTTTACCATACGTAGAGAATTAGCTAATGAACGAATGACCCAATAGACTGTGGGTTTTTATAGTTGTACTGATCGTCGTAGTAGTAGTAGTAGTAGTAGTAGAATCAGCAACAAAGAGAATGAGAGAGTAGCGGTGGGAGTAGTATAATAATTCACATAACATGCTAAAAAGCTAAAAATGTGTGTGTGTGTGTGTATGTGTGTGTGCGTGTGTGTATGTGTATGTGTGTGTGAAAGTGTGTGTGTGTGTGTGTGTGTGAAATGTGGGTGTGTGTGTGTGACGTGTGTGGACATATTAATTAAACCGTTGTCTACTGATGATATATTCACTTATTTTTAAATATATAATTTTCAAGATAGTCTTCTCTCTTGCCAATGCATTTAATGAACGAGTGGATATCAATAACATAGATACAAAGGAATTACAATTAAAATTTTAGAGCATAAACTTAATTTAAATAGATAAATGTGGACTGAGATATAAATATAAGCAGATAAGGCAGACACACAAATAGATAGATCGACAGATAGAGAGAGAGAGAGAGAGAGAGAGATAGATAGATAGCCATACATATAGGTTGATTGATAAAAAGAAATAGAGATATATAGACAGGGATGTAAATTATTCTTTTGAGCAAATCCGCTTGCTCACCAATCACATACTTTCTCTGTTAATGAAATAGTTTCACACAGGTTGGCATTTTTTATTTATTGTTTAATGGCACACTCATATTTTTACACAATGTCAGACGTCAACGAATGATCTTGGTATATTTTTCTGTCAAATCTGTAAGTGTTGGTTTTCGAAATGGCCACTCCGCGAATACTATCATATTTTTTATTGATAATTAATGTAAAGCTAGCTACGAGGGTGTGTCAAAAAGTAATGTCATTTTGTTTAGGACAGGTATGATTACCAATACTGGAACGTGTATCATACATCAAAATGAAGCTAGTACTCTGTGGATCAATTCCCTAATTCTTGGCATAGTAACCGTTTCTCTCAATAGCAAATGAGAGCATGTAACCTTGCCACGTAAAATCCTCTTTGACTGTACTTTGAGCCACTTCTTCTCTACAGATTTCACTTCCTTGTCACTGGAATAAAGTTTGCCTCAGACTATCATCTCTTCGGCCCACTGAAAGAGAGTCTGAGGCAAACATTATTTCAGGGACGAGGAAGTGAAATCTAGTGAAGAAGTGGCTCAAAGAAAAGTCAACAGAATTGTACAGGGCAGGATTACATGCTCCCATTCGAAGGCGGAACATTGCTATTGAGAGAAACAGTGGAGAAGTAGAGATGTGATCCACAGAGGACCAGCTTCATTTCGATGTAATGATACCGGTTCCTGTATTGGTAATTATATATGTCCTAAACAAAATGGCATTACTTTTTGGCTCACTCTAGTATAATAAAAATAGAAAAAACTTAAACTAAGACGCATGGTTTGATGGTAAAATAGAATTATAAAGTCAATAAACCTACCAGTGAGCCAATATAGCTAAATATGTGATATTTAGGAGATTAATTTAATTCAAGTTGAATTACATATAGAATATTTGGTACTGCAAATTAATTACGCAAAACATTCATTGAACAAATCATCTAGTATCGTAATAGTGATATGTTTGCATATGGTCCATCAAACCTGATTTGTTTGAAAAGGAAGATACACACACTTCACAATAATGTGGTTTCTCTCTTTTTGTTTTATTTTCTTTTAACAATTTCTAGAAGTCAAGGGGCCCCTATCCTGGGGCTAACACTTGATTTCTTTCTAAATAATATTTGTATCCTAAGGATATTTTTAGGATGGAGCATGTTCCTTTGACTTCATAGCAACTTGGATTCCCTGGTATTGTTTCAAGGTATTTTCTGAAGTTTTGCTTCACCAGCCAAGTTGCCCGTATCACAACGGATATGATATCTATTTCTTTCAATGACCAAGTTGTTTTTAGGTCATTCTTGAGGTCTTGATATTTTGTAATCTTTTCTCGTTCAGCTCTATTTAGGCCATAATCATTTGGGACAGCTAAATCAATAATGGGAGCAGGGTCTTTTTTGTTTATCCCAGATGACAATATCTGGTTTAATGGCTTTGTCTTTTATATATCTGCCTGTCTGGATTACTTTATCATAGAACAAGGTCCCCTTTCTATTTGATGTTATTGGTGGAGGCTCATGTTCCCAGATGTACTGTGATCTCTAAAGTTGCATTTCTCCACAGATTTTCCAGTGGAGATATTTGCATACTTTGTTATGACGGACAGTGTAATGGCAATCTACCAAAATGATCTGGCAACCAGACATTAGATGGCTTGGACGGTCGCTGATTGAGTGGCAGAATCTGCATTGATCATTTTTTTGTATTCCAACCATTTTCTTGAATCCATTTGTGAGTAGGCCCTGGCCTTGTCCAGCTATAATGATTCGTTCCTCATCAAATGATAGCTTGCCATGCTTGAGCCATAGCAGTGAAGCCTCCTTGTCAATGTATTTCTGGTTAAGTTCTTCCATAAATATTTCTATTCTTTTATGTTGTCACCATCCTTCTTTCCTGGTCTCAATTTCCCGCTTTTAATACTCCTCCTTCAGCTTTCTTGCAATTAGGGTTGCCGGGTAGTCATTATTTCTGTAATGTTCTTTAATGTGTCTCCATTGAATTTTTCTGAGAGTTTAGTAGTTGAGGTCTGTTGTTATAGACATTTAATTTTGATGGTCATTTACCATTGATATTGTTTTATCCATCGAGCTTTTGATATCCTGTCCCATGCTTAATATTGTCGCTCGATATGTATAGTTGATATCAATGAGACCTAAACCGCCCTCTCTTCTTGGTAGGTATATCCTGTCCATGCACTGATGTCAGTAGGTAACCTTATATAGGGTTAGCATTTTCCTAGTTTTGGTATCAAGCCTATTGATTGATAGCATTGCGGCCAGTCAATAAAACAAAAACCATCGGAAATTACAGGTATTGCAAGTTGATTGATGGCAGTTATTTTGTTTTTTAGTGTTAATCCTGATTTGAGGATCTTTTTAAGGCGGCTAATATATTCATTTTCTGTCTTTTCTCTCATTTGTCCATGTTCAACCATCACATTCTCTTCAATGCCAAGGTATTTGTATGCAACATCCTCTCCCAAGTCTTCAATGTAGCCATTATCCAGCTTAAGATGTTCCGCTGTCACTTTTTTACCTTTATTTTATAGTGCATTTAGCCGTGTGTGTTCGTATATGGTGACCAAACCTGTTTCATTTAAAGGAAGATTCACCCATTCCACAAGAATGTGGCTTCTCCCATGTTTGCATTCGCGTATGCGTTGTTAAACTTGATTTTTCTGTAAAGGTGGAGCCACACACATCACAAGAATATGGCTTTTTCCCAGTGTGTGTTCGCATATGCGTCATTACTTTTGATGGAAAAGTAAAGGAAGACTCACACACTCCACATGAACATGGTTTATCTCCTTTGTTCTTTTGCATAAAAAAAAGAAAAACAAACTCAAGATATTTCAGAAAAGATAATATAGTCTGTATATATTCCTTGAATTAATTAATATTAGGAGATTTAAAAAATATGTACAATAATTTTGGTTATCTTTAAAGAATCAAAAAATGTTACGTCTAATTTAACAGTCATCGAGTGCATCTCAAATATCTTGAAATTACATCTGAACTGAATAAAAAAACTTAATCTATTTCCCCAAATAGAAATTATAATTGAAGCCTATTTGAAGCACTCTTGCTTTTTAAATTTCCTCCTGAATTGTTTCCATAGGTGATTTTATTTAATTAAAATGCGTTGTTTGCGCATCATTTATTTTGATGATTCAAATGAGATTTGTTCAAAATTTCCCCAATGATTTTTTGAATTTAAATCATTGTTTGTTGATCAATGCTGATGTTCTTACGAAATTACAATTCACTTTGAAGAGTCAAATGAAGTGTGAACCATTTTATTTAGATTTGATCTCAATAATCTAAATCAACCTTTAGAATAAATAATCTCTATATTTCGGACTGAGCGCTATCTTAATATATATCGTGATTCCGATAATTTGCGATAAAATAAGACACGCCAAATACAACTAAAAAGGCTTACCATCCTATCGGCTGGGGAAGTATAAGTTCACCTCTGCAGAGGGTTAACACCCCCCTCGCTCCATGGACTACCTAGTGGTCGCGACTGGTAATGCTTAGATATGGTTATATCGGAGGCGGGAATATAATATGGATTCATGCCTTTTACAAGGGATTGGCGCGACGTGAATCTCAACTATTACTGTTTAGGATTTGAACTCAGGTCATCGAGTTCATTTCCTTGGACGATATCAGTTAAATTACGCATGGTTTAGATTAGTGGCATTTTATTTCTCTTAGCAAACATCAAGTGCACAACGAAGATCATGCAAAGAAACATACACACATGAACTCACATTGAAAATATTTCGTAAAAATTTGCTTTCAGGAAATTCAGAAAATTAATTTGTTTTGCTCCAAAATTCCAAATTTTGAAATTTTATTATTCTTTAAGTGTGAACTGTCATACGAATAACATTACGTTATTTTTATTGATATATGCATATATTATTTTTGAATAGCTATCATAATATGAACAATGTATGCCCACTTATTTTTTTTTTCGAAAATGATATTCAAGTTTCCTTAAATTCCAACTAAAGAAGATTAAAACATATACCATGTGCAAATATATATTTATTTTCCATAATTCTATTCTTATTTTACTTTTTTAATTTATTTTATATTCATTTTTATTTTTTCGGTGTTCGGCCTCAGAGTATCATTTTCCATGAATATTGTTTCGGAAAAAAGGAATTAAATAAATCTTATTCACTCTAGTGTTTAATTTATATCTTAGTTTCTTTTTCTATTTCTTTTTCTTTTCTTACTTCTTTAACTTTTTGTATAATGAGGTAATAGTTGCATATGCGCCTAATGCACGTATGCGCTTTTTGCATATATGTGCACTGATGTGCATTTCAGGTTTAAATCTATGTATTCGGTGTACTCGGAATACCTCTTCCCTGAAATTAACGGAGACGATTACAGTAGCTATACTTATACTGCAATATCACACCGTTTACAATCCAGCGCCGTGCATTCTGGATATCAGTAAATACAGCACAAGAGGACATAACTAGCTATCGTAAAATAATAGAAGCATTTCCGAGATTGCTGATATCTATTTTAGAACAAACCACATATTCAAATAGAAAGTGTCCTTAATAATATTTTGATGATGCACTGATTAGTATTCCTATTAAATTAGCAAAGCCTCTCGTTAGTTTATTCGTTTAACAAGAATGGTCTAGTGGATACGACGTTGGTTCATGTGTTACTCCACACTGTCGAGGTCAGGTCAACAATACGCTGACTGCACCTTTGCAGAGAGAAAAGGCCTTCCAATCGGCCCCCTTGTTGACCAGGCGTAGTGACGTGTAATGCCGAGGACAGGACCGTGGTAGATGTGCAGTCTGTGAGTCGGTACTAAATGGACAATTCGGCCCTACTCAGGCTAGACTGGCGGTTGAAGAAGCCCAATCCTATAAATGATCCTATCTAGCCCTAGCACCTATATGATTGTCCCGAACCTATTCGTCAAATTGCCTATTTTGAGAAACATTTTATCATATATGTGCTAGACGGCAGTGGGCAAGGCTCAACACCATTTTATTAATTCATACAATCTGATAAAATAGTGTCTTTCAGTTTATAAAACAAACCATTATTTACCTACAAACTGTTCTTTTAAAGATGACATGTAAAAAAGAAAAAAACATTAAGTAGCCTACAAAGTTTGATGTGCCATTAAACAAAATAACCACACAACCAATAAAGAGTATCTAGTTACGTGGACATCAGGAGTTCAGTATATTGGTCACAAAGATAATAAAAGCGATGTACTAACCGATATATCGATATCTCAACAATTTATTAACTAAAGAAAACTAAATAATACAAGCTGACTTTTATTTTAAAAAAAGATGAATGTGGCCACTTGACGCCAGTGAAATGAATAAATCGTTGGGTCAAAAATTCTTAAATAAGTTAAAGTATACAACAACATAAACGTTGTTACTAACTATTATAACAGTCAATGAAATCATTCCTACGGGTATATCACTGTATAATAGTGATGAACGAATAGACCCGGGGTAGAATATCCAAGGATAAAGCAGCCGGAACCTTGTGACCATCATCATCATCATCATCTTCATCATCATCATGTCGCTCAAGTAGCACGGATATCCATGACAATCTCTCGCCAACATCCTCTATCATTCATTGTCCCTGTGCAGCATCCAGTAGCTGCGCAGGGGTGGTCAATGTAGGTCCTTGCTGGACACTCCAAACTGGCATAACGGAAGATGGGGAATTAGCTCGTGTATAAAAATAGTCAGAATATTATAATGATTGACCCATTTAGCGTAATGGTTTTCATCATATGAAATAAAAATGGTGACTCGAATTTAAATCCTTAGACAAGGCTGTTTACCTTTCACTTTCACGCTAATGTTCTTGAGAAATAAATGAATCCATTTGTTCAATCCATAGATATGGTTAAATAATAAGACATGCTGTCTTTCCTAGCTTTCGTTTCTGATCGACAGTAACTTTCGATATCATAAATTGATGACACTAATGTCGTATGAAAAGATGAATATAAAGGGGTAACAAGAAATATCGACATTTTTCTACTTTTTCACACACCTTGTATTCTGAAAAAAAAGTTCCATTCATTCTTGATCTCTATCTTCGTAAATACAGCTTTCAACTTGATAGTTTTTGACACACCTTGTATTCTGAAAATATAATGAATGAAACGTTATTTTTTCAGATATCGATACTTTTCTTAAACACCTTGTATTTAATGATAAAATTACAGGAATATCAATACTATTTTGACAACACTTTATCTAATGAACATGGGGAAATATTTACAAATTAATATTACAAATTCTGAGCATTTGCTTAATAAAATATTTTCTTAATAACTTTCATAAATAGCTGAGGAGACGATAGTTGGTTTTAATGAGTAAAACACATGAAAATTAATTTAGTTAATTCATTTAACCTTGGCCTAATCAGTATTCAATTAGTAAAATAGAATAAACAGCGGTCACAACTAATAATGTCATGATCAGACATTGTTAAATGTAATTTTGTAAAAAACAATTTTAACAAACTTTTTTACAGAAAAATTCCAAGTCTCTGTCTTTGAAAGAATATAAAAAAGTTACTGCGTTCGCGATTTATTATTGTTAACTAAATTGTAATCCTACATCCAAGTCGTAGTAGCATGAATCGTCTACCCGAGTTCAAATCCTGACAGCAGATAAGGAAGTAGATAGTTATGCAGAAAGTCATAGTGTGGAAAAAAAAAAATTAAAAGGAAGAAGAAATAAATGTATTATACCTCGTTATCATCCGCCAAACACACACACACACACACACACACACACACACACACACACACACACACACATCTAATATATAAAGGAGAGATTTTGGTATGTACGCGTGGACGTATAACTCCAAAAGGGGAGGTCACTCAGATTCAAAATATTGCATATTCATTAATATCGTTCGAAGAAACACTCCAAATTCGGTTATTGATTTTTACTGATTAAGGGATATAATTAATTAATCAAACAAAAATCAAACGATTTTTTCGAAAGCTATAACATAGCTGTTACTGCTGATATTTCAGCTACAATCAGCACGCACATCCCACCTTGCTGCCCGTTATCATATGTCCGCTCTATTTCTACTGCGTTGTTGAATGCGATTGTTTATATTTAAAAAAGAAAAATGAAAACCTTTTTATCAATATTTTTACGAATACTTTCATATTTCTTAGAATAAAATATATCCATTTTTAATCAGCGAATTATTATTTAAATCATTTAATTATTTAAATTATTTAATCTAACGTTTTGAGTTTCACTGGATATATTTAATTAAAAAAATAGCACTAGACCATGGAGATTATTTTAGCGTCTGAGTTGAAACGCCACACCTACTATCAGCTCCTTACTGTACGACACAGGTCCCTGTGCCACTCATACGCTGAGTTGGCGAGGACCGGCACCGAACTAGGAACCTTGTAATTTCTAGCCGAACGCTCTACTGACTGAGCTAACCCGGCCCTATATGATCATCGCATTATATGTTTACGTAAATATTTCTAAGGCCATTACCACGGAGTTAATTTAAATAGGAATACAACTACAAATGGTAATTTTACTGGTCTATATATATATATATATATATATATATATATATATATATATATATATATATATATATATTGTCAATTCTAACTCAAGCGTAATGCAGTGGAATTTACTTTCTATATTATCCATCGTGAACACATACACACACACACACACACACACACACACACACACACACACACACACACATATATATATATATATATATATATATATATATATATATATATATATATATATATATATATATATATATAAACAGACACATACACACACACATATATGTATATTTCTATATATACACATGCATACACACACGTATATATATATATATGTATGTATGGAAAATATGCTGATAATATTGCAATAAGTATAATAATATTGTTCTGGATTGAAATGTAATTACTTTGAATAATAACAAAATAAAGCATGAGTTTCTTATCATTTCCATTTGTGTAAACACATTGTTTATATGCCATCACGTTTTATGCAACGAATGTAAATCACAAAAGTTTAATATCACCAGGTATTTTTATGGTTTTGATTGAAGACACATGCTTGTAGATTAATGGCTAAACAGACATTCCTCTCACAATTGAAAAGCCGCAATTATCGGGTTATCATTGTTAATATTATCTTGCCTGCGGGTTCAATTGTTCAATCTCAATTTGTATCTATGGTGTGATGGTTAGACATTAATGTATTTCGCTCGTTCTTTGATGGTCGTTGAGGGATGATATAAAAGGGACTCTCAGGAGTCATATGAATAGAGAAAACAAATTTGTAACGCAAAGCTTTTGACCTTGGCAGGAGGTAATAATAATTTATGATGGAGTAAGGCTCTTTAAAATCTATTGTATTGTGTATATTTATGGGGTTACAAGAGGTGTTGCGTTTTACGTTTAAAAGGTGGCTTGGGTTATTCCTCGTGCATGTTCTTAGGGTTTGATTTTAACCCCATCATATTTGGTGGTCGCATTAAAAAGGAAGAATTCAAGAAATGATAAAGAAGAGACAAAGACAAAAGGTAGTTTTATTATTTATGATTTATTCGCGGGTTAAAGCCACTATGTGGCAGGGGAATTTCTCCCTGGCCAAGTATAGTGTCTAGTCCGAGTTAAGGCCTAAGTCAGAATGGCCGAGATATTATCTTAGAAGTCGGAAGTGGGTTTTTTTTTCATGCGCATGCACGGAGGGTTCTTCCGGTGGAGGCTCATGGGACTTTGTTGTTTTTTCATTTGAATTTTATTTGAATTCCCACATATTCCACAGTACGGATGTTGCTGACGATCAATGAGGGTATATAGTATATGTTGTACCGGCCGTTCCTACAGTGGAGAACATGCACCGGTTCTCACTATAAATAGTGAGACACCGAGTGGAAAGGGAGGACTGTTCCCGTTAACGACAAGCTAGTCGTACATGTACCATTAATTGTAAATACACTTGTATTATTTTACCCCATCTCGACTTGACTTCTTTTTACTGTTGGGACTAACATCACAACAGTATAGGAATATACTTTCTGTGTATGCTAATTTTGGAACAGTGTCCTGGGTATGACATGGAACTACACTTGATGAAGAGCTTCCAATTCTGGAGCTATGTGAAGAGTAGAGTCACCGCTTAGTTTCATCACCCCCAGAAATACACTAATCTGGAATATAGGGTATTCCATCATAGTGTAATGGTTAGCAAGCTAGTTCTCTCGGATCTATTATTACTGAATATTGACTTCCTCACTTAAGGTCTCATACTTGTGGTCTTTTGTCACATCCTACCCTTGGCAAACAGCTCGGGTAAATACTTACTCTGATCTGGAGTATTAGTGCTTCTCACCGTTCCACCTAGCTGACAAATCGATATTTTTTGAAGATTATTAATATTTGATAAGAATATTTGAATCCGTGTATATCTATAAATTTATTTGTGTTTAGAATCGTTACAGCAGCTTTAATTGTTTACATATACTTCGGTTTAGCTCAGTCGGAAGAGCATCCACCTCGGTATCATAAGATTCCGAGTTCGATACTAACCTCCGCCAACTCAGAGCTCGAGTAGCTTGTGTTGGATCTGTGTGGTAAAGTGAGGGAGCTGACTATAAGAGTGGCCCTCACCTCCGATGCAAAAACAATCTCCATGGTCAATCGCTAATGAAAAAGGTATAGACTCCCTCGCTTCCCTAACTGATACCAACAACAGGTTACTCAGCCAACTTTAATTTACGATCATTAAATTTGAATTCCTATAACTACAGACAAAAACAATGGCTTGGAAATATTAACAAACATATATTTATTTTTAATAGAGCTTTCATAACAACATTAGTATTAATCACGTCAAAAACATTCATTTAAGATGAACTTCTAGAATGAAAAGTCTATGCCAGATAATTAATAACGTATACATTTAACAACCCCTCCACACGAGTAGGATGGAACTAGGTCTATTTTTAAGCTGGGTTTAATGGGTTTGAATTCAGAGTTTTCCTTCTCCTAGACCGGTTACCATACCAAGGTTAAAGAGCACAGTCTGTCTTACTATTTATCTATAGCTGAAAGGTAGACTGTCGGTACATACCTTTCCCATGTGTATTAGTAGTATTTAAAATGTTACCAGCCTTGCCCACTATGAGAACTCGTGTCACCGTGTCCATTTGCTACAACGATAATCATTACACACGGGCACCTCCACAATTGATTATGTATGTCTGATTCTCTTCACATACCATCTTATATATGCCTTGTGTCATAGAGGGACAAGTAGCGGTCAGAATGTTAGCTTCGTTTTGTATTTCAAATGTAGCGAGTTTAACACTTATATCATTGCCAGAGACTCAACAATTGTCACGTGATCCCGATGGTGTAGAGGAAGGACGGAGACGTTAGTCACAAAAGAAACGCATCTATGTTTATTTGAAGATGATAAAAACTGTCTTTGGTCCGTCTTAAAAGGAAGATGCCGTGTGGCTTTGATCAGTCAACAGAGAGGAAAAGAGATACACTTTCTTTGATATGTCGTTATCCTTTCCTAATTTGAAGGATTCACTTCAGTACCTACCATTCGACACTACTCTCCGAATCAACTGTCTAGAATCTGTATCTCTCTAATCTCACGTGACTGCACACTAGTCAATGAACGAATGTCCACAAGCTAAGATTTGGTGATTACGACTTTTAACCTGTCACCTGTCACTTACGTTTGATACATCCGAAAATGTTTGATCCATCCGCTATCCAGAATGCAGAGTGTGGTGGGGGTCATTGCATCAATCTGACAAGTGTAAGCAAAACAAAGCGACATTACTTAAAAGGATTTTCTGCACAATTCAGTATACCAATATTTACTTCATGGTTTACAAAGTAGTATTATGAAGGCATTGACTATGTTCATGAAGCGTCTACTTTATTCAATCTATCAAAATATCTACAAGACGCCTTTAAAAGATTAATAAGATGTTGCAGTGAATGACAACTTACTACGCCTGTTTTGTGTAACGATTAACGTTTTCAGAAATAGAATCGGCGATCCCAGTTCAAATCCTAGTCGAGATTGTTTGCGTTTCAGTTCGCACTAATACACTCGGGAAATACATGTATCAATGTATTCCCCTCACGCTATGGATAAAAAAGTAAGTCAGACTGAATCATTTAATATTGCTTGGGCAACCATTCTAAGAGAATAAATAAGCCGTCGGGGTGGCCTAAAGTCGGTATCAGTCAGCCAGCGGAGGAGTCTATCCCCTTTTCACTAGCGCTAGACCAAGTAGATTGTTTTGTAATCTGAGGTGGAGCGCCACACATGGTAGGTAACCCCTTTTTCACGGCACTAAATCGTGTATGTAACGTAGCGGGTATGGTCACAGTACCAAAAGCGATATATTTAGTAGTCGGCTATTACCGGCTACTAGACTTCAATAAACAACAGATACGTATGTACAAAAATAGGACCCGTCTTTATTTTCTTCGGTGTGTGGGTAGCGACGAGTGTTCACAGTGGAAATGCCTGAGGGTTGACAATGACTGCTGAAATGGGTTGGTGAGGTGAAAGAGGTGGGTCTCACAGCCTCTCGGCCGTGACCGACCGTGAGCGGACCGTGGGGTCACTTGTTCTCTGTCCCGAGTCTTCTGTCTGCCTAACTTCTGCTATTGATTTTCTTTTATGTATATAAACCGCCCACACATTTTCTTTGGTTATACTTATCAGCGGACAAATCTTTTTCCGAATTATTTGTTATGCCCTTCCTTCTTTGTCCATGTTAACCGGAAAAAAAGTTATTTGTTATTTTTTTCGTCTTTTCTTTGTTTCGGTTTAAACGGAAAATCCTACTTCCGCCCGTACGATATGCAACACACATACAATCAGCTCCTCACTTTACAGGACTTTCTGGTTCTTAGTTGAATGCTCTACAGATTGAGCAAACCCAAAATTCAAATCAGTTGTACTCCGCTTAAAGGCCGGTTGGGATTTGAAAGACGCTGACAGAATCATACACAAAGCAGAAATCACCCCCCACACTCACACCAATAAGATGTGCCCTGGCTATGAAAGTAAACTTTATCTGCTGGTGAAGCTCTGGATAATGTGGAATATCCCTATTTTTTCATGACTACCAGATACACTAATCCAGAGCGGAAGTAGCTGTTAGTGTCCCATAGATTGGGCAAATAAATATGTTTAATTCATTTGATAGAAACACTTGAAACCATACAAATGTACGAATATCATTCATATTACATAGAAAGATTTGATAACAAATAACTGGAAACTATTTGTATTAAAATAGTTATGTGAAACTATTTTTTTTTCTTACTAAGTATCTTTATTATTCTCAGTTTCTTGAAACCACATGACTGTGCAAACAAATATATATCATTAAATTGAAAGGGTCTTTCAAAACCATATAGTTCTTTCATAGGAATAATTGAAAAAAAATTAGCTCTGTGAAAATTATTTGTTTTAGATAGGGATATTTGATATCATATAAATATATGCAAAACTGTTAAGTTCAGACCAAATGACATTTGGATTTGCTCCCTTTGATCAGTAAGGGGATGATGGGAACCCGGAAGTGAGGTTTCCTCCGTGACACTTTTGGATTATGGTTTGTACTGAAAAGACGCATATCCACAGCATGGTTGAGGTAGTTAACTCACTTTTAGGGTAGAAACATCCTCTACTCTGTGTTAGATAAAACCTTGTAAATTTCCAACAACTTGGTCTTGCAATTTCATTCAGTGTTCCGTAGTTTATCTGTATGTAAAGACGTAACAAAAACTGTATCGTAGTGTTGGGTAAAGACGTACAACTGTATTTATATTATAGCTGCAACTACTGGAGTCACATTTGTTGAAAAGCCTTTTAAGATGATATTCTATTTGTCACAAGGTGATCTTTAGATTTATAATGACGTTCATATGTCGCAATGATGACATTTATAGAATGAGTGACAATCTTTCTGAGCTTGAACAGCTATTAATAGCGACTGAAAATCGTATACGTCTAAAAACAAAATACATAAGACATGAAATGTTATAACCTTGTTGTCAATATATTTGGATACGGCACTTACTAGAAATTAACGATTCCTTTAAACATATGGTCGAGGTGTTGAAATCTATACATTCATGTATACACGAACACGATTACTGGTGTTTAATCCTGAGATTTCTTGCACTACCAGAAACATTTAGGATGGGTTATGTTTCTGTGCACTTATCAAAATTAGTTTTGGGACAGACTTTTCTAAGAAGCCGAAACAAACTAGTTCTAAAAACAAATATACCAATAAAACACCATTCAATATTATAAGTGTAAGTAAGTAAGTAAAGTCGTCGGGGTGGCCTAATGTCGGTATCAGCCATGCAGCGAGAGAGTCTATCCCCTTTTCACTAGCGCTAGACCAAGGAGATTATATAAGCGGCTGAGGTGGAGTTCCACACCTACCAGCAGCTCCTTACTTTACCGCACAGATCCCTGCGCTACTCCTACTCTGAGGTGGCCAGGGCAGGTATCGAACTAGGAACCTTGTGGTTTCTAGCCGAACGCTCTCTGCCGACTGAGCTAAAGTGTACCAATGACAAAATATGTCTATTTGAAACATTATTTTTACTCAGTCGACATAGTTGATTTTGTTGCTCTTAATTTTAGTTTATTTAGTCTGGCTGCCCTAAAGTTATCGCTTAAGATTAAGCGTAGTAGGACAATTCTCATGTAGGATATAGGCCGTTTTAATAAAAAAACGCACTATTTAGATTTTCCTCCCACCAAATTCCCGAAATTCATAACTTTCATTGAAAATTAAAGAACATCCATTTTCGTGCACGAGTATCGAAAGCGCTATTCAGTAGTAATGGATCTGGGAGACGAGCTTGTTAACCATTACACCACGTTGGAACACCCAAATATTATCGGAAAGCTAAGAGTAGCTGTTTATTCAATCAGTTAGCTACGGGAAGGATGTGACACAAAGTCGCAGTATAGGGCATCCAGTGAGAATATGACTCGCTAATTCAGTAGTAATTGATCTGCGAATAGCGGAATAAATTAAGTAATAGTGAGAGTTATACCGGTAATTTTTCTTTGCACCAGAATTCGAAATATATGTTTGAATATAAAAAAAGCTTATTAGAATTATTCATTGTTTATATGTCGAATACTTTTTTTATAATTTGATAGCCAAGTCCGCCTATAAATAAAATGTGACTGTGTATTTTTAGGAGCTTAAAAATGCAAATCTATTTTTCTCCTATATATTCTTCACATAGGAAGCCATACGCAAAAAGACGTTCTTTCCTCTTTTTGAAACAGCTCAGGACTCCTTTAACTGACACATCTTTAATTTGATTCAGTCAACCAG
Source organism: Doryteuthis pealeii (assembly GCA_023376005.1). NCBI lineage: Eukaryota > Metazoa > Mollusca > Cephalopoda > Myopsida > Loliginidae > Doryteuthis > Doryteuthis pealeii. The sequence goes on from CM042140.1 coordinate 108,706,702, forward strand.
AACGGACTTATGTTCTACAGTCCTCCAAAATAGGCATCGTGTCACAGCAATGCAATAAGGATTTGCATTTATTCTTTTAGGCTAAAAGGATTGATTACAAGAAAACTACAACAAATAAACACTGTACTTTGGACACAATTGAAATTCCCACTCACTTCATCGACTGAATCTTTTTTAGAATTATCCAGTAGATTATTGTTAGATTGAATCAAGTAGGAGATTCTTTGTAGGAGATTCTTTAACCGTTGGATTATTATGAATAGAAGGTGTGCTGGAATCCACCACTTAAACTCATAGACTCTGCGTGATTAAAGCCAGCCAATCAACAGGTCGAATACGTGGTTAGTTAATAATTTAATCGTTCAGTTGCACGTATGCGCCACTGATGAAAGGATCAATCTATGCTCTGCTCAACCAAAGGACAACCAAAGGATCATACCTAACAATACGGGACATTGAGGAATAACCAAATAATTCTATCCAACATTAAGGGACACCGAGGAACAACCAAAGGATTCTACCCAGCACTAAGGGACACTGAGAAACAACCAAAGGTTTCTACACTAGGATCTGCCTCTGCTTAACACAAGGGATCTCCACAGTAATCATAACATTAAAATAATCCATGTCTTCATAAAAATATTTTGTAAAATTGAAGGTAAATATTGATTATTGAATTACGAAGAAAAGTCGTCGTCGTCTTCCTTACAATTCAGGAGTATCACCTGTCGATGTAGATTAGAGTAAGGATGATATGGAGTCTAGATATGTCATGCTCATGTTTTAAATCCTTTCTTTTTTATAATATGGATTTTTATCGGGAAAAATTAAACGGATTGAGATACATGTCGATTTTCAACATATACGGAATTCCTCCTGGTGGGAAATATTTGCATTTTCGCGTCAATAATCGCAGATAGAGCCCTAGCCAAATACAATATCTAAAATTAGTTCTGTCGGTGGGAATTAGAATATACAGTAGGTATCGTGTCACAGCAATCAAATATAGATTCGCATTTATTCGCACAGGCCAGGGGTCACCAAACTACAGCCCATTGGCTGGATCCTTATTTTATCAGGCCCCGCCGACGGTACTTGAATTTGTAAAAGCGTACGGAACGCGAGTCGTTCTGTTACCCTTTAAATTTAAATACCATGTTAAGCTTACTAAATCTTTATGGACTACATTAGCTAGATTACAAAATTTCGAACGTATGGGCATTTCACTTGTTACTTACGCAATCCGAAATGTTCACTTGTTACGACATGTTACAATAATAATGTGTTCCGCGCACGTTATCTTTTCAATTATCCGACCCACCGTGAGAAAAGTTTGGTGATCCCTGTTCTAGGCTAAAAAAACTAATTAATAGAAAAAAGTTGGTCACAGTAAACATTATCAATCACTGCAGCGACAGGGTCTTCTTTAGAATTATCCATTAGATCATCGTTAGATTGGATGCATTAGTCGATTCATGAACATAATACATGCCTTCATAAAACTATTTTTTAAATTGGAAAATATATATTAGTATTATCTGCGTTATTAGGACTATTGTCCCCATCTTCATTGTTACTTGTACAACGTTTCGGCCGATATGCTCTCCGACCTTCTTCAGGTATTTCTTGTCGGACTCGGGAACCTTCTTTTCGAACTCGGGAACGTTCTTGTCGTATTCGGGAGCCATGACGGAACTTTGAACCTAACCCTTTATTTAGTCCACAGGGTATCCTGTTCTCATTCCGCTAACCATAGCTTGGGTAGGAGTTGTGTTGATTAATTATTTTTCTAACTGTTTTCACTCAGAATTGAACTCGGGTTCGAGAGATAACTGTCACTTAGAACTGTTTTAACCTAACTACCTTATCCACTCGGCTGTACAAGTAACAATGGAGATGGGGACAATAGTCCGAATAACGCAGATGATACTAAGCTTCAAGCCTCATCTCAAACATTCAGAGAAATAAAATATATATTAGTTATTGAATTGTGAAGAAAAGGGACATTTGAGCGTTACTTCGTTTTGTACACAATCTTTAGTTTTCAGCCGCTTCTCATTTCGAGGTAATTGGTTTCAGGTGTCTTCCGCTACCCATACAAGCTTTACTTGATTATTCGCCTAAAATTGGTGAGGGTGTTGTTTATTGCAAGTCGCCTAAAGAAGAATGCCGATGGGACCAACCATTGTTGCGTGGCTCCACACAGAAAAAATGACTTCATGTCAATCCTGACTTTAAAAATACAAACAATTGCAAATGTTACATATTGACTAAACCACCATAGACATTTTGGATGATAAATGGACCACCTATCTTAGGATTAGAATTGAAAGTAAGCAGAATTATCTTACAATCCAGTTAATTATTCTTGTATACAACATATTCGATATTTCTTATAGTGGACATGATATCTTATTATAATGGAGATTGTGTATTTTTCTGTTTGTAACCGAAACTATATTACTACTCAAGTCACAATTTCCTTAGTTATTTACGTCACATTCTCCATGATTCTATTTCTATTTAAACCTCAATTAATAATAAAACTGTTTGACATTATTAATACTATTGGCCTTACCTAAATACTAATAACATGCAATTGTATTTATATATACAATAAAATACCAGTTTTCAGTGTAAACGTAAAGCTAATTTGCATATTGATATTAAAAAAACTGATTTTAATAAAAATGTGCTTGGTATTATTGATTTCTAATTGTTTGGTTTTATCTTAATGAATATGAGTAAAAATCTCTTCAATGAATCTTAAATAAAATTCATTAACAAGAAGAAATAACTGTAATTTTATTCTTTACTTCCTATTTTAACTAAATAGTTAAATTAGGAAAATTTAGCATTGAAAAACGGAAGTGATGAAAGAGTAAGTTTCAGTTGTTCTATTTTCCGATTATACCCCCTCCGTTTCAAATCTTTTTATCTGAATTCTTAATTAGTTTCATTAGCCTTTCTGATTTAATCTAATATTTTATTACATTTAAACTTAAATACTTGCACCCGGAGGGTGCATATATTTGCTAGTTAATATAATGTTTATTCAACAACTTTTTAGTAATTAAAATACCTAAATATGTTTATGCATCAGAAATCTATTTTTAATATCAACATGTGAAATGCGACGGTTTCTAATGGTTATACGTACTGTATAAATGGATGAATAACACATTTACATAGTTAAATGGCATAAATAGATGAGAAACGCAAAGGATAGTATTGGTTTCGTTTGGTGTCTTTCTTTAATGGCATATCAACATGCGTGGGTCATTTAATACCAAAGCCATGTATGTATAAGAACAGTAGTGGTACTATTCAATAGATAGCAGGAGGATGAAAAGACTCATAATTTTCCCAAGCGTATTAGACAGAAAATGAACGTACGAATGGATTTCGAACTCGCTTACTGCGGTGTCGTAGTCGAGCATATTGGCCTCTACGCTAGTGAGAGGAAAGATTAGATATTTTTGTTGATAGCAATAATAAGAATAATGTCCTAAGACAATAAGTGAAAATATACATCACTCGTAAGGAAGCCAGCGAGAATTAAACTGACAATATTGATTTGCGTAATTAATTAACTAACAATTGTTTTAAGTAGTTGAATTAATTAGACATTTATTCTATTTAGCTTAATTAAGACCGACAGACTGGAGTATTTAGTCAGGGTCAATTTCTTCACTTATCAATTATCTGATTTTCTAATTTTCTAAAGATTGCAATATGGTAGGGACTTATTCATTTATATAACTTAATTGACTTAATATGTTTACTTTTTATTTAGATTTTTTAGACAGTTGTCCTGATCTTTATTGTTATATATAATATAACATATGATAAACCATTTCGACCGGTGTGCACTCTTCCACATCTTCAACTTTTCTATGAGATAAATTTTCAATTTAATAAGCAAGAAAAAGTCACACTGAGCAAGTTTTGATGATTATGGATTGTGCTACACTTGCATAATCCAGTGTTTTATTTGTTGATTTTACTTGCTGATAAAAAAAAATGTATCAAAACTGCTGATTAAACGTATTGAGGGTGTATTGTGATGGATAGTTCTGCAAAATTTTCTTCAGAAAACATGGATTAAGAACCAAACTTTCAGATTATAAACAAATGTTTAGAGGTAGCTCAATGTAAGGCATTTTATTGGATGCTTGTTGACCAATTCAATGTTAATGCTAGGAGACCCCACTGCATCCATTGCTTGGGATTATAAAGAAATTACCATGATTTACTGTTGAAATTCCCTTTCAAAAGAATACATATTTCAAATTCGACAAAGAAAAATTCTCTTTTTCAAACAAATTCTCTTTTTCAAACAGGATGAGTATATGTCTTCTTTTTTCAAAAAACTGTTACAATAAGATATACATGACTTTCGCTAACCGAGAAACGCGTGGTGTATGTGCTTATATTTGAAACTGCCGCATAACTTTTTTGGAACATTAATGTTTTCGTTTTGAATTCATATTATTTTCGTCTCCTCTCTCGATGAGTCCGGAATAAAAACAAGCTCTGAAGATGCTTTTCATAAATCAAAATATTGTTCAATATTAGCTATGAATATGATATAAAATGTTGTTACTTTAACTGCATATTGTGTTGTTTTCATATCCTTTTATCTATACTCACACACACACACACACACACACACACACACACACACACACACATATATATATATATATATATATATATATATATATATATATATATATATATATATAAGGTGTGACCAGATGTAATAAGATTTGCTGCACTTTTTGACACACCATGTATTCTGAAAAGAATAACGCCCCATTCATTATTTTTTGTGTCAAAAAGTTCCAGGTTTACAGTTGTATTTACCAAGATAGAAATGAAGAATGAATGTGACGTTTTTTTTTTTTTTTTTTTTTTTTTTTTTTCAGAATACAAGCTGTGTCAAAAAATACAAAACATATTGATACTTTTTGACTATTAGATTTTAATATATTAGGGTTAGCTCAGTCGGTAGAGCGTTCGGCTAGAGACCACAAGGTTCTTAGTTCGATACCGGCCCTCGCCAACTCAGCGAATGAGTAGCACAGGGATCTGTGCGGTAAAGTAAGGAGCTGATGGTAAGTGTGGCGCTCCACCTCAGACGCAAAAACAATCTCCTTGGTCTAGCGCTAGTGAAAAGGGGATAGACTCCCTCGCTGTATGGCTCATACCGACATTAGGCTGCCCCTACTACTTTACTTTATTTTTCATTACGTATAGATTTTAGAAAAATGGAAATTATATTGGGAAATAATGGATTCTTAAAGAAAAGATTTTCGGCATATTTTCAAGTTAATTGATTTTGTAAAATATCCTTTTTTTTTAAATCACGAAATCTTACATCAATCCTAATGTAAGCATTGTCAAATTATGAACATTGTCTGTAAAAATATCATCACTGTGATTTGTTTTAAATATTTAGATATACAAAATTCGTATACAATTTGTAACTGCAGTAAAGCTAACATGTTTATTTATTTTTCAAAGTGTCTATTTTTTGTATATATATAATTTATTGTAGAAACTTTCAAGTTGAAAAAAAAAATTCTTAAAAACATTATTTCCATTTTTTATTATAATCATTTTTTTTTTCGAAATGGATATTTGGAAATTCTTGAGTTTTTTCTTTAATCATACAAATGATCTGCATTTAATATCTTTGGAAGACGGTTACAGACATAAATCGGCGTAAATATATTTATCTTATGGCTAGATCTATCAACGCGAATGAAATTCCATGAAATGTAATTCATTTTTATATGGCTCAGACAAAACATTTACAATAAGTGTACTGAGGACAAAACAAACATGATTGCAAAATGTTATTTAGTTCAGTCGGTAGAGTGTTCGACTAGGAAACTCAAGGTTCCTGGTTCGATATCGGCTCTCGCTAACTCGGCGTATGAGTAGCACAGTGTACTGTGCGGGAAGTAAGGAACTTATGGTAGATGTGATGGTCCACCTCAGATGAGAAAACAATCTCCTTGGTCTAGCGCTAGTGAAAAGGGGATATACTCACTCGTTGTCTGGCTGATACCGACTTTAGGCCACCCGACGACTTTACACACACACACACACACACATATATATATATATATATATATATTGTTGAACTGTACAGACAATTCCTGTCGGACAAGTCTTTACTTGATCCGTTCCAATTTTCGGGCCATCCTTCTGGTGTCGGGGTGTAACTGGTATGACAGTCCCAAAGGTTTCAAAACGAGCGCTTTCGGCAATATAATTTGGCATCCTCAGATAGGAAACGATGGTATGATTTCGTGTCTTGTTTTTAACGAGAACGAGTAGTAGCAAGGAATTAGAAGTGGGAGGTAATAACCATTGGTAGTAGGAGGTTGTAGGAATGGTAGTGGTTCGAGCGAGCGTTGCAGTGGTGATTTTTCTATGGGAGGGGGGCACAAGTTGTGAGAAGGGGACTGCTGGTGGACTGACATACCAGTTACACCCCGACACCAGAAGGATGGCCCGAAAATTGGAACGGATCAACCAAAGACTTGTCCGACAGGAATTGTCTGTACAGTTCAACAAACTTGTATAAAAGAAAAAATGCTGACAAAATACATATATATATATATATATATATATATATATATATATATATATATATATATATAGAGAGAGAGAGAGAGAGAGAGAGAGAGAGAGAGAGAGAGATCAAATGTTAATGATATATTATGAATATTAGGGAAGTTGGATACGTTCTAATGCATTCAATCAACACCTCAGCAACAAGGAAAAAATTAAGCGTAGCGAGTATTCTTATTTTCTTCTCCCGCACCTTATTTATATATCTATTTTTATTTATTTCTCTCTTTATATTAGTTTCTCCTCGTCTTCCTTTCTCTCTCCATACATTCATCAATCTAAATATCTACACAAAAGGAACCCAACGAGAAAAAAATCTCTGAGACACATCTATTACATATAAGAGCTCCTTGATTTACCACGACAATAATATTCGTTAACATACAATTTGTTAACTATTTCTTATACATGAATTCTTAAATTGAAAATATATTATATGTATAATGCATTTCTTTGCAACGAGATGATATTGAACTTTTACGAGAGAGGTAATTAAATATTTTGAAGGCAGCTCATGACGATATGACATTTTTTTTTGTGAGATGATAAACAGTTTTCAGCCTCTTCGGCAGTCTTCTTTATTGCTGTTATTTGGGCTTTTATCTTCAGTTGAGATCCGGTTCGGTTATTATATAGTTATATTGTGTTTTATCTTTGGATGATATTAGAACTGGGCGTTATATAGTTTTAATGTGTTTTGTGTTAATATTACAGCTGGTCTTTATAATGTTATCATATCCACTATTTTCAATGATATTACGGCGGCTGATCGTTTTATATGTTTTTTCATCAGATGATATTACCGTATTCCGTTTTAGTAGGTATTGATCTCCTTCGCACTTGTTTTTTGTTATATACCCTTCTGACTTACTCGGGTATATAAAGGAGGTGAGAGACAGATAGTTAGATTAGAGATAATTAAAGAGATGATAGTTGATGATGGTGGTGTTACTTTTTACACTTTTCGGCTTACTGGTTGACTCGTCTACTGGTTCGATCTCGTCGGCTATTTTCTCTGGGCTTCTGTTAAGGGTCGGTTCTTCTTCGTTGATTCTTCCTTGTATTGGGTTGGTCATTGCTTTTAATAATATAACAAGACTTTTTGTTTCTTAATCAAACTTTATTTTCAACCCTGCCCATTTGATTCCGCCGCTGGGGAAGAAACGACATCAGAGCGGCGACCCATAGGTCCACCCGCTCTGAAACTAACTAAACTATCCCACGCGTCTAATCGCGGGTCTTCAAGAGGTGAAGTAAAAGGTCATTACCCGTCACAACTGTCGGGTAACTTTCCATAGACCCCGTCATTTTAAGTTAACGGACCATAATTCAAGATTCTAACTACAGGTACTTTATAATTCATAACTGCTCATGAATTATGTAACAATATGGGGTTGTTTTAATGTAGGAACCCAGCAGGAAGCGATCATCCCGGGGGACGGTATGAAAACTGCCCAGCTCCTTCAGCATCCTTCTTTTGTATTCCATCGTTGTGAGGTCGTAGACTAGAACGTCATCTGTAATCTCTATTTCTATAGAATGATCCCTGCTGATTGGTTGATAACTTATGTTAATTTGTTGAATTCAATATTCATTATCGTAAAAAATAGGAAATAAAACTGTGAAGATTTTAGACAGAACAAAACATGAAACAAATGGGAGACCTGTTAGGTTTTAAGAGATATCTATAAACAACGAGCAAAA
>CM042140.1:108720053-108780053 GCA_023376005.1 Doryteuthis pealeii
AAACAAAACAAGGCCACTATTAATTGATTTAATCATATTTCAAACAAAAAAGGACTGCGCTTTCGCACAGTTTTTTTAATCAAAGAATTCTACACGGCTATTACAGAAATATTACATGTCAAGGAGGTGAACTTAACTGTGCTATTTATTTATGTTGAAGATGAAATAAATAGAAAGTATTAAACATTGGCAATTCAATCATTTATTATGATGGGGAGATATGCACAGATATTAGAGTTAAGTAGCACATTGTGTGATGTATGTATATCTTACTATAATAGAAATTCGGTGACTTTCTGCAACCGAAACTACGCCACTGCAAAAGTCACAATACCCTCAGGGATTGCGTACCTTTATCAGATTTAATTTATTGTTAAAACTATTTATACATAGAAAAAAGAGCAACAGTTTATTGTATATACTCAGAAACATTGGCAATTCAATCATATATTATGATGGGGGATATGCACAGATATTAGAGTTAAGTAGCACATTGTGTGATGTATGTATATCTTACTATAATAGAAATTCGGTGACTTTCTGCAACCGAAACTACGCCACTGCAAAAGTCACAATACCTCAGGAATTGCGTACTTTATCAGATTTAATTTATTGTTAAAACTATTTATACATAAAAAAAGAGCAACAGTATATAATACTCAGAAACATTGGCAATTCAATCATATATTATGATGGGAGATATGCACAGATATTAGTGTTAAGTAGCACATTGTGTGATGTATGTGTATCTTACTATAATAGAAATTCGGTGACTTTCTGCAACCGAAACTACGCCACTGCAAAAGTCACAATACCTCAGGAATTGCGTACCTTTATCAGATTTAATTTATTGTTAAAACTATTTATACATAGAAAAAAGAGCAACAGTGTATTGTATATACTCAGAAACATTGGCAATTCAATCATATATTATGATGGGGAGATATGCACAGATATTAGAGTTAAGTAGCACATTGTGTGATGTATGTATATCTTACTATAATAGAAATTCGGTGACTTTCTGCAACCGAAACTACGCCCCTGCAAAAGTCACAATACCCTCAGGAATTGCGTACCTTTATCAGATTTAATTTATTGTTAAAACTATTTATACATAAAAAAAGAGCAACAGTGTATTGTATATACTCAGAAATTAAATATACACCATTAAACGATCCACATTGTTGGTTAAAACAAGTTTTGATAAATACATTCTCGGGAGTATTGATTTGTATGTTGTTTGTTTAATTTTAATATATATATTTAAAGTTTTCTAAAGTAGAGTTTTACGAGAGAATTATTTACAAACAAGAAATAGTCACATAATCTTCTTCTACATTAAATTTGAAGATATATGTCTGGTTAACTGTATCGTGTTTATCTTTTCACGAGTCCACTTTTCATTACGAGTTTAAATTTAACAACAGTTTCATCAATCATGCTTACCTCTCTGCTTAAAAATAAACTCGGAAACAAAAAATATTCTTACTCTCTCTAACGACAGTTTCATCAATCATGGTTAACCCCTATGATTTCTTTTTAAATTCAATGACATTGGGTTTAAAAATTAAAAGGGTTTCTTGTAGTTGAATTTAATATTTTGCAATTACAATTTTAATTAATGTCAGTAAATATATATTTTATGATACGGTGAAAAAAATCCTTCTGTTTTGATTACCGTCTGTCGTAAAACGAAACTTTTTTTCATTTTACGCACCCCCCCCCCCAAAAAAAAAAACCCTTACATTTTGAATTAATTTGATTTATATCTTAAAAACTTGGTTTTATTGAAAAGAAAATATTTTTATTTGAGTTTTGACTAAAAACTGTGTTTTAGGTCTATTATTGAAAACAAAAATAGATTTCAATATCTGTTTACATTTAATCTTAAAACCGCTCGTATATATATATATATATATATATATATATATATATAGAGAGAGAGAGAGAGAGAGAGAGAAGAGAGAAGACAGACAGACAGACAGACAGACAGAGAGAGACAGAGAGAGACAGAGAGAGACAGAGAGAGACAGGCAGACAGACAGACAGACAGACAGACATTGAAAAAAGTATTCGTATTAATCTAATAGCCAACATCTAGAAAGCCGATCTCCAAGTGTATAAAGATTGCATATTTTATGCTATATATATATATATATATATATATATATATATATATATATATATAATGGTAACATTCTTTAGGAGCTATTATGAATTCATCCATTAACCTTAGCTTGAAACAAGGTCGGTGAGAATCGAACCCACTAAACTGAGATCGCATCTCGCTAACCATGCAACCACCCCAGGGAGCTGTATGCAATTCGCAGTAAATATATTGAAAGATTGCTTCGCCGGAACAGCAGAATATTTTTGGCAAATGAACTGGTAATATTAATTTCCAAAGTGTTAATAGTTGTTGCCTGAAGCAGAACAAATGTCATTAGAAATGGGCTGATTGGTGAACAATTGAGCGCCGTTTTATTAATTAACTTTGTCACATCTACTGATTAATACCGGTCCCGCCAGAAAGCGATCCCGTGTTTAGAATATATGTAAAACAAAAGCCAGCATAGATCCTATCAAAAAATCTAATTTGTACATAAGAAATAACAATATTATGCTTTTTTTTCTTCTTGTTATTGTCATCACTTGTCATCACAGATTATATCGTCGAAATGCAAGACCTCAGGAGCTATGTACTTCTCCTCTCTCAGTCTGTAGTCATGCAGCGTTCGCTTAAGTCATTGCCTCTGGCATTGCTGCAAGTTTATGACAGATACAATCTTTCAGGTTTTCTGCGGCCCAATTATAACGAATCAAGCTTCTAGGTGTTTCCAGTGGAATTGATTCACAGGGAGGTCGACCTGGTGAGCCAAATAACTGTTACATTTCTGTCAACACTCTCCATTTGTTTAAATACGTTTCACTCACAAACTTACGATGTTTATCATTTCATACCACAATGACAAGTGGAATGGCTTGGCTGCTGCTCAAAGACAATACTTTTCATCCGACCACCCAACTAGCTCTTAACCCTGTCGACTGAGGCATAGAATACGACGAATGCACATGTTGGCCATGGGTGACGAACAGTGATGCGTAAATATGGAATCCCTGCGGCTGAACTGTTCAAGACATACAACACCCCACTTTGGGAATTACGGGCAGATGCACCCCTCCACCGATTACTCTGCTGGTCATGTCAAGACCTCACACCTATATTATTGTCCCGAGTGTATTATTCTTATGGCAAACACCCCAACCCGTTTTAATCATCTATTTGCTGGAAGGTGTTAGCTTAGAGTCATAGTTTCAAGAATATAACGTTCAATTATATCTTATTCAATTTCTGAAGCTCTCAAGAGTGTAGAGAGTCCGTTTATTGCCATTATACTCTGACCCAGAGTGGTAGTACCAATTAGGGTACCATCGATGTGCTAAGTATATAAAAATTAGTTTAAAATATGTTTTTAAAAATATCAGACTAAAATAAATGAATACCCAATAATAATGAATAAAAAAAAGTTTTTCTGCATAGAATAATCCGAGAGTTGACATGCCATAAAATCCGACCAACTAACCAACAGTTCTCTAAACTTAAGTTGCCGTGACAATTTACCCCGGACCCTGTATATTCGGCCAAGTTTGTAGGCCAAATCAAATGACATTTCACCTGTGAAAGTTTAAATCTCACGAGTGTTTCTGGATAAGTCACTAATTAGAAAGGTTTGAAACAGTATATCAATGGTGTAGAGTATCTTATAATTCCTTTGCAACGTAATCTGGAGCGACAATGGGTGCAGGCTAAAAGTGTGCAAGTTTGTTAGAAATCGGCGGATACAAACAATAGATTATAATACAGTCACCAAATTCCACCGCCTAAAAATAAAGAAAATAAATTCATCCATTTAATTATGATTTGATGCATAAAACGAGCAAACTTTTAACCTACAAAATTATTAGCATCACCAGTAAAATATAGCCCGAAATTATTTAGAGTATCTTTGAAACGTAATCCTTTGTTGAACGACATATTCTTCTTGGATATTGTAATTCCATATTGCAATTTACTAGTCAAAACGGGAAACAACTCTCTCGCTGTCCGGCTGATATATATATATATATATATATATATATATATATATATATATATATATATATATAACATGTTTCAATTATGTGCTTTGTCCTCAGTATATATATTGTGAATGTTTCGCCTGAGCCATATAAAAATGAATTACATTTCGTAGATCTGGCCATTAGAGGACAAATATATTTACGCCAATTCATGTCTGTAACCGTCTTCGATAGATATTAAATGTAGACCATTTGCATGATCAAAGAAAATAGAAGAAAAGGATTATGAGAAGAAAATGGAAATAATGTTTTTTTCAACAGATATTACTACTTTCTCGACCGTAGTGAAAGACAATTGATCAATTTTAAATGCTAATGATAATTAATATTAATCAGTTCATTTTCAATTGGGTTGCCAAAATCAAATATAAGATCATCATTCATGCATTACTTTTTCACCACCCTCCTAAAAAAGGTCTAAGTGGTTAAGCACATACAGTAGCACTGATATCACCACTGCCTTGAAGAATTGTCGCTTTAACTTATCGGTGAGGTCAGATTTCCAATAACTGATAATCTGTTTTAGCGGACAATGACTTCCCTATGCGTACATTAACATCGCTTTCTATGGATGATATATTATTACCTGGGTACGTGAATCGTTCTACTGGCTTTACAGTTTTACCGTCGAGCGTAAAGATGTCTCCTTTCTTTTTAAAGGACATGAGCAGGCGCCTGGACATTAGGCGAAACAAGAACTGCACAATCATGCTGCGTGTGATCCCGAACAAATCATGGAAGCAACACCCCACGAGAAAGCAGCAATACAGCCACCTGCCCCCTATGACACAAACCACCCGGACAATACATGCTGGATACTATTAGAGAAGTTAGAATGAACTCATAATCCTATGGAAACCAGCACGTCCTAGTGCGGGTCGTTCTGCAGATACCTACTTAGACCAGTTCTGTAAGCTATTGAATGCTGGGCAAAGGACATCCAGGGGTCAATAAATGATAGGGACGGTTGGCGAGAGATTGCCATGTATATATGCGCTGCTGGCATGATATGATGATGATGATATATTATTAAATCAGTCTTTTTATTTAATAGACCGATATTGTTCAATTTAAGTAATGCTTAAACTTCAGTTATTCTCAAATATATATATATATATATATATATATATATATATATATATATATATATATATATATATATATATGTGTTGTGTGTGTGTGTGTGTGTGTGTGTGTGTGTGTGTGTGTGTGCGTGTGCGTGTGTGTAATAGAAAAGGTAAGGAAAAGAAAATTGAATTATGGATAAATCTTTCCACTTCGAATTCCGAAATTTTAATTTAGTGAACTAGTCGGATAGCAAACGTATTTTTAACCCAGATAACAAATTACTATATTCAACCAATTGATTTGCTGATTATAAACAGCTGCTCACCAACATGACAGTGCATATTATTGAGTCTATACCTCCTTGCCAATTTACACTGACTTTCAAAATATTCGTTAATTTCGTTATAGAAATGGAAAACTTTCGAAAGTTTTGAGTTTAAAAATACAAGTTGCTAAAATCTATTGCTCTCTAACCTAAATGAATTATTAGATTATTTCCTGTTTACACCTCTGCTCATTACAACATAACCATGGCAACTAGCAACATAACATCCACCGTGTCCGGAAACGTATTGCATTATACCGGATGATTGGGAAAAAAATGACAACTACCTTAGGGAAGGACATTTATGATAACATTTCAAATTCTCTTCACATGTACACCATTCCAGTTAATGTATTCTGTGAATATCACATTGGTGATTTAAATGCTAATATTCTTATCGGCGCAGGTACCTAACCAACTCTCACGATGGGTAAGACGTTGCATAAGGTCGCAAGTATTTAGCGTGTATCAAACGCGCTATTCAGTAGTAATGGGTCTACAAGACTAACTCTCTACCAATTACACAACGATTGGAAATCCTATTTCTATGGAAATTGTATTTACCAAACCTATTCGCCACAGTTAGGATATGACAAAAAGGTCGCAAGTATCAGGCATCCAGTGAGGACCGAACTCACTATTCAGTAATTATGGATATGCAAGACTAGCTTGCTACCCGTAAAACCACGATGGTATGTCTATTTCAATGGGGGTATATTTATTAGAAAAGCAGGACTGATATTACTGGAATGTTTCTGATTATTTGGTGACAGGAATGGTGAAGAACTTGTAATTATAGAAACCAGGATATTATAAAGAAACTCCCAAAGAAATGTTACACTGTTCTGAAGCACCCTGTATTTTCTACATTTTAGAACTGCGTGTAAAATAATAGCAGATTATAATTTGATAGACCAATTATAGCGCTGGTTACACACAAGTTGCACATGACAGGATCATTAATAGGCGCAGACGAATTAAAGAATAATTAAATTTTAAAAAAGACAGTTTTTGTTAAAAACAGCTAGGTAGAATATCTTCACCTGAAAAATACATTTTGGCTCATTCTTCAATAGAAATTTTAATAAGCTGTCCCGCCGTCACCGTTTATTAAGGGATTGAATATTTTCTGGTCGGTATAACTTCAAATAACAGCTTGATGTGGTTATGCAAAAAGAAATGTCCCGTGGAAAAATTCACAGTAAAAATGTCATCTGACCACCTGCTCACGAAAGCGTAATGCGATTCACGCAACATTTCCATAACATGCACCGTTTAAAAATATCTTTTCGTCGTAATTCAGTTGTATATTTGATTGTACAATACATTGGATATATTTCGTGGGACATCAGTGAGGGTACCGATGAGCAAATAAAACCGTTGAGAGGGAGGCCCCGAAATGGTGCACATTCTCTCCTGATGACCCCAAAACCAAATACATAACATATCAAAAACAAACAAAACAAAAGAATCATGGAATTGAACTTTTCGTCGGTTTTGCTATTGGAATGAGGAGCATTCTACAGCCTGTTCTCTTTATGATGAGTTTCCGTTATTTATCAAGTTCTGTTGTGTATGTGAGTTAATATTATAATATTAACTCAATACACAACAGAACATATTATAATATTATAATAGTATAATATTACAATATTATTATATTAACTCACATACACAACACAACACTACATAGAATTATGGAATCTTACGTTATTCTCACACATCAAACCATCCCCCAAAGACAAAGCATTTTAATATATCCCCTTATTTAGCGACACGTGTACTCAGAAATCATAAAATCCCCTTCACATAATCATTTCTGACATATACTTCCTAAAAAATTTAAATTTCACATTATCCCAATAAACCCTTACACCATTCATATTTTTTACATAAAAAAGTAATTTTTTCAAAAAAATAGTTGAAAAAAAGAAAATTTAAATATCCGTTGCAGGCTGAACATGAACGGGTTAAAACTCTTCCTTTTTGAAAAAGAGAATGTTTTTTATTTTTGAATTTGAAATATGTATTTTTCTTTCAAAAACTGTTACACTAAAGATATACAATTATTGACGTTGGCGGAGAAACGCGTAGAGATGTGCTAATGACGAAACGATCGCCTGGATTGCTGCTTTTTGGAACATCAATGTTTCTGTTTTGAATTTAAATTATTTTCTGCTTCTGTCGCGATGAGTCCGGATTAAAAACAAGCTCTGATGATGATTTTTTATAAATTGAAATATTGTTCAATATTAGCTATGAATATGATATAAAATATTTTCATTTTAACAGCATTGTGTGTTTTCATACCATTTTTATCTATACACACACACACACACACACACACACACTATATATATATATATATATATATATATATATATATATATATATATATATATATATATATATATATGACTATTAGGTACACCTTATCCACATTCTAATTCAACTATTTCTATAGACAAACAATAATTATGCCTTTCTTTGATATCTTGTATTGAATAAACATTAACATTGCTTCAACAGTTATTATTTTTTTATATATATTTTCTCCATCGTACTCATTGAAAATCTTTCTATCCATTTTTTAAAAGCATGCTCTTTTTGTTCATTCTGTAATAAAATATTCCATTGTGATATTTATTCAATTATTTCTTTTTTTCCTGATGTATCACACAGACGAATGAAACTGATAATCTATTTAAAAAAGAAGAGAAAATACAAAACTCATTATCAGTAGATTGATACAACTATAGATTTATTCACGGGAATATCTTACAAGCAAGTCAGATATTATATTTCTTGAGTATTTATTATCGATTTTTTCTTCAAATGAAATTATTTAGTTATAATACATGTTCTCCAATGATAAAGAACAAAACATAACTGGATACAATAGATATTATAAAACAAGATGGAGGGTGCAAAGAATCAGAAATAGGGAGAATTAAGTGCAGATATGTTGTTATGAATTATCTTATAAACTACGCACAAAGCAATACATACGTTATCTATTTATATGTCGTTAATTGTTTTATTTTTGAAGTTTCCTCCGGACATAAAGATACACAAAACTGCTCTTTATATATGTATAGATTAATATTGAGGAAAAATACACCATAGAAACGATGCTGGTTTTAACCAGGGGGCAATATGTACATAAATTCTGAGTTGTGAATTTTTGTTCATCTTCTATTGGGTTATTCACTATAGCCAACCTGCATTATCCATGAGCTTAATATTGACTAAAGTTGCACATATATTTATTGCAGATGTATTTTTCTGTATATAAGGAGAATGCATGCATTCAAATTTATGGATATTTATTTTTCAGTGCTACTGAAATGCGTAAAAGATAAGAACGATCACACAGGAATGTAAACACAGAAACAAACACATATACTTATATATACTTATAGTTCTGACATATACTTCCTAACAAATTTAAATTTAACATTATCCCAATAAACCCTTACACCATTCATATATTTACATTAAAAAGTATTTTTTAAATTAAAAAAGAAAAGAAAATTTGAAAAAATATTTCTTTTGTGAAAAAATCCGTTGCAGGCTGATCATGAACGGGTTAAAACTCTTTCTGTTTGAAAAAAGAGAATTTGTCTATCTTTGAATTTGAAATATGTCTTCTTCTTTCAAAAACTGTTACACTAAAGATATACAAATTATGTCGTTGGCGTAGCGGATGCGCTAATAAAGAAACAATCGCATGACTTGCACGCTTTTTGGAACATCAATATTTTTCGTTTTGAATTTAAATTATTTTCTGCTTCTCTCTTGATGAGTCCGGGTTAAAAACCAGCTCTGAAGATAATTTTCATAAAGCGAAATATTGTTCAATATTAGCTATGAATATGATATAAAATATTTTCATTTTAACAACATTGTGTGTTTTCATATCCTTTTATCTATACTTATACCGTCAGATTCATTTCTTTACTCTTAACTTATATACTTATATATGCATGATGTAAAGAAAGGAAAATAGTTTTATATTCCTGATAAACACTATTTTCCATTCTTTTTATTAACCTGTAATTCATTGTTTTATGTGTTTTATCTTGTACGACTGCTTTAAATCTATGTCCCTAAATGTAGAAAATAAGAACATTTATTTACCATTATGTCCTATGAAATTCTTTTAAGGAAATTCAATCTTTATATCTTTGTTTATTTAATATTTGTTTGAATATTTGTTTTATAATGAATGTATTGTTATGTATTGTCCACCCACGTCAATCTAACAGCTGTGGTGAACATTCATTAGGAGGGATTGACAGATGGATAATCCAGTCGCGTGAATCATAAATGTCCTAGGGGATAACAATGTTCGAAAATAAGGTGTTTTTTTTTAAGGATTAAATGAATTTTAGATGTCAAGGGAAATGCTTATATTTTGAGACGATGACGAGGAAAAGATATGAGACAAACAGAAATAATATTTTCTTTGTAATTTCATATTTCTTACTTTTTTCATTTCTTTTTAAACTCTTGTAATTCTTTTATCTTTTACTTGCCCGTGAGACTGTGTTGTAGTTTTATATATTTCACATGTATACATATAAATTAATATGTAAAAATCTATGGGTATATTGGCATATCTGAATTTATGTACACAAACAAATTAGAATATCAATACAAACAAACGCGTTCCCTCATATATATTATTTAGGTGTTTTTTTTTTTAAGTAAAAAAAAAGTAAAATCGTCGGGCGGCCTAATGTCGGTATCAGCCATACAGCGAGGGAGTCTATCCCCTTTTCACTAGCGCTAGACCAAGGAGATTATTTTAGCGTCTGAGGTGGAGCGCCACACCTACCATCAGCTCATCACTTTACCGCACAAATCCCTGTGCTACTCATACGCGGAGTTAGCGAGGGCCGGTATCGAACCAGAAGCCTTGTTGTTCCTAGCCGAACGCTCTACCGTCTGAGCTAATTTTTCATAATCCTTAACATAAACCAAAAAAGCTTCTTTTTTTTAGATTATAAATAAACGAATTTTTTCCGCTAAGGGGACGAAAAGCTTCGCTTTGTCACAATGATTTATTAAATGATATACTTTGCTAGTGAAAAAAAACTATTATACCTCCGTGTGTCACGTCCTGTTGTCAAGTCAGATAAATAATGGATCATTGCATTTTAATTGTCAGGAAAGAACATGAACATGACACACACCAGAAAGGAAAAGAAACAAAATACAATAAAAAAAAGAGTGAAAGAATAAGAGAGAGAGAGAGAGAAGAGAGAGAGAGAGAGAGAGAGAGAGAGAGAGAGAGAGAGAGAGAAAAAGAAATGAGAGAGTGGAAACAGAGATAGAGGAGAGAGAGAGGAGGGAGGGAAGAGGTAGAGATGGATATCCGTATGCTTTTTCCATATTCAACAATTTGCAATTGCTCTCGTGTATACATATCAAACGTTGTAACAGTTTAATTATCGTATCGTGGTATATAGACGAGTCCCAGTAGTGAATTACAACGTAGAAAAAGTTATGATCCAAACATTTTATAGAAGTAACACGTATATGATATCGCTGATGGGTTTTAGTGTGTAGCTTTGCCAGGGAATTAATAATCACAATTAATAAAGACTGAAATATAATGTAATAACGACATTGCATTTTAGAAAACCAGATGCCTCATAAACCTGTTACTATTAATAATAATATGTAATACTAATACTAATACTATTAATACTGCAGCTAGATGCGCCTGTTGTAACGGTTATTGTCGTAAAATACGAAAATACTTCCTCTTTTTTTCCTTCCTTTTCTCTCCCCCTTCCTTTTTCAAAGCTGGAATGATAATATGACATTGTTGGACAGACAGACAGACACACAGACACACACACACACACACACACACACACACACACACACACAAGATATGACACAAAATTGAATGGACAATAACTAGCAGCACCTCCGGAGTTTCAGAAATATTCTGACGAGGACTTCTTTATCTCGAAATATTAAGCATAAACCAAAGGTTAACAAACAACATCATAGCTGTCTTATTTTTATTTACCTTTGCTTTGTGATAGCTTCAAAACCAAATATAAAACCAATATAAACTCAATACTTCAAGTAAATTATAAACATATATATATATATATATATAT
Organism: Doryteuthis pealeii; assembly: GCA_023376005.1. Taxonomy (NCBI): domain Eukaryota; kingdom Metazoa; phylum Mollusca; class Cephalopoda; order Myopsida; family Loliginidae; genus Doryteuthis; species Doryteuthis pealeii. The sequence continues at coordinate 108,731,727 of CM042140.1, forward strand.
ATATATATAGAGAGAGAGAGAGAGAGAGAGAGAGAGAGAGAGAGAGAGAGAGAGAGAGAGAGAGATTGCATTTTGACATTTGTATGAAGCAGTTTACTTTTGTCTATAAAGGTAAAGTTGCAAACACTAAACTTGACCTTTTTAATATAATGCATCCTCATGACGAAAACGATAAATGAATGCAGCGTGTGTAATTGTAAAGATTACTGATGTTTCAGTTTTTAAGAGGAAGGTGATTCGCATTGAGACTGAAGCAGATTTTCCTCACTAAAACTGTCATATAAGAATCCAAAAGGCAATTTCCGGTTGAATTAATCAACGAATTAATACCCTTCAATTTCTCTTCTCATTCAGAAAACTCTATGCCAAGGCACATTTGCTTTGGTTGTTTATTTTTGCTTTACTCCTACCATGCAAAAAAAAAAAAGAAGCGAGTCTATGTCTCCGGTGTTCTGAAATACATCCAATGCGGAAAGAACATATCACTGCATAAATAAAGTTACTTGACTTTAAACGAATTGCCACATGAAAAATCCGTTTTTCATTCAAACGACATTTAAATGGGAATAGCTTACATGAGGTGGATTTGGGAATCGCATTTCTAAACAAGAATGTGTCGCTAGCTAACATTACAACGAACTCAAATATAAAATATTCTAGTATACTCTTAACACAAAAAACGTTATCCTATATCACTTCATAGACATTTTTACTCTATCTGTTTTTCTGCTTGTTTGTTTTGGGTTTTTTCTGATTTAAACAAATTATTTAACATCAAACTATTCTCTTACAAATCATATAAACAAAAACAAAATATTAAAAAATATTTTAAAAAGTCGCTGAAAATAAATCACAGGGTTGATATGCCATTAAACAAACCCCATTATCCATTATCCGTATCATTCATACATTTGCATGGGAGGCTACAATTGCGTAACGGTTATTGTTGCAAGAAATGGAATTGGCGACCTAGGTTCAAATACTGATCGTTGCCTTTCAGTTCGCGCTAATGTTCTTGTGAAAATGTGTCACAACCAACCGATGGTGAAGGGGTTGGTTAAATTCATACATATATTTTTGTCACATCAAGTATTCTAAGCAAATGTTAGCGGGCTCGAAAAAGATACATCATAATAAAGGCCAGCAGAAGAAAGAAAGATGAATTGACAGAATTCTAGACTTACTCTAGGTGCAGCAAATATGAGTTAGGGACCGGGTATACTAGGTCTAACAGAAGTCAGTAACCAGAAGGTTATGGGATTCAAAGAACACACACAGGCACACACACAGAGACACAAAGATATAATATATATATATATATATATATATATATATATATAATCAGGATTTTGTAGTCTTTTTTATCTCTTGATAAATGGGACCCGAGGAGACTTACGGCGTGAACGGATCTCGCATAAAGAAGAAATTGTTCCTAGAAGAACAAAGAACCTTACACCAGGTTTTCTGTCCATTATTATATATGTATATTTTTTTGTGAGCCTTGGTCTCAGAAACAGAACATAAAAAGAATAACACACCGAAGGTCCTAAACTCTAAACCGTGTGCGTTCTTGTGATTTTCATTACCCATCCGACAATAATTCATCACCGACATGACCATATTTTGGGACTTCGCTACAGCTATAACATAATAACACTCTCCCAGCAATGCAACACTATAGTTTCTTACGCATCTGGTTACACATATTATAATGCAATAACGCATATACGTGTAAATGTAATTATCTGTATATGACTATATATTGGAATATTTGGCTATATAAGGTATGCTGGAGACCATCACTTAAACTTATAGACTTGTTGGCAGCGTGGATTCAATCAGCCAATCAACATGCAGGAATACGTGGTTAGTTAACTATGTAATCGCCGATCTTCAAAAGCGTTCAGTTGCTCGTAGTTAACACGAACAAACAGATCACCAACTAAAGATTCTTCTTAACACTAAGGAACACCCAAGATTTATTCACTAAGCAACAGCCAATGATTCTGCCTAATACTACGGAACACAAGGATTCTGCCTAATACTAAGGAACCAAGGATTCCACCTAAGAGAATATATCTTATCTTAACATAGTAAAATAAAAGATTTTGAAATTATGTGTTATGTCGAAGTTGAAGGCTCTAATCTGAGTAAAACACAACCTTGAAAATTATTATTATTATTATTATTATTATTATTATTATTATTATTATTATTATTATATGAGGTTTTCACACCTGCCTTAGCCGGTGGTTCACTGGGGTCTGTGTGACAGCAAGTCTACTCAGCCCTCCAAGACCCCTCTGAGTATTCTAGCTGATCTTAACAGTGCTGTAGTTTCGATGACCTCGATTCTTCCTCTGATTTCTAATTTACCCAAATTATTTTCCAAAACTTTGGGAACCATTCCAAAGGCTCCAGTTACAATCGGTACGACCTTTACCTTCATGTTCCACAGTTTCCTCAGTTCTCTGGCAAGGTCCAAGTATTTGTTTATCTTTTCGCTCTCTTTCATTTCCATTCGCTGGTCGGCCACGATGGCAAGATCTTCTTCTAGTCGATCAATACTAGGTCCGGTCTCCTGGCCGGGAGTAGGTGATACGTCTCCTTACGACTTTTTCATACTGTGGACTTTTAACTGGATTCTAAGGGACAGAAAGTCTCCACATGACTTCTGGGTATTCTAGCCGATCTTAAAAATATTGTTGCTTGTATGGTCTTCATGTTTCCTCCAATTACGCCAGTCTCATTTACAAACACAGGGACCCTTCTAAAGTCACCATCTACAATTGGTATTACAGTGACTCTGATGTTGAACTGTTTTTCAGTTCTCTGGCAAATTACATGCATTGGTCTATTTTTTTTGTTCTCTTTCATTTTCTCTCAGTGGTCTGCCGAAATTGAAATATCCACTAGATGACAAGTATGTTCTTGTTAATTAACTCTATGTCTGTTATTCTGGACGGTATTAAGTGATCCGTCTGTATGCTCAAGTCCCAGAGAATCTCATTCTCTAGTATGTATACTTTTGCATGTACCATTTGGCAGTATGGTAAAATGTAATTTATTTCACCGTACCCAGTTAATCATCTTTCCCATCCACTTGTGTATTGTACTTTTTTGTGTTTGTTTGATGCATTCACATATTTGATTAACATTTACGTCTTTGACTCCACACATCCGACATGTATTTTATTATTATTATTATTATTATTATTATTATTATTATTATTATTATCGAATTATTTTACCCTTGCTATAGCCGGCGGTTCACTGAAGACTGATTTACAGCAAGTCTCCTCAGATCTCCAGGACTCTTCTGAGTATTCTAGCCGATCTTAACAGTATTGTTGTTTAGATTGTCTCGATTCTTCTTCTCATTTCTAATTCACCCAAATTTTTTTCCAGACCATTGGTCTCCGTTCCAGGCTCCAATTACAATTGGCACGACCTTCACGTTCATGTTACACATTTTTCTTAGTACTCTGGCAAGGTCCAATTATTTGTCTATCTATTCCATTTCTTTAGTGTTCACTCGTTCGTCGGTCTGGAGCGCAAAATCCACGAGATGACAGGTTCTCTTCTTCTGGTTAATAAATACTAGGTCTGGTCTTCTGACCAGTATTAGGGGATCGGTCTGTATCTCGAAGTCCCATAGAATGTCATGCGTCTCATTCTTCAATACAGGTTCAGGCTTGTGCATACACCATTTGGTTGTATGGTAAAAATTGAATTTCTTGCACATGTCATACATATTATATCTATTTTACGCCAGTGTCTTTTGATAGTGTACATGGTTATTTTTTCTGAAGAACCAATTAATTTGACCAAATATCAGCCAATAAAATATGAAAAATCACTAGGCCTAGTTTTAGTTCTGAATTTGTTTATTGTTTTAAAGGTATTCACAAAAAGCCATCAGAATGATTTCCCATCTGAATGAAAAGAAGATTAAAAAGCATAAGCGGACGTTTGATATAGAAGGAAAGTATCTCACGAAAAAAATAAGAAAGATCTTTGGACAATACTTATATATATTTCCAGCCTCTGGCAATGTGCTTAACTGCCAGGTTAGGTTAAAAGACAATTGAAACAATAAAAGGCATTTTCAATTAGGCTATTCATTTTTTTCTGTCTTTTTTCAATTGCTCATGTTACAATTTGACATTGAACTTCCTGTGGATTAAACTGGAATTTTCTCTTGGAAAATACATTATTGAAGAAAGCATTTCTCTTATCATTTAAGATAAATAATCTTTCATCACCGACAAAAAACAAGACTATCTATTTAATAGATGAAAAACATTTTTATCTCTCTTGCGTGACAGAACAAACAACATGATACAGAGATAGCAAATATATTATGCATACTGAACTCAGAGAAGGCGTTTGAAGTGTAATGGTTATCGTCATAGGAAATGGACTCGCTATACGAGTTCAAATCCTCGATGACGCTGCTTGCATTTCACATAGCGCTAATACCCTTGGGAAAAGGTATAAATCAAATGATTCTTCTTCTCGCTATGGGTAAATAGTAGGGAGGACTGGGCTGTCTAACCTTTGTACGTTAACCACTTTAGGATAAGGAAAATCTGAATTCAAGCCTGTTAAATTAAGCTGACCTTTTGTCGCATCTTCATCGTGGCGTAGGGGTTGAGTAAATGTATACTACATAAAGATTGAAACAAAGAGCAGGTTTTAATATTAAAGAATACTCGCATCGAATGCGAACATTAAGAAATAAACAGTAATTAAAGGAAAATCAGCTGGTTAAACACGATATGAAGTAGTTGAAATTTAAATTCATAAATGAAAAAAATAAATTTAATAAAAAGGAACGCACTAATTATGATATTCCTATATCAATGGTCTAATGAACTGAGCTGAATTTCTAGTTTAAATATAGTCCAGGTTAAAACTTAAGAGTAACCTGAAGTTAAACATTTTAGACCTTATTTTTCTGATATAGTTAGCGTTGGCCTGTTTACTAAAAACATACAATGATACCTGCATCAGAAATATCTAAAGTCTTTCGGATTTTGATTACTCTTACTGCGCTATTTATCTTAACTAATGTTGTATTAATGGATTGATTTTCAGTATTACATTGAGTTGTTTTGGATTCCTAATCAGCCACTTGTACAATTTTATATTTCCTTTACATCAAATTTGCTAAAAAGTGTCTAAGTAAAACTCTATTCGCCATTTAGGCTGATAACAGCCAACTCTTTTCTACAGCACAAACAATAACTATTCCCATTTCCTTAAAATATTACTAATTAACAGATAAAAATTCATTGTATTAGTACTTACATAGAACAAACACTTCATATATTTTTCAATTAGATGAATCTCTATTTTCACACTTCCCTGTTGAAGGCCTGAAAATACGCTGATTCTATCCTCTGCATAGCGGTAAGAAATCCCACCAACATTAGTGTCCTGGGTGTGACACTAATCTTCATTTGATATAGACTCCGTTCTGCAGGTCTGATAAGTTTGGACCACCCCTTCATTAGCATTACTCCCTAGTCCATTCTTACTGGGAGTGTTAGTATCTTTTGTGGTACCATCTATGATATACATATATCTGTCTAAGATAATATTCACAATCGATTTGAATTTGAGAAAAAAAAAAGGATTTAAGAAACAACTACACTGTAAATGTATATATGAACGTACTATGAATGTGATTTTTTTACCGCTTGGCATAAGATCATCCTAGACAGGTTAACATGCCGTTAAAATCAATAAATAAATACATCAATCATTCATTAAATTTATTTTCAGCATTTTAATTTAAGAAACATTCTCAAACTCATTATAGCTTGCTGTGATTCAGTTATTGAATTTTCGCGCGGACATTGACAGGTTCGTTAACTGTTGTGTTTAAAGTAGCAACAACATCAGGATTTTGATAATTACTTAAGTTTAATATTTACAACGTATGTGATTGATATGAAAATAATCATTTTATAATATACATATATAATATATATATATATATATATATATATATATATATATATATATATATATATATATATATATATATATAATTATCAAAGATGACAAGCGGAAACATCCCATATTCATTATGTTAATTTAATTTTAGGTAAGCACATACAAATGGCTTGAATCTTGTTTGAATATGTATGTAGTTTCTAATAGAATAATCACAGTCTTGCGATTTCTTTAAATCTAATCTAAAAGAAGCCTTTTGTTGAACAAATGCAACGATTGATTGCCCTCGTGTTTTGAGGTAGTCTCTATGAAACTAAATTCAATTAAAATTCAATCAAAATTCTAAATCACTTTAAAAGTTTAATTTGATCTGAACACCTCCGTATCACCTCGTAGTTGTCATGTTATGAGATATTCGAAAATTAATAAAAATATTGTTCCTTGCGTGCCAACGATTTTAATTGTATATAATTTTTAGATGAAGATCTATGAGTCATCATGATTCATAATTTTCACTATTATTATCTTTCATCTTACTAACAGTTTCTTTTTATGGCATAGAAGAGTTGGCAAAATAATAAGTGAATTTAACCGGAACATATTCTTTACTCTTGTTTCTTACCTTCGTGCCTGTTAAATCAACCTTTAACAACATCAACATTCAAACCCTCTCAGGGGGATTATCAGGCCTCAAATCTCACCTAAAACTCCGAATTGGGCACCTTTTTATCCATCAATAAATTCTACGCATCAGAATCCATGAGAAAAGACAATAAAATCGACAACTTAAATTTTCACCAATATACGTAGACGTACTGAAGAAGGACATTTTGGGTCATCTTTGAAGCTCCATATCTCCCCCAATTCTCAACAGAATTCAACTATCTTTACTATATGATACTCCGCATCAAACTCTATCAGAAAATCCTATTAAATTGGCACTTTAATTTTGCACGAACTTGGCCATTTTCAGGCACTCTCAGGTGGGCTATCAGGTCTCAAAGCTCACCTAAAACTCCGAATTGAGCACCTTTTTTCCATCAATAAATTCTACGCATTAGAATCCATGAGAAAAGACAATAAAATCGACAGCTTGAATTTGATAAAGGCTGTTTCATCAAACTTTAACAACATCAACATCAAACTTTTACAACATCAAGCCATTGTTTCACCCTTACTGAGAACCGTGACGCCTGGCATCTCAAAATTAACCATGCTCTCCTCCTTTGAAAACAACCACAGAGCCACTCTCAAAGACAATAACACATATGAGGAAAAACCACAACACAATACCATCAAACCCTGAACACGCCTTCAGCTGTGACCCTGCTTAATTATCTTCCATAGGCCTTATCAGCCACGAAAATGTCTGCAGGCAATATGGACTACCCCTTTAATCTTTTTCTAAATCCAAACCATGATGATTATGAATTCATCGCTCAGAAATCTATGTATTATGTACGTCTTCAATGTAAAAATCCATCCGAAAGCTTGCAAAACTTAAATTAGTTTCAGCTGAAAATGTTTTATCTTTACCAAATTAGGTAGCGATTATTTTCTTTTCTCCAATTTATTTTTTCTAGTTTTTTTCTAGTTACTGAATAAAATATACTCCATATTGGAAAATATTCCCCAGAAGAGATTAGTACATGAAGTATACATTATAGAGCAGAGTTGCTATAATTTCTGACAAGATTATTGGCTCCTCTGCCAACGATCTAAATGTATTATGTGTGTACTCTTCTACATTGAACCAGAGTGCAATAACTTATATGTGTAAATCACAAGAAACTAAATTAGAAAAAATAATTTAAAAAGTAATAATACAAAATAAAACAGCAAATTCTTAAACAAATATACAGTTATATACAAAAATCAAACATAGTTATTTAAATTATGATTATCACTAGGCTGCAGATCCAACCCTGGTCAGGGCAGCAGTAACATAGAATAATAATTAACACAGCTTTACACCTGTATCCCAGCTATGGTTAGCGGAATGAAAACAGGATACCCCCGTGGATTGAATAAAGGGTTATGTTCGAAGTTCCGTGTTGGCGACAAGAAGGTTTTCGATTTCGAAAAAAGGTTCCCGAGTTCGAGAAGGTTCCCGAGTCTGACAATAAATGCCCAAAGAAGGCTGCAGGGCACATCGGACGAAACGTTGTACCGATAATAATAAAGATGATGACAATAGTCCGAATAATTCCAAATAATCCAAATTATGATTATTTTAGAATTGCTCTATAGAAGAGCATCCGCCCAGGAACCACAGAGTCGCGGGTCTGATAGTGGACTGCGTCAAAACAGCATATGAATAGCACATCTTGGATAGTCAGATACGTGCGGTAAATAAGGAAGCTGGCGGTAGGTGAACGACTCCACACGGAACTCCCTACTTTAGCGCTGACGAAAAGTGGATAGACTGCTTCGCTATCCGGCTGATACCAACAATAGGCCGCTCCGCCGACTTTCCTTTTATTTTATCTAACTTTATTAGTAAAAAGTAAAGTCGTCAGGGCGGCCTAAAGTCGGTATCAGCCAGTCAGCGAGGGAGTCTATCCCCTTTTCAATAGCGCTAGACCAAGGATATTGTTTTGGCCTCTGAGGTGGAGTGCTAAACCTACCATCAGCTCCTTACTCTACGGCACAGATCCCTGTGCTACACATACGCTGAGTTGGCGAGGACCGGTATCGAACTAGGAACATTGTGGTTTCTAGCGGAACGATCTACCGACTGAGCAAACCCATAAATCAAGAAAATATGTTACATTAACGACATTTCTCATGATAAACTAAACAAACACCTCAGCTTATATTCTTGTAAATTATTTCTTTGAAGAACTTTTGAGTATATCTTTAACTTCTTTATTGATGGTTACACTTTTGATTCCGGTTTTCACGCGGGTTCAAAATCTAAGAAAATCAAAAACGTTTTGAAATATTTTCCAACATCCCAGGTTCCTGTATAAGTGATGGAAAAGTGAATGTGACATAAGAATACAAAGTCAACAGGTCATAGCGATAAATTACAGCTATGAAAGGATTCATTTGAAATAGTGATAATATGAGATTTAAAAAAACAACATAATTTATACATAATGTGTGACGAATGAAGCTCGAAAAGTCTTCCGTGTATTGATAAATGGGTACAATGCGCGGAATACAATCTGTTTCTCTGTCAAGATAACATTATATAAAAAAAGTAACTTTAGAAAAATATATATACGCACGCACGCACACACCACACACACACACACACACACACACACACACATATATATATTAATATATATATATATATATATATATATATATATATATATATATATATATAGTCGACTTAGTGGCCTATTGTCAGTTTTAGCAAGACAGAGAAATAGTTTATCACCATTTCACTAGCGCTAGAGCAGGTAGAGGATTTATGCGTACGAGTTGGAACACTGCACCTATATATAATATATATATATATATATATATATATATATATATATATATATATATATATATATATATATATACTACACCTAATAATGATAATAATGATAATAATATGAGATAATAACTACTTCTATTATCATTATTACTACTACTATTATTATTTATTATCATTATCATCATCATCATCATCATCATTATAATATAATATATATATATATATATATATATATATTTAGGAGATTATGTGCTTAATTGAAGTCATACCTAATTTGTAAATTAATTAGTTATAATTAAATGAATTCGGCGTGCATATCGGTTTAAATGTAAGGCGTAAACTAATCGAGAAAAAGTCAATCTCTGTATGTACATTTCAGCAGAGTTATAGACAGGGAAGTGCTTTGTGCCTGATTCGAAGCCTACCTGACAGGCCGGGGATTCTAACCATCGCCCAAAGCACTAACATGTCTATAACTCTGCTGATGAGGCCTAATAGGCTTAAATGTACATACAGAGATTGACTTTTTCTCGATTGTTTATGCCTTACATTTAAACCGATATGCACGCCTAATTCATTTAATTATAACTAATTAATTTACAAATTAGTTATGACTTCAATTAAGCACAGAATCTCCAAAAAATTGTCGGCTATCGCATCTCAAACAGATTGTTTGTCTACTTATATATATATATATATATATATATATATAATATATATATATATATATATATTCAGAGAAGGAAATCATAACAATACTTAATGAAAAGCATAATTAAGAGTTGATGTCGGACAAATACGCAAGGCCCGAAACAACACAACAACAGCAGCAACATCATCATCAACAACAGCAACAACAATAATAATCATAATAATAGAAGTAGTTTGTATCCTCATATTATTATGATTACTTTATTATTATTATTATTATTATTATTATTATTATTAGTAGTAGTAGTAGTAGTAGTAGTAGTAGTTGTACATTTTACAATGCTTTATCGAGTCTTTAGCAAATATATTGCGTGAGGGAAAGTAGTGGTTATATTTATCACATGTATTTATGCTTTTGTTGCATCTTGTGCTGTTACTTTTTTTCACATACTACTTCTGCTCTCCTAAAAAAATATGAGCAGTTTGGCAAAGAGTAACATCTTGAATTTCAAAAAGACTGCACCATCCCTGTATGTTGTTAATATGTTTATGAGACCCTTTCATGATCATACCCAGGACTCCCATTATTATTGCTACCCTTATAGTTTAAAGTGCCACATTTTTTTTTCAATTTTTATTTCCATGTCAGTGTTTTAACTTATTTTATCATACTCTTTGACATATATTTTATTAGCTGTTGACACTTATATATCAAATACTTTTCTTTCATAGCCGTTACCTCTTTGTCTGACAAATTTTCCCCGCGGCTGTACCAATATTTCTTGGTATATTTTAACTGTACAATGAATATTTCAAAGCTCACTATCTCTTCACTTCAGAACTCATTCTATTCTAATAAAGTCCTGTTGATATTTTAATCTGAGTTCTTCTGCTCAATTATAATGAAATAATGACCAGCGGCTTTTGGTAAGATCGCAGTGTTGGTAGAGCCACTTGAAGTGTCTTACATTAGGTAAATTCTATCTGGTCAATTGATAGTTATTTTCCTATCCATTTGGATATCAGCCTTTTAGTGAATAGTAGTTCGAGCAGTTATTATATACCATTATTTGTTCTGTTTATCAATTTATACTATTCTTCAGATTTAAGTGTTTCCCAGTATTTTCCAATTAACATATTGTGCTATTTTATCACGTCTCTCTTCTTATTCTATCAGTGTCAAGATTGTGCTTCTAGAAACTAAGTGCACAATCGGTGTAGTGTTTTTAGTTCAGTTGGTAGAGCGTTCAGCTAGGAATCACGGGGTTCTTGGTTCGATACCGGCCCACGCCAACTCAGCGTATGAGTAGCACAGGGATCTGTGCGGTAAAGTAAGTAGCTGATGGTTCGTGTAGCGCTCCACCCTAGATGCTAAAATAATCTCTTTGGTCTAGCGCTAGTGAAAAAGGGGATATACTCCCTCACTGTCTGGCTGATACCGACATTAGGTCGCCCCAACGACTTTACTTTTTACAGTCTACATATTTATTGGCCTCTTTTTGTTATGATTGCCTGATAGTGTGTAGTTGGAAGGGTCTGCCTTTGTGCTGCTATTATTAACCCATTTATCTCCGCCTTTAGTTCAGTACATTTCACACATCAATTATTACTAAGTTTATTCTATAACTCCTCTTAAGTTTTCCACACCTGCATTACATGCCGGTCTTTCCCTGGGTCTAAATGACAGCATGTTTACACAGATTTCCAGGACTCTTCGGAGTATTCTAGCCTATCTACACAATGCTGTTCTTTGGATGGTCTTGATTCTTTCTTTGAGTTCAAGTTCGCCAATAATCATTTCCCCAAAAAATTTTTGCGGTGGGGAGCATTTCCAAAGGCACCAAATATAATTACTATTGATACAACCTTTATATTTATGTTCAGAGATTTTTCAATTCTCGGCACAGGTCCAAGTATTTGTCTGTTTTTTTCTTTTGTATTTACCCAATAATCTGTATACTGCATAGTCCACGAAATGATAAGTTATCTTCCTCTTGTTAATTAACACTGAGTATGCTCTTCTAGCCATGATTAGCTGACCCGTCTGCATCTCAAAATCACTGATATTTTTCTGCGTATTATTCTCTAGAACAGACTCCAGTTTGTGCATTTACCATTTAGTAGCATGGTCAAAATTTAATTTCTTACATACTTTTTTAGTGGATTTCCCATCCTCCCGAGTCATTCATAGTCTTGTATTCTATTCTTGCTAGTTTGCTGCATTCCTTTATTTTATGATTAAATATTTCATCTGCGTCCACACATCTTACACTTGCTATTATTTGGCGTCTTATCTATTTTTGGTCTGACAGAGTTTGTCCTTCTAACATTGTCTTGTGTTGCAATTACGAGAGATTCACTTTCTCTCCTAGGGTTTTTCCTTCTTAGTCTTGTCCAGGTCATCTCATGAGTTATCTGTCTAGACAATCACTTGAATTATTCGTAAAGTTCTTTTCCCTCGGAGGCTCTTAGTGTAATGGTTACTGTCGTATGAAATTGACACGACGAACCGAGTGCAAATCCTGGACGAGTCTATTTAAATTTCACATGTGAAAGGAACGAATCCAACTCTTCTCCCTAGTTGTAGATAAATAACAAGGCAGACTTGGCTCTTTAATATTGGTTAGGCATAACATTCTCAAATCAAAACTGGTAAACTCTGCTAAAAAGATTGAAATTGGCTCATATCCTACTCGGTCGGTGGGTTTTGGTAAATATGTATAGTTGTTTTTCTTCCCATTTCAGTCTTCTAGTGTTGTTGTGTTTCTGCTTGTCCATATGCTGCAATTGCTGTTTCTGACTGCTGCAATTAATTTTTCTTTGCTCTTTATTATCATTATTATTATTATTATTATTATTATTATTATTATTATTATTGTTCACTCCTTTTGAGTTTTCACACCAGTGTTAGCTGATAGTATTTCACTGGAGTCTGAGTGAGAGCAAAGTCTCCCCAGGTCCCCAGGACTCTTCTGAGTATTCTGGCAGATTGCAGCAGAGCACTGTTCTGAATGGTTTCAATCCTTCCTTTGATATCCAAATTTTCCAAACCCTTTTCTAATCCTTTTGGGACTGTTTCAAGTACACCAACCACAATTGGTATCACGTTCACTTTCATGTTCCATAACTTTTTCAGTTCTCTGGCAAGGTCCAGATATTTGTCCATTTTTTCATTTTCCTTTAGCTTCACCCTGTGATCTGCTGGCACTGCAAAATCCACCAGTTGACAAGTTCTTTCTTTTTTGTTTATCAACACTAGGTCTGATCTTCTTGCTGGGATAAGGTGATCCGTTTTTATTTCAAAGTCCCAGAGAATTGTATGCGTTTCGTTCTCAAGAACAGATTCTGATTTATGCATATACCATTTTGTTGTATGGTCAAAATTTAATGTTTTGCATAATTCCCAGTGGATCATCTTCCCAACGAAGTCGCGTCTAGTTTTGTATTCTCGTTGTGCTAGTTTGCTACATTCGTAGAGTATATGGTTTACAGTCTTATTATTATTATTATTATTATTATTATTATTATTATTATTATTATTATTATTATTATTATTGTTGTTGTTGTTGTTGCTGTTGTTATTGTTTTTATTTTGTTGTTGTTGTTGTTGTTGTTGTTGTTGTTGTGTAATGTGTAGCAGATTGTTTATATACACGAATCTACCCATACTTTAGTAAGTTATTGCTTTGCATTGACAGATATCAAAGAATTGGACAACCTTATCTGAAACCATCCATTTCAAATTAAGGCAGGTATTCATCTACCACATCTCAAGACACTGGAATACAGATCGATTAATCGATCGATCGATAGATAGATGGATAGATAGATAGATAGAATCTGCACGTATGCAGGAGAAAGTTAATCTTATACACAGCTGTCTATAAGATAAATGTAATCTTCTCTGTAGCAGAACGATTGCGAACATAAGAGGACAGCACTACATACCATTAGAAATAACCGTGAGCAAAAAGACTGGCTGTCTTTGATGAAGATGTTATTTACATCAAGTGGCAAGCCTACAAGCATCCCTTCACGGATCAGATTGGAGAATCTTGAATGCCAGCAGCTTTTATCCAATAATTTGACCTCTGTCTGCATAAAAACTTTTTTTTTATGGAGAGCAAGATAAAAATAAGTAAGTAGATCAACCATCTATGAAAATAGTCTCTTTGAGAAGTATATTTTGATTTAACTCTTGCATCTACTTAGCAGCAGTCCATTTTTTTGTTAGCAAACTTTCTTCCAGCACTCTAGCACTTTTTTGTTATATATGCGAAGAAGGAGACGAAACAATTTTAGTTCTAAAAGAAGATTATAATGTCGAATATCTTCAGTTTAAGTTCCAGTGAGAGTTGAAAATACAGACCTGTTCTATTTTAAAATTGTGTCTTTTGGCTATATCTATAAGGAGAAGTGATGATTTCGGCTTTCGTATAATTCTTCAAAGAGAAACTTCTTAGATAATGACAATTCTGCATGAACTTAAAATAATTATAAGCATATCAATAGTTCTTTGAAGAAAGAAACTTTTTGAAAATGTATTATCGGATAATGGAGCATGAGTGGTACAAAGAATAGATACTAGACATTTAAGGTGTGTTAAAAAAGTATCGAGTACTATTTTGACAGACCCATATCTGAAAAAAATCCATTTATTCTTCATTTCTATCTTGGTAAATACAGCTTTAAAATTGATACTTTTTTTACACTCATTGTATTCTGAAAAAAATCATGAATAGAAAGTTATTTTTTTCAGAATACAAGGTGTGTGAAAAAGTACAAAAAATCTTTATACTTTATTGACACACCTTGTATATATATATATATATATATATATATATATATATATATATATATATATATATATATATATATATATATATATATATATATATATATATGGTGGAGATATGAGGAACAAAAGAACAAAAACTCAGACAAAAGTGTGTAGGATATATTTCGCTAGAGCGTTGAGCTCGGCATCATTTGTCGGGATGCCGAGCTCAACGCTCTAGCGAAATATATCCTACACACTTTTGTCTGAGTTTTGTTCTTTTGTTCCTCACGTCTCCAACACATTCTGTCGGATTCATTCCAATCCTCTTTCCATATATATATATATATATATATTATATATATATATATATATATATATATATATATATATATGTGTGTGTGTGTGTGTGTGTGTGTGTGTGTGTGTGTGTGATGCTAAGTGTTTCCTTGATAGGATTGAACCAAAATTGAGAAATCAAACATACACACAAATTTATGTGCGTATATATTTTTCCATTACGAATATTATATTGTATTCTGATTTTAAAATATTTGAAGTTTTCAACAAAAAATTAAAATGCATTTGAAAACACACCTCAATGAAACGGAATAAACATACAAATATAGCCCGGATATGAAATCTTCAAACTTTTAAAAATCAGCCTGAAAGAAAAAAAATGCCGAAATAAATTTAAATTAACATAAAAAAAATAAGGTAATCCTGTATAGGAGTAAATGGATACATTGGTAAAGAGATGAATTTATTTCGGCATTTCTTTGTCTCGAGTAGGATCTTTACTTATTCGAATAAATTATGACCGTGAGACTGGATATAAGGTATTTGAATTAGTAAAGATCCTATTGAGGAGATAAAGAAATGACAAAATAAATCTATATCTGTACCGACGTATCCATTTATTCATAATAATCCGTATATGTAAAAGTATATACGCAAAACTTTATATGTAGATTGATGCTCTCAATTTTGGTCAAATCCTATCAAGAAAACACCATATATCATCTAACTATATATATATATATACATACAAACATGTGTGATTGTAAAAACATATCTAAGTAAGTATGTGTCAATTTATTGTTCGCCTCTGACAGTCACTGATGCCCGTGAGCCTAAGGAGCTTGACAGACAAAATCATGTCCGGTTTCGCTCCCGGCTAGAAGTAGTTGTTAAAATGTCGAGCTGCACTGATTAGAGGTAAACGTCGAAACACGTGCCTGTGAATGACATATATATATATATATATATATATATATATATAATATATATATATAAATATATATATATATATATATATAAATTGATAATATAGTATGCTATAATGATAAGTCAAGAGTGTTCAATATCATTGATAGACCATGTATTGTATATAAGGACCGGTTTAGCTCAGTCAGTAGAACACATGCCTAGGAATCGCAAGATTCCTGGTTCGTTACCGGCCGTCACCAACTTAGCGTATGAGTAGCACATGGATCTGTGTGGTAAACTGAGGAGCTGATGGTACATGTGGTGGTCTACCTGAGCCGCCCCCAATGTACTTGGTCTAGCGCTAGGGAAAAGTGGATAAACTCCCTCACTGTCTGACCAATGCCGATATTAGTCCGCCCCGTCGACTTTACTTACTTTTACTATAATATATAATATATATATATATATATATATATATATATATATATATATATATGTGTGTGTGTGTGTGTGTGTGTGTGTATGTATGTGTGTGTGTGTGTGGATATGTGGGTGTGTGGGTGTGGGGTGGGGTTGTATGTCTGTGTGTATGTGTTCAGGCATAGTTTGTTTCATTACGATACAAACACATCTGAAAGCTTAATAATGTATAATTTATAGTAAAAACTTAATTATATATCATTTTCCCGCGTGGCAAAATTGTATTCATTACATCATTTGTGGTATTTTTAAATGGTTGCTCCGTAAGTGTTCCTAATTCAAACTGTGTGTACAATTTCATTTTCCAAGAGTGAACTTTTTTCCACTAATCAGCTTACAAATGTAACACCTGGGCATGTAATGTAAACACTTACCATGTATACACAAAGTATATTTTCCTTCTTTCTTGTTTTTTTAAAAAAATTGTTTGATAAATTATGACCTGCTTTCTAAACAGCAGAACACCTCTATGTTTAGATACAATCCCTATCACTCTGAATTTCCCAGTGTACTTTACTAGTTAAAAAACAGATTTGTAGATCTATTATTCCACTATAGCAAGCTCAATCCTTGCTGGTTACCCACTACTTGAGACCTTGTTTCACATCCAACATGAAGCGAACGGATTTGGTAAATAGTGTTCGATCGGGGTGTGATTGTTAGCAAGCAAGTCTCGCAGATCCATTGCAACTGAATAGCGTGTACCATATTCACTAGATGACCCGTAATTGTGGACTTGTGTCACATTCTACCCGTGGTCATCGGGTTGGGTAAATACCTACAATGATCCCCATCCCAAACAACAAAGAAAAACTTGTGTGAATATGTATTTATTTAGCCAAGTATCTAAGGACCATACTTGTGATGTTGTGTCACAATCTACACAAGGTTGCAAGTATGGGCTTCCAGCGATTATCTAACTGTTCCGTAGTGATGGATATGTGAGACTAGCTTGGTGATGATTAAACCACGATGGGAAATCGGTGATAATATATATATATATATATATATATATATATGAGGAAAAATGAGTAAAGAAAAGTAAATGGATAAAATGAATTTAATCAATCACTTACACATGTGTTTCGGTCAGTGTATGTGTGTGAAAATATTTCGCACACATACAAGAATCGACCTTCATCAGAGTGAATATTTATTTTTACATGTGTAAGTGATTGATTAAATTCATTTTATCCATTTACTTTTCTTTTCTTTACTCATTTTTCCTCATATTGACGGATTCAATTCCTTTTCCATTTTTACATATATATATATATATATATATATATATATATATATATATATATATATATATATATAACATCCATCAAATTCATCTTATTTTTGGAACACTTTTCAAATTTCTTATATATATATATATATATATATATATATATATATATATATAGAGAGAGAGAGAGAGAGAGAGAGAGAGAGAGAGAACATTTTTAAAGAAAACAAACACAGGATGTCATGAACAATGGGAACTCTTTATGTTGAAGTATTTCGTTTTTTTTAATTAAAACCTTCTTCAGGACATTGAATATTTGTATGAGTAAAAGATGAAATATGTTCAGTGTATGTTGAATGTCTGATAAGACGTTATCCGTTATTTACTTGGCATTTTTATATGAAAGCCGATGACGCGATCATTGCATTGAAGGCAAAAATTGATGATCAGAAAACGTCGCATGCAGAACGTGAATATATATATATATATATATATATATATATATATATATATATATATATATATATATATATATATATATAATGAATAGTGAATGAAAAAATGAGAAAAGTATTTGCATGGAAAGGTGCTCAATGCTAATAAAGCAGAGCAGATTTATAATTAATGGTGATATTATCATTTCACACTCATAACTTAAAGTTATGAGTGTGAAATCATAATATCACCATATATATATATATATATATATATATATATATATATATATATATATATATATATCGGTGGCGACACATCCCACGTAATCACCAATCGCATATATCTATCAAAGCAACAAAAATATTTCTTCACTTAATCTGAACATAATATTAATTCCCAATATTCAGTGAAATACATTTCATCAATATTTTTCATAATGAAGAAGAAAGAAACATAAACAAAACAGAACAGAATGGGAAAAAATTAACGTGTCTTGTCAGGCTCGGGAGATCAGAGCCCTACCAAGCCGGAGACATGCTTAGGTAATAATATATTTCTTGCTTAAATTTCATAGATAATCTGCTAAAAATATTCAATGACTTGTATGTCCTATTTTTCAAAGAATACATTTTTAAATTTCTCATTTTCATTTTAAATAATTTCTTAAATATACTATAAAGGTTTTTCGTAGAATGTATCAAGTAAAAAAAAAAGAAGTTTACATTTTGCCTGACTTCAATTGCGTGTTATTCTCTAGCTAGACATAAGTCGGAATAATCAAAATAGCGTCGGCTTTAAGTCATCGTCGACTGGATGCTGGGGTATGTGAAGAAAGTGATGGATAGTTTTCCGGAATTATAAACATTCAACAAATTCAACTCAAAATTCACAGATAAATATACCCTAATGTATAGACATATATATTAAAATACACTTGAGACAGATAAGCATATAATTCTAAAAAAACAAAAAAAACACATCAGCATCTTTATTTATCTTCTAAGTATAGATATTAACCAGACACTATACACAAGGTTACATTCTTAAGCGGAGTTTGACAGGTTTGAATTCGGAGTTTTTCGTCTCTTAGACAGGTTTTCAAACAAAGAGCCCATTCTTGCCTACTATTCACCCATAGCTGGATGGAGAATAGTTGGATGCATACCTTCCTCAAGTGAACAGCTTCGACCAGGATTTGAACTCCGATCGCTGTGTCTATTTCCTACGACGGGAACCATTACACGACACACCTCCATAATACCAATTGTCTGATTTGTTAATGATTGAGACTGAGAAACATTAATGAGCTAGGGTCACCACTAGTATAAACCTATATTATTTTTTAAAGATTTTAATCTAATTTACATTATTTCAATTGACCATGTGTCACATCCTCATTGATTTTAATGGTTTGTCAACCTGTCTAGGGTTATTTTATGGCTAGTGATTAGGGAATCGTATTCATTGAATTTTAATATTTACTTGTCTTGTTATTTCTTAAGAGGTTTTTAGCACAGTTATATAATATCTAGTAGTCCTATCTTATACAAATAATTTACACACATTTCAAGTACTTCTATCTAATACTAATAAATTATTCACAATTATATGTTTTCAAGTTATTATTCCTATTCAATAATAATCGATTATTTGTAGATAGTATAATGGTTTCAAGTAACTAATAATAATCCTTTGTAAACAATTATAGATTCAAGTAACTGTTTTTGATACAAACAGTTTGCACAGAGTAAATGTTAAATCTTTTCTGAGCCTGTTCTTTTTTAAATCTAAGTTAACCTTTTTAATTTATCTAATTTTTAAAAAAAATTTAAGTTGATTTTCAAAAGTTCATTTATCAATACACTGTTTCCTACGTGGTTTTGATTGTATTTGTTTTGCCCCTGTAAATGCCGTTCAATTATCAGTCAAGAAGTGAAAGTATTCAGTATTTTTGTTTAACTTTGTGTAACTTGATATTAACTTGACATTTTTGTTCTTTTATCAGAGATGGTTATTTAAATTGACAGTTTATTATGAGGTAGGTTGGTGTCTATAAAAATGTCATCATAATAACAATACTTTACACCAAATGTTAATACAATATGTCTGGTGGGAAAATAATAAAATGTAATGAAGATAAGATTAAGAAATAAGTTGCAATAAAAATACTTGAAAAAATCCTCGTGAAATAATCCTAGTGAGTCAAACATTTTTCAATATGTTTGCGGCGCATATATCTCGTCTAATACGCTTGGAAAAGGTATTAATCCAATTCGCCTCCCAGCTATGAGTAAACCGCAGGGAAGACTGGGAGCTTTAACCATGGCTAGGTAAGCAGTCTAGGAGAAGGAAAACTCTGAATTCAAACCTATTAAACTCCGCATAAAAACTGACCTTGTGCCGCATCCTGATCAGGCGGAGGTTTGTTATATATATATATATATATATATATATATATATATATATATATATATATATATAGTTCACAGTTTATATAGCGATAATACCTTTGGGACAGAATCCAACTATTCTCCCAACAGCTATGGGTAAATATTAAGGTAAAATCTGCTCTTTAACCTTGGTTAGACAACCAGTCTATGAGAAAAAAACTAAAATAGGCTCAGGCCTACTTAGTGATCTATTTCAATCAAAAAAAGAGAAAATGAACATATATATATATATATATATATATATATATATATATATATTTGAAGTTGGCTCTCGTTCAGTCCATTTTCCTTGGACGGTAGAGAGAGAGAGAGAGAGAGAGAGAGAGAGAGAGAGAGAGAGAGAGAGAGAGATGTGAGGTATGAAAACTTGGTTGTAAGAGATGATTCTATATGTGATATCTAAGACACACTGTATTATTATTGTATGATCCAGTATGTATAAAAAGATTCTACATTGAGAAAATTGTTCTGTTATCCAATTCAAATTATTGATCATTATCCATGAGACTTGATTTTCGGGAGCTTTGTTAAATCAACTTAGATTTATAAAGGCCCGTATTTTGGTCGAAATAAATTTATTATGGAATAACAGTGTTGGGTTTTACCTTCCTTTCAAAGATATATATATATATATATATATATATATATATATATATATATATATATATATATATATATATATATATATATATATATACTAGCAAATATATGCACCCTCCGGGTGCAAGTATTTAAGTTTTAATGTAATAAAATATTGTATTAAATTAGAAAGGCTAATGAAACTAAATAAGAATACAGATAAAAAGATTTGAAACAGAGGGAGTATGATAAAAAATGGAACAACTGAAATTTACTCTTCCATCACTCTCGTCTTTCATTGTTATTTTTTCTAATTTAAGTATTTAGTTATAAGAGGAAGTAAAGAATAAAATGACAGTTATTTTATCTTGTTAATGGATTTAAGATTCATTGAAGAGATTTTTGCTTATGTTCATTAAAATAAAACCAAACAGTTAGAAATCAATAATACTAAGCACATATTTATTAAATTCGATTTTTTAATATTAATATGCAAATTAGCCTTCCAGTTCACACTGTAAACTGCTATTTTGTTGTATATATAAATATAATTGCATGTTGTCAGTATGTAGACATAGTTAACAGTATTAATAAAGTAAGACAATTTTATTAATAATTGAGGTTTAGATAAAAATAAAATCAGGGAGAATGTGATGTCAATAACTAAGAGAATTGTGACTTGAGTAGGAATATAATTTCAGTTACAGACAGAAAAACACACAATCTCCATTATAATAATATATATATATATATATATATATATATATATATATATATATATATATATATAGGATTTGAACTTGGCTCTTGTTCAGTCCATTTTTCTAAGACGATGGCCGTTACGGCACGCGTCTCCGACAGCAGCCAGACACTCTTATTTAAAACCCGAGGCTTCAATAACATCCAATGTTGGAATTGCTCTTCTTTTGGGATACATGTTATTCAAGCTTAGTGAGTCGAATTGGCTCAGTGCACCGTCTTTTCTTTGAAGCTTCAGGCAGAGGCGTTCCTGCATATATACAGAATGATGAAATGCGATGTCCATATTCGAATTCGCCGTGACAGCCATTATGTGTTATGGATGGAATTGATAGCATCTTGCTGATAGCTATGTTACATTTGGCTATTCATTACTTGCAATCCGTTTTTAGAAATTATAATTACCACGCTGAACTTTGCTTAAACGTACTTTCGCACCAGAGTTGTAATTATATACTTGTGAGAGGTTATTATTACGAGCAGAAAAAAGAGAAAAATCATATTGTGTACGTTTTCTCCATATATATCGTAATTTTGCTTACAGTGAATAATAATAATAATAATAATAATAATAATAATAATAATAATATAATAATAATCTAGTAATTATTAACCATTAGAAAAGAACCTGTCATCTCGTGGATTTTGCCGTACTGGCCGACCACCGAGTGAAAATGAAAGAAAGCAAAAAAAAAAAAAAAAAAATAGACAAATACCAGAGAACTGAGAAGAATGTGAAACATGAAGGTAACGGTCATGTAAATTGCGATTGTAGCTATTGAAACGGCCCCTAAAACTCTGTAAAAGATTTTGGGTGAATTGGAAATCAGAGGATGAATCTAAACTACTGTACTGTTAAGATCGGCAAGAATACCCAGAAGAGTCCTTGCTGTCACTCAGTCTCCAGTGAACTGCCGGTTACGACAGGTGTAAAAAAACTCTATAATAATAATAATAATAATAATAATAATAATAATAATATGTGCGTAATATAATGTGTGTGTGTTGTGTGTGTGTGTGTGTGTGTGTGTATACTAATCGTGCATTCCGAAAATTTATGCTAGCATATAAAGTTGTTATGATTTGCAGGCGGAATTAAATATGATTAACAGTAATTAAATATTAAATAACATGTACCACATTACATCTGAAATATAAACTGAATTATGTCGAAATGTTTGTGTTTACAATCAGAATATGCTTACAGGCATTAATCTTCGAGCATAACATTCAAAACAAAATTTACCATATTTTAACAAGTTTATACCATTGAATCATAAGGATTGAGTTATTAAATAATCTAAGTTGATGCCAATCTTTCAAGAACTAAGTAATAAGTATTTATTTAAACTGAAACAGAATATTACTGTGGACAAAAGTATCTAACAGCAGGACGCTTTACGTGTTTCTTTGATAAAATCAATTCATGAATTCATTCAATATTTCATCGGGCACAACTTGTTTTATGGATGAAAAACATGACAGCAAATACAAATTTACCGATCAGATGAACAAATTCTGAAAGATCAATGTAGGGATATCTATTTCAAGTATTCACTACAAAACCCAAACACCTAACACCTGTGGCACTATCAGAATACACCATGATACGCTCCCTATTAGAAAAAAGGAAAATCGACCTCCAACCTCTTCTGACACCATCAACCCCCCCCTTTTCACAACCTCCTCAATTCATTAGAATGAAAATCTTCACCACTGAAGCGAGAACTCTATTCCTAAAGTCCTGAAGAAGGTCTAGCAGAACGAAACGTTGCATCGTCGACATCACTACTACAATAAACATCCATTTTCAACAACATTCCGTGTTTGTCTACCTTTCTCCATATATATTATATATATATATATATATATATATATATATATTATATATATATATATATATAATCAATAATAATGATATTATGATATTATAAACTCATAACTATAAGTGTTAGGCTTACGCAATCTTCAGATGAGTCAAATGGTTGAGATATATATATATATATATATATATATATATATATATATATATACCGGGGGAAATAAGTATTTCAGCTCCTGTTTTCTGAGTTTGCCACCTTACGCAAATAGGAATGTTGTATAATTTTCAGGGTAGATCCATCTTGCAAATGAGATATATAATATAAGGATATTTTTAGAAAATCCCATTATATCATTTTTTGAACACTTATTTGTAGTTCATTGAAAAATAAGTATTCACCCCATAGCAAAATCCAACTCAGTACTTGGCTAAGAAACCCGTATTGGCAAGCACAGCAGCCAGGCGTTTCCTGTAGTTAGTTACCAAGTTTTTACAGATCCTACGGGGATTTGGCCAATGTCTTTGCAGATTCTCTCCAAATCCTTAAGGTATGTGGGTTGTCGTTCGGAAACTCAAAGCTTCAGCTCCCTCCACCGATTTTCCAAATGATTAAAGTCCAAAAGACTGACTTGGCTACTCTATTACTGTAATGTGCTTCCTGAGCCACTCATTTCTTGCCTTTGCCATGTGCTGTGGGTCATTGTCATGCTGGAACACCCAACCACGACCCATCTTTAGTGTTCTGTATGTGGAAATGAGGTTTTCACTAAAGATTCCCCTGTATTTTGCCCCATCCATCGTTAACCCCGACCCGATGTAGTCATCCCGTCCCTTTAGTTAAGAAAGAGTACCAAATCATAATATTTTCAACACCAAACTTAATGGTTGGGATGGTGTTCTTGGGGTCCAAGTCAACTTTTTTTCCTACAAACTCGGCGAGTCGAATTGAAGAAAAAAAGCTCAATTTAATATCATCTGACACAAAATTTTCTCCCGACCCCCCTCAGAGTCATCCAGGTGCTCAATTGCAAACTTCAGACGGGTCTGTTTATGTACCTTCGAGAGTAGGGTTTCTTGCGGGCACTACATGATTTCAGTCCACTAAGAAATCTTGTTCGGAGGAAAAAAAGTTGACTCATTTTCCCCGTATATATATATATATATATATATATATATATATATATATATATATATATATATATATATATATATATATATATATATATATATATATATATCGTTGTTTGTTTCTGATGCATTTATGTTTCATGTTAGGTTTCCGTTTTCTGCCAGATATCTATGTGGATATCGAATTAAGATGCATCCCCTTCGTAAGAAGCTTTGATGAAATTCACACCTTTCCAACAAGGATTAATTAAGGAAATGATCTATGATGTGAATTCACTCACTCCAATAAAGCGATCGTTATAGATTCCGTGAAATTCCCCTGGTAAGAATATGCACGTGATCTCAATAATTAATCGTTAATCTAAACATGTTAATTGGATATCAATGATAATGCCAAATTCCCAGAAAAATGAAAATAAAAACAACGTACATAATTATATTACAAACAATTTTCTATGCAGCTAACAAGTACCGATAAATGCCACCAACATACACACAGACATTATATATATATATATATATATATATATATATATATATATATATATATATGAGATTTGATAATTTCCTTAGGAAGCATTGTTGAATGAAGTATATTTTTATTTATTTGTTTTTTACTTGAAGGCAATTACAATGCGTATATCGAATACAATTCGATAATTATTGAAATTAATCATGACAAGCGAACTCGGCAAATATTGTGCCCCACGTAGACCATCGTAAAGCTGTTTCAAATGCATTAAGTCTCATCAGCGATATATATTTACGATTTCACTCCGACAGAAATCGAAACCGGGAACTTAGCACGCAGAATCAAAGACTCAACCCCTGAGCCACCGATACGTAGCACATGATACATGCGAAATTAACTTGTCAAGTATAAATACGTCACTACTATACAAAGTACAGTGGACGTTGAGAGGATCGCAAATTAGGCCTATGCTCCAGCGTAAGGAATGAGATTTGAAAATTTGCTTTAGAAGCATTGTTGAGTAAAGTATATATATATATATATATATATATATATATATATATATATATATATATATATATATTGGCTGAAGACAATTATAATGCGTATATCGTATAAAAATTCGATAATTATTGAAAATAACCATGACAAGTAAAATATATATTTGTAATATATATATATATATATATATATATATATATATATATATATATGTGTGTGTGTGTGTGTGTGTGTGTGTGTGTGCGCGAGCGCGCGCGTGTGTGTGTGTGTGTGAATTGGTACGCTTATTCGTTTCATGTTTTATATTACCTTCTGTGTGTGATGTATGTTAGCAAAGGACTGATTTCGATTTGTG
The DNA here is from genome assembly GCA_023376005.1 of Doryteuthis pealeii. Classification (NCBI taxonomy): domain Eukaryota; kingdom Metazoa; phylum Mollusca; class Cephalopoda; order Myopsida; family Loliginidae; genus Doryteuthis; species Doryteuthis pealeii. The sequence continues at coordinate 108,757,979 of CM042140.1, forward strand.
TGTTGTGTGTGTGTGTGTTGTGTGTGTGTGTGTGTGTGTGTGTGTGTGTGTGTGTGTGTCTGTTAGCAGAAGATTGGAAGACCAGGAATGTATACATGTAAGGATTTACAATATAGAAAATTGAGTACAACAATCACATAAAATATCTTTGATAAAGTATTCGGAATTATGTCAAAATATGTTCGGCAATTCATTTTAGTAGACATCCTGTATTTGCTAATGAGATTATTATCCAATTCTATCGTATAAATCCTCATCCAATATTTATATCAAATTGATGGTAATCGCTTCTTGAGGAATTAGTATCATTTAGTATATCAGTGGTTCGATATATTTGTGTTATTTTTTCTTTCTTTGTGCAATTTTTAATGTTGATATTTATCCTGGCTTTATTCAAAAGATTCCATTAGAAAAGTATCGTAATATTTCTGACATTTTGACGTTGCAAAACAATGTCATTTTTATAAATGTCATTTCCATAAGAAGTTTTGATCATTGTATCAATTTAAAACAAAACACAAACGGAATGTTGTTTTCTATTGCCGCTTATTTCAAAGAACGATGTGCTACAATGAAACGAGTAAAATATCAAGCATTATTTCCTAACGCATGTTATTAAACACATACAAAAGGTATTTATCTAAAATTGAATACATTCAGCAAATTTCTCTCATATTTGCGATCATAGGAATATAAATGCAAAAATGCAAAAATGATTTTATAATATAACATCTTGCAAGATTGTTTACGATAGGACTGCCTTTGCCCAGTCGGTAGAGCCTCCTACCAGGAGCCACAAGGTTCCAGTTTCGATACCCTCTCTCGCCAACTCAGCGCATGAGTAGTACAATGATCTGTGCAGTAAAGTAATGAAATGATGGTAGATTTGGCGCTCCATCCTAGACGTCAAAACAATATCCTTGGTCTTGCGCTAGTAAAAAGGGGATATACTCCCTCGGTGTCTGACTAATACCGATTTTAGACCACCCCAACGACTTTACCTACTTTATTTTTTAAATTGATGATATTTTGAAGGTTGCTCGCATGGACTATTTATTCATTTATTTTTTCATGTATTGTGTGACAGGATATCTGATATTATTCACTGGCTTTGTAATCTGGTTTGATTGATTAATTCAGAGTTTTCTTTCGTTGGACAGGTTAAGCAGCCCATACTGTTATAGTATTTACCCATTGCTAGAAACATAATATTTGGATTCATAGCTTTTATAATTGTATTAACGCTATGTACAATGCAAAGAGCCCGGCTTGCCAATTCCACTTCATATTGCGATAACCGTTGCGCGATAGCGCCCACTGTAATATAAGCCAGTCAAATCATATCGCATGTTTGCTTATGATTGATGACATTTCAAGCCGTTTAGGCTTATTTTAGATCAATTGGTTAGAGAATCACGTTCATTGTTCGCTCATATTTGTATTGTTTGTTTGTTGAATTTTAACAGCATATCAACCCGTCTTGAGTTATGTTATGCCTAACGGTTAGGAAGTTATACATCATGTATTTATATTTATACTTTTTAGTAATTGGTTTTAACAATGTGTTAGCATTATTGGGGATATTGTTTGTGTAGTGACATCTAATAACAATATTTCTTTACAAATCTATCGATAGGAACCTAACTGTCATACCACTCTTAATAAGAGTGGGTCATTAAATAATGGCAATGAACGGGTACAATACCCGCCCTAGATATCGAGAACTGGAACCTCAAAATCAGATCATTTAGTGTCATAGAAAGAACACATTTCAGTCATGGGATAGTCAGACCTATCTTACCCCTCCACATGGGATTCACTCAACTTATAAGCCTCACGGACCGAGCAAATAGCATACTGGTTTTGAAACTGTTCTAAAGTATATCCTTAAATTCTGCCCTTTAAATTTTTACTGAATAGAAAAAGCAAATTAAATGTTCAATAATTAAAGGACATAAAATGGTTATGTCAATCATTGAGAAACGCATTTGATATTTACACGAAAGTGAACGAAGAGACTAATAGCTATTTAATCAGCTTTATTGGCTAATGTTAGAGATACGATTGCAGATAACACACCCATGTCTTTAATTGACGCATATCATAGGATAGGCTGAAGATAATGAATGTGGTGGTATTTCGTGCGCATCAATAATCGATTAGTTTGCATTTCATAGAGTGCTAATAACCATGGGGAAAATGAAGGTGTCCAAACCTGGTGTAATTGCTAGCAAGCTAGTCTAACTGATCATTTACAATTGAATAGCGAATTCGAACGTCGCTGGATGCCCCATACTTGCGACATCGTTGTGTCACAACCAATGGGAAACATATTGGGTAAATACATACCCTTTGGTAAGGGCATACATCCAGCTCTTCTGCCTGAACCGATGAGTAATAATGTTACCTAAAGCAATGATATTTTTACAAATTACTACTATTAGTTCAGTTACAAAAAATATATAATTGCTGAAAATGTAACTAGTTTTGGCGGTAAATATGCGTTATTGGGTAGAAAATGATAACCAATTAATTGAATAATTAACCAAACAAAACTATCTAATCCACAGCACTCCTGCGTATTCATCTACTAACTTTTAAATTTATAAGCCCATTACGGTCAGCCCTGTCATCTGGAGCTGTAAAATAAGCCAACTGCAACTCTGCAAAATGGTAAGCTCTCTCCCAAATGAGGCCACCTTTTGAACGTGATTGGCGACCCCTAATGCCCATGGACTGGATTGTGCTGACATAGCAGTCTGTGAACTGGGTACTACATTGTCCCATGACATGTAACATTCCAATTTGGCCCTTACTTGGATTATAGAATCGACCGAAGAGTCTGAATTCGTTCAATTGACTGGTTATGTCAAGACCGAGAAACTATCTGATTGTTCCGTCCGTGGTTTTTATTTTGCTCTTGGAGCAAACACCAACCTCCTTTTATCATATAGATGCTAGAAGGTGGGGTTCAGGATCAACCACCAATATTCATTAATACACACAAAGTTAATGAAATATATTTTTACAAATTTATTAATATATATGAAGTTAAACAAATCATATGTACATAAAATAAAATGATTATATTTCTTATTGTTTAGTACTAAGAGTTAAGGAAAAATCAACAATATTAGAATCAATAAATATTCTTAGTGTGACTCAATGGAAATATTTAAGTGCAAAACCCGCAAATGCTTGCTTGCTTGGTCTTACGGTAAGTCAGCCATTTGGTTATTTTATACCGAAAACGTTTTGGTTTTATTCATTCTGGTTGTGTATTTAATGTTTGGAATTTAATAACCCACAAGGGTTGATATGCCATTAAACACCAAAACAGCCAAAATAAAATTAAGTGGTCTTAATCATTTGATCACTTAGCAAATATGGGTTGACAGTTTCAGGATGTATTGCATTTATTCAAAATATCCATTTATGTCGTCGGAAGTCGTCGGGCCGACCTAATGACGGTATCAGCCAGACAGCGAGTGAGTATATTCCCCTTTCCACTAGCGCTAGACCAAGGAGATTATTTTAGTGTCTGAGTTGGAGCGCCACACTTACCATCAGCTCCTTACTTAAGCGGACAGATCCCTGTGCTACTCATACGCTGGGTTGGCGAGGGTCGGTATCGAACACGGAACCTTGTGGTTTCTAGCCGAACATTCAACCGACTGAGCTAACCCGGCCCATTTATGTAATCTGCATATATTTTGAACTTTAATTTACTATGGAAATTCCGAATCCAGTCTTGACAGAAAATCTATTAGACATCGTCTGCCTCGTTAACATTTTCATTTGACATCGTCGTATTCATGCGGACATTGTTAATCTGTCCAATAGACGATGTCTTCGATAGGAAAAGATACATCAGCATACGCATGCAGACAGGCGCTCAAGCATGCATGTAAATGTATACATTAGCTGAATTATGCATTGAGTAAGAAATCAAGACGTGAATGGCAGACACGATAAATGCAAGGGACAAATGTCAAAAATCCCATGATTTTACGCATTTTTACTAAACTATATCAACTTTACCATCTTCGCTGTCATTAAAAAACTAAAAAAAGCTGTAACGAACGGCAGTTCTTATTATAAACGATAAATCAACCGATCAGAAAACAGAATTATCAATTATAGATTTTTGATATTATCTTGTTAAGTGATTATGGCACTGGGTAAATATTGACAGGAGACCTGGGGCTGTAGAATAATGCGACTTCACCTCTGCGGAAAGGTAGGACACCGTCAATGGAACCAACTGTTGGTCGTGAGTGGTGATCTATGATGCTTAAGAATTGAATCATGTTAACTGAGCAATCCATAACCTGCAACATTCCACTTTGGCTAGACGGGTGATGGGAGATAGTTTATCTAATCAATCGGCTTGTTACGTCGAGTCGTAACCTTTATGTTTGTCGTGACTCCATTGCTCTCATGGGTACCCACAACCTTTTTTTATCATATATGTGCAAGTATGCGATGACTTAGTGTCCTGGGTATCACGTTAATCTAGAGGTGACGTTCATATTCTGGAGGGTTGGGGAACGTGTAGTGTCTCTTAATCGCCATTACTTCTCTGACCCAAAGTAGTAGTACCAAGTAGGGAGCCATATATAGGTTAATTAGATCAAATAGTGCGTTTAAAAAGTCTTAAAAAAATTGAATACCCAACCAGATTGAATAAAACAAAATAATCTTCGGCATAAAATAACCGAATGTTTTAAATGCCGTAAATATTTCTGTAAATAAGTGAGTAACATTAAAAAGATTTATTGATTTTAACATTGTTGATTTTTCCTTAACTCTTAGTACTAAGCAATAATGAAATATAATCATTTTAAATATCCAGTTTGGATCAAGTCCCTGTGGCGGCGTGGCTAACGTGCTAGACTGGAACATAATAATAAATGAATGCAAACTCCCGATGTGGTATGGCGTTGTTCTTCGATTAATACTCTGGGGAAAGGTATGGATTTCCTCATCCCCTAGCTATGGGTCAAATTATTACCACGACTGTTATTCTACGGATTTGATATTAAATTTGCCCACGATATGATATTGAAGAAGAAACCAACCCAAATCCTATCTAAATATTCAGATTTAGGCAATACTTAAGAATACAATTAGTAATATTGAATAATTATAGTGAAATTTGAATAATCATTTTAATGAATCTAATTATTTGTTACCATTTAATTTTGAAGTTTGTAAATGTCAGTTCTTATTTAGCCACGTTTTACTACGATATTGTAATGGGCATGGCCAATCTCCGCTGCATAAAAGGCAAAGAATCGCTTGTGCCGTGCACCAGACACTCGGATAGGACGAGACGGAATTTGCATAAGGGGTGGTCGAGCGATGATAAAAACGGACAGTGGATGATGCTGTCAGTGAGCAACAAAGCAAGTGTCTGTGAGAGAAGTGAAATTCTACGACTACTATTGTGTTTTGGGTGACAAGAAAGAAGGGATAGGAACGAGCTCAGTTAGTTGAGAAGTTTGCAGAAACGAAAGTGATTACTGGTGTCATTTGAACAGACTCCAGTTGGAAAACTTTTTACAGATATGTCCTCGAATTAATGTTTATAGTTAGAGAATATAACCTATAAGAAATAACCCCATTTTTCTTACTTTGATATCTTCGAGTGTCCCTTATCTATTTATACCAAAATTGATAGACTTACAACATTCAATTTAAACACCTACAGACAACAAAAATATATAGTCTTTTGATTTAATCATATAGATATATATTTTTACACAACCCTTTCCTCACAAGCCGGATACGAAACAATCAGTTTTTACAGTTGAGAAAAGCTTGTTCTGCTTCTTTTCTATTGATTGCTTATCCAAGACTCAATAACCCAGTCTATTACCTACAACGATAAACGTTAGACGAACTGTGTATTAATTATATAGATGTATATCGGTATTCATCATTATCTATTCGTGCATCAATACATACATTTTTTTTAAGATTCTGTCAAATACGTCGGGTTGAACAACCTCTTCTTCCGGTATATTATGTAAGAAAGAGATATATTACAAAACGCATTAAATAATTGAACACAATATCTATCATTTTATTTCATATCTGCATCTAGTTTTAGGCAGCATCCTTAATCTGATTTTTAGGAAATTGTTCGTCTATCTCAGCATAGAATTGTCTACATAACCATTTTAGGATTCTGCATAAGGTTTTTTTGTTTTCATGAAGATAAATACGTTAAGAGTAGAAGAAACAAAAATAAAATAGATCAATATACGATGGTAATCCAAAAGGTAAAGTCCCCAAAGGTGTGGTGACGCAGAGAAACTGTTCGTACGCTTATTGACAATACTGCTGTGATTGTTGTGCACGCGCCTGTCCCCACCCTTGAACGCGCCTCGCTACCACGCTCAGTATTCGCCTGGCGGTCGTATTTCATGAAGCTTCCGATTAACGTTACCACCAAATGTTAAGATCCCGCAGTTATTCGGTTTTAAAACGCAAAATGCATTAGACAGATTGGAATTCGTGACCACTTAACAGAAGTATATAGCGAATCGGGCAAGGATGTCGAAGTCGTCCGCAAGGGGTGTAAGCCGTTTGTAAAAGACGAAGATGTTCAACGCTTTTTCAACAGCATGGCAAGCTTGTATGGCATGGACATAAATATCAACAGCACCTAAAAATTGCATCAACCAAAATGGAAAATAGAAGTCAGTCCAAACTTAAAGCTGATGCAAACGTCATTGACAATTAACTATAGACGTTTCTGTGATTTCTAAATATTTTGAAGACCTTATCTTTGGGATTACCCTTGGATGTTATAGATATGGAATTAGTGAATATTTCTCGGCAAAGTTTTAAAAGATTAGTTTTGTCTTAAAAAACCTTAAGCTGATTCACTCAATCATGTATTCGTTACAATAATCTCTTATTTTAATTGGTATGCATTTAGCAACCCTCGAGCGAGCAGTATAATTTCATCTTAATAGAAGTTTATCAGAGTTGAATTCAAAGTTTTCCTTCTCCTTGATCGGTTGCCATATCAAAGTTAACGTGTCCAGTCTACCTACTGTTAACCCGTCGTTGGAGGGAGAATAGTTGGATTCATAGCTTTCTCAATTGTATTGGCACTATGTGAAATTTAAACAGCCTCTCAGGATTTGAACTCGGTCGTTATTTCTATTTCATACAACGATAGCCATTACACAACTAACGTTAATGTATATATTTACAAGACTTCAGCGACAATGTCAAAAAAATCAGTATCACATTAATATGTGTGAACCATGTTTTTGCTGTCTTTGTAGAACAGTATTATAGCGGTAACAGTTTTCCAGGGATATTATTTACACCTCTCAAATAAACAGACACGGATCGTGCCACGCATTTCGAAGGGTAACTTGTTTAAAAATATGATGCTTGAAAATGCTACACTCGATATTAGTGAAGGTTTATAGACAATCTGTTTGCTCTGTATTCTTCAAAAGCTATTATTCTATTATAATTGTTGGCAGGATTTAGAATACACGATATGCACTATCTGAACATGGTGAAATGCTACATGACTCCTTCTGATTTTAGCTATAATTTATAATCAAACATTTAGTTCTCTTGTATGAACATCAGTTAAGACACGCCATATGCATCACGCCTTTTCTTTTGGCTTAAGTCTCGATTTTGTAACCGTTTATAATGGGTTAATTAAATTTTCCCACGTGCAATGGCGTTCTACGTTTGATGTTTAAAAAGTATCTGAATATTTGTCATACTCATATTTTTTTTATATATTTAAAGAATTCGGAAGAAAATTGGAGACTTTTAGGGAAGGCTTCAAGTATGTATAAATCTCTACATCACATCTACACGGAAGAGTGGTATCAAGGAAGGTAAACAAAAAGGATTTCATAATTGAGAGGCGAGGGAGTGTGTAGAATATGACAACATTTATTGGGAGAAATTATGTAAGATCTACAAGGAAACACAATGAATATAACCAAATTGGCGCAAATAATTGCCAACGGTTGTTTAGGATATATCCGTTACGTTGGCTGGCCCAGCTAACGTACATAAGTATTTCCTATTGACTTTCGTGGCTTATAAGAAAAATTGTCCCTTTGTAATTTTGTACTGGAAATACCGAATGGCGTCGTGCAATAACCGCCTGATAAGAAACTCAGACACTCGCATTATCCTGGTTGTGGACCGGACTGGCTTCCTGACATTGTCGTCAATCATGTAGATCTCACCAATAAATTAATGAATTATTTTCTTATCAGACCAATGAGCTTCAAGCTTACGAGCTGCCATACACTTTTAATCTTAGTTGAACTCATCCAACTACTACCGAACCCTCAATATTGTTCTCATATATATATATATATATATATATATATATATATAATATATGTGTGTGTGTGTGTGTGTGTGTGTGTGTGTGTGTGTGTGTGTGTGCGAGAAGAAAATATTTTAAAAATATAACAAACACAAGATGTTATGATCAGGGGAAACAATTTTATGTGTCAATACTTAAGCAATTCGGTATATTGTACCATCTTCAGGACACTGTTAAGTTATGTTTATGTGAGGGACAAAATGAAAGATGTTAAGTGTATAGTGAATGTGTGAATATGATGTTATTAACCGTTAATTTTTATATGCGCCTTTGTTTACGAAAGCCAATGACGTGATCAAAAATGGAAGGTGAAGATCATAGAATTACGCATGCATGAACGTGAATAGTTTCTCCGCCTATTCACGTTCATGCATGCTTCATTCGACGGGAGAGTCCATCATATATATCTGATCATGGGATTATGTCCGCTGATTTCAGCAAAGTCGTGAGTAAACTTGCCCTCTTCATATTGACGTTGTTGAAGGGAATGCCAACATACTGTACACATTGATATCACTGTAGTCACACACACACACACACACACACACACACACACATATATATATATATATATATATATATATATATATATATATATATATATATATATATATATATGGGGTCGATGTGTGTGTCTGTGTCTGTATCTCTGTATTTCTGAGTTTGTGTGTGTAGGTGTATGCTTGTGTCTGTAGTTCGTAAAGTAATTTAATCCCTGATCATGTACTATTGCTGAACAATAATATAAGATAGTGATCATTTCCATTCAAGTATGGTTATCATATTACAAGACACCTGTTAATATCACAAGATAATATTGAACGTAAATTTATCATTGAGCATTGAATACCTTATGTTTTTAGTAATATTGAATTTATAAATGGTTTAAGACGCAAATGAATCCACCCCGCAATCAGTATTCTGGATCAGCATAAAGTTAATTGATTTTTGTTCACAGAAGACACAGATTATCCACATTAAGTATAGAAAGAATGAATGCGCTTACAAAATGAGTGCGTTGAATACATTCACTTAACACATTTGATAGGGGAAAATAGTAAGGAAAATACATAAAGAAAAATAAAAGAGACTAATGAATAAATGATATGTCAGCAACAATCTAATCACAAGGAAAATAAATGGAATACGAATACATATGAAGAAAAGAGACAGAAAATTAGAATTGCTTTGGAGATTTGCAATTAAAAAAAATGAGGCAAAACATGAAATTAATAATTAGCAGAACGTCACTTGCTTTTCAAGAAATACCCAGCATGACCTACTTGTCTTACTTGGATATTTTGAGAGATGAGAGGTAGGTGGATTTACAGCTGTTCCCGGTGTATGTACACAACTGTATTGTCTTTATGTAGTTCCTAAAACCTTTTTTCAACAATCGTGTCGTTACAATCCAAGTGTAGGAACGATGCATTAGTACTGAGCCGCCTACAGATTGGAATAATCTCCATGCTATTTTATCAGAGATATCAGAAAACAAGGGACTTACGAAATGTCAGGCTAATGCTCGTAAAGCTGTCACTTTCATCTCCGGAGGGTGCATATTTTTTGCTAGTAATGATAATATTATTTTTTTAAATGACAAAAAGTAATAATTATCTCTAGACTGCAGGTTCAATCCGGGTCGGGGCAGCAGTAACAAAGAATAATGATTAACACAGCTTAACACCTGTGCCCCAGATATGGTTAGCGGAATGAGAACAGGATAATCCCCGTGGATTGAAGTTGTCATTCAAGATTATAGGCGACACAAATTGTTCAACTTTCGTATAAAGGGTCCATGGAATTTTCCACAAGCAGTCAATATATCAACTATAGTTTTTCAAAATTCTTATTTTTTCTCTACTATATACAAAGAAGCACGTGACTTATATAGGAAGAAGGTAAACACTGATTGGCTCTAATCAGACTCACCATGAATATATATATATATATATATATATATATATATATATATATATATATATATATTAGAAACAATGATACTCACCATCGTGAAGAATAAGTTCCAATTACCGTCGAACTGGGAAGACAAGGTAGCATGCAATTGTAACTTAATACAAACTCGAAATGCTACAGAGTCCACTGCAAATGACCAAGTATATATAAGACTCCACAGTGTCATGCAGATCAACCAGTCAAGCAACCAATCACAACTCAAGGAATGGAATGACCCAAATCACCCTGATTCATGAATGGATCATTCTTGATTCCTATTTATACCAGCTGTCTTGGACACTGCAAAAAGTTCTACATAGCTGCTGTTATTAAAACCAACAGTAGGCTAACTGACTTCAATATATATATATATATATATATATATATATATATATATATATATATATATATATATGCAAGCGTGCGTGCATGTTCATTAAGAAAAATGTTTCAAGTAAGTGTCGAGAAAAGTTTCTTATAACTTTTGAATTGGTGTGGGCGTTTAAGTAAGGGGATGTTAAAAAGAAAGACATCTGCGTATGTTTATATTTATACGTTTGTGTTTTAAGTAAGTGACTAGAAAAAGTGTGATTGTGTGGAGCGGGTAAAATTTATAGTAAAAATTGTATAGTTAAAGTTCATAAGAATGTTGTCTCGCCACTTTCTGGAAAGAAACATTATTCTTAATATATATATATATATATATATATATATATATATATATATTATATATATATATATGAATATATATCAAAGTTATTGCAGTCTCAGAAGATTTTCTAGTTCTTGTGCCCCTAAAGTTACAGTACCTCCCATGGCTTTGAAGTCCACTACGAAAAACATTCTCGTCTACAGATGTCACATGTGAAGTCTGTCCCTGTTAATGAGCCGTTGCTTTTTTGCCACCACATTCCTCAGGAACTCTTGGCTTCATGGTGTTGCGCCAGTGTGCCTTCAAATGTGAACAGTCCGCTACGGAGAGCCTGCCGCCACCGAGGGCGGTCCTGAGCTGGAATGGGTAATGCTAAAGCACCTATATATATATATATATATATATATATATATAGATAGATATATATAGATATAGATATATAGATAGATATAGATAATATATATATATATATATATATATAATTTCTTATATACAGAATTCATAAGACTTCATTTAATTTTGTAATCTAATAAATTAAAAATTCTCGTTCATTTTCTAACATGAAAGAGCAACTAAAAATCCTATATTATTTTTTATGCTGTTTTTTTTTTTTTTTTGTCTTTTGGAGTGTAGACATTTATTAACAGGAAACGAAAGTGGTTGGAATGATATCAAATATCTTAACCACCCTCTGTAAAAGCTCACATTTTTTCTCTATATATATATATATATATATATATATATATATATATATATTATATATATATATATATATATATATAATATATCTGAAGTATAGGATACAATTATTGTAACGGAGAAATTTATGGCTATTATTAGTAAACCATATACACAAATACCCATTATTTTCATAACAGCACTGTTATTAGGATTCTTACGGTCTATTATCACAAATACATCTTTTTTTAAATTAAAGTTGTTTTTGTAAATACGCTTTTAGTTTCAAAGAAATTATTTGGTTCCAAAACTATTTTCTTAGATATAAAACAAGATAGGGATTGTATACATTCCAAAAACACTATTTGGATTATTTTACACCGCATGATCTCATGTTTATATCAGTAAATTTTATTTCGCAAAGTGAGTCATTTACATGGTGTGGATGTAAGAACGACAAATTGGTCGGATTTCAATCACGGCATGAAAAAGCCTGCCAGTATAGCCAAAGTGATGAGCCGTGAAACGGCGAAACAAGACTGTATGTGTATGACTATATATATATATATATATATATATATATATATATATATATATATATATGTGTGTGTGTGTGTGTGTGTGTGTGTGTGTCTGTCTGTCTGTCTGTCTGTCTGTCTGTCTTGTGTTTATCTGTACGGGTTACTAGTTTAGAAAATGGCTGTTTAATCTAGAACTATATGCAACTTTGTCTTAACTTTCCAGTGAATTTGGCGATATAATAAATATCAATTAAATATATATGAATTGACGATTAATTATTGATATGTTGTGCACAGTGGAATTTACAAAGTAATTCTATTCTCGTTTACATTTAATTTGCATTGAAGTTTCAACTTGCATTAACACTTCCTTTCTGGAATGTGTGAATACAAGAAAGGTTTTATGCGAAGAGGCGGCATCTTGATCTGGTATTCACACAATGTGGCAGAAAGCCTACAAAGTCTGGTGTATTAACTCAATCTACTGGGCTCTTCTGAGTTAGTGATAATTATGTCTTCATAGAGAAATTATTCCTAATTATTAATTTAATGAAATGTTTTGTTTTGTTTGGTTTGGTTTGTTTTACGGCATATCAACCTCAGTGGGCCATTTAATGCTGAAGAAGTTGTGAAATAAATTCATTCTTAATGGATAAGCTACACATTTCCCACACCCCCACTGGAACCTCACCATCAGATTTAATGTCATTCCCAGGACATGAAGACCCTCAGACCCGATTTTTAGCACCCGTATGATAAAAAGGGTTGCAACTTGCCACAAGGGCAATAGGGTTGCGGCAATCATATAGGTGCTAGGGCTTGACATGATCTGTCGATTAATCGGAGGATGCCTCTCCGACCACCCGACTTGCCTAAGTAGCGGTCTAAGTGGAGTGTTCCATGTCATGCACTGCTCAACCACCTGGGTACTATCCTTAAGCATCACGGGTTGCTACTCACGGCCTACAGGTGGTCGAATTGCGAGAGTCTTATCCCACTGCAGCTGTGCAGTCGATGTATTCTAACACCCCAGTATACACTACAATTTACCAGTAACTGGAGTGAGGAAAAAGCGTGCATTTATACTTTTACCAAGGGCATTAACACGAAGTAAAATGCAAACATTTCTGTACTGGATTTGAACTCTCGTCTTCGATTCAATATCCTAGGACGGGAAGCCTTATTCCTTATTTGAAGTACGAAATACTCTTCGTTATAATCATATCAGCAGCGAGATAGACTTTTATAGGACATCCATAAATTAATTAATTAAACGGGAATTATGCCATTTCAAGTACTAATCTTTTTCAATTATATGAGTGTTGGTGTGTACTGTGTCGCAGTTTCCCGGACACAGCTGCACGTTGCGTAAAGACCAACGCTGCTTTCCAATGTTTCTCGAAGATATTGATCCACAGATCCATGATTCATCGAACAAATAGCCTGCGTCTATATGATGCAACATTCGTGTCTTTGATTAATTGCAACAGCTGGCCATCACGAAAGAGAGAGGTGGTCAAGCATGACGCCTACTACCGCAAACCTCTGAGAACTCTCACCAGACAACGATAACTAAAGAACTGGGTTTCCAACAAATTTCTGTAAAATATTTGAAAATAATTTCCCTCTCTGTTGTAGAGTAGCTAACACACCTTCAGCACTCTACAAAATGGACTGGCTCATAGCAATACAATAGCCTACGATTTAAGTAGATTAACTGGTTGAATAATATTCAGACTGACTTTGCTGCGTTGGCTATACCAAACTGACCCTGCTCTTTTAGTGTGAGTTTGTCTTGTTATTTATTTGTACCTATTTATTCTAGGTTTGTATGTATCCGTTCAGCACCGGAAGCTGGTGCTCAATAAATGTGCTAAGCACACTATTCATCTGTGTATCGCGATGCAATACTATTAACAAAGGTGGCACAAGTATGATAGGCCATGTTTGAAAGCTGTAAAAGATTTGAAAATGATTCCACTATCTGTTAAAGAGTAGCTAGCACCTCTTCGGCACTCTACCAGATGGACTGGCTCATAGCCATAAAATAGCCTACGATTAAAGTAGATTAACTAGCTGAATAATATTCAGACTGACTTTGCTGAGTTGGCTATATCAAACAACTAGAAGAGACTGTCCCTGTACAAACTGACCTGGTAAGCTGCGGGAGCACCTCCAAAATGCAGGACTAGAATCCCTAAGATCCGGCTAACGACTGAATCAAGGATTGATAACAGCTGATTATAGAAAAATGATATATCAATGTGTCACAGAATCCTCGTAACAACACTCCTCAGGTTTGGAATTCAGAGTTTTTTTCTTATTTCCTACTGTTTCCCTTACCGCGGAGTTTCCGTGGTCTAAGAGATAACTTGATGGACTGCAAAATCATAATAAGCGAGTTAGAACTCCAGTCACACCATTACGTTCCGTTTCTGACTAATAACTTAGTGAACAGTAAACATCCTCATTCCCCAATCATGGGTTATATTGTACCTCTGGTAATCTATTACAGAGACGCCTTTTACATTAGATAATCAACGAAGGTTGATATGCTATTAAACAAATAAACCAAACCAAAACAGCCCGATTGCATTAACAACGCTAAAGATCCAAATTACTACAGCGACTGAATACAGTTAATCATCATAAAATCACCAATATATTCTTCGTAGAAAATGGACGCGTAAGCTAATTCAACCATTGTCAATGTTTCTGTTGTTGTTAACTAATCTATGAATTCTCTTTGACTCTTTATTCAATTACTGATTTTATGTTTATATGTTTTTTTTTAATTCTTTCCGTGATGTGGAATTTAGTATATCTCTTAGAATTGTGTCTGTTTGAGCGGAAGTGTTGTTCTATAATTATTTATTTGTTGTGATCCATTGATTTGATTCCGTGTCTATAATTATTTAGCTTAAAATAAAGAGGCCATTTTGACTTTCCAGCATATTGTTTTTAGCAGCCTGAACAGTCCAGTAGATAAACTACATTTTTGCTTCTGCAATTTGACAACGTAGTAAAATATTTTACTTGTTAATTAAATTAAACTACCACAACTAGAAAATTCAGCAAACACCGTATTCATCATCAGCAACTTTGGCGAATGCAGCATGAGTTTTTTTTTCTCCCAACTAGGATCTGTGTAAATCACCAAAATTTGGAAAGTAAATGTCCAACTTTTCTTTGTTTTGATAAATCTGTGTATATGTCTGATAGAGTTTAACTTTGTTCTCTTTGGGACGGCTTGTCAGATTACAAATGTCAAAATTCAGATCACGTCTTGTTTGTGTTGCCAGCCAATTTAGTTTCCCGATTATCTGTCTAACATATGTAACGTCTTTGTCATTGAGAGGTTCTTAACCGTTTCAATTGTTTCTATGTTCAAACTTCCTGGGGGCCTTTAACATCTTTATCTTGACTTATAATTACTCTATCCCTGAGTTGTTTTGCATCCAAGCCAACGTAACGAAACTCCAATTAATCTTGAGATTTGACAACAAGTTTAGGCTTGATTGTATCAATAACAGCCACCGGGGAAAAATGTTTATTCTTCCCCACCAAAAATCACCAACATGGGCTGAAATAGTACCGTTAATAATCATTAGATCAATGATTTTCACGGTGGATTTTTTTGACCACAATTGTGTCTGATCATTCATTTAAAAAGAAATACCCTGTATATCAACAGCTCTTCTGTACATTTTTCTTTGACTCCCCCCTCTCTCTCTCTCTCTCACACTCTCACACACACACACACACACACACACATATATATATATATATATATATATATATATATAGTGGTTAGAGTCGTGGAAAATGGACTCGTTGATTCGAGTTCAATTCCTAGACGAAGCTGTTGGCATTTCACATAGCGCTAATACCCTTGGGAAAGGTATGAATCCATATATTCTCCCTCCAGCTATGGGTTAAACAATAGGGAAAAATTGGCTCTTCAGTCTTGTCTAGGTAATCAGTCTAGGAGAGGGATAACTCTGAATTCAAAATTCCTGAGGTCGTTGATTGAGTTTGTGGCAACCCTTGATGCACCAATTCTTTCCTATCGACTCTGCCAAAAAATGTGGATGGTCCAACACAAGCCTTCACCACTATAAACAAATCACTGTGTGGGTGTTCATTGTGTGTATGAACCCTTATGCGTCAAAAATCGACGAGAGAGTCCATAATAAAATATATATATATATAAATATATATATATATCAAGAAAAATAGAATGCGACAATATGAAATTCTATAAAAAATGAAAAGAATAACACAGGTTTCATTGACGAGTGATATTTAATAAGCCAACACTGCAATCTTTCGGTTTGTTTAACAAACCTTCCCCAGGGTCTTTGTTGGTGTAAAGAAAAATAAATTATTCGGAAACTAAATTATGCATCCCTCTGCTTTTGGTATGTGGCGGCTTTTGTTGATATTCAAATATTCAAAAAGCAGAGGCTCGCAGAGTTGAGTAATGATTTCATTCTCTTTAAACAAACGAAAGCCCTGAGGAAGGTTTGTTTAAAAAAAACGAAACACTGCGGTGTCGGCTTATTAAGCATCCATTGTCAATGAAACTTGTGTTTATTATTTTTAATAAATTATATATATATATATATTATATATATATATATATATATATATATATATATATATATATATATACACGTGTGTGTGTGTGTGAGATTGTGTGTGTGTGTGTGTGTGTGTGTGTGTGTGTGTGTGTGTGTGTGTGTGTGTATGTGTGTGTAAATTTGAAGTGCAATATACACTCATTTTTAAGGATAATTCATGGGTGTTATCAGTTAAACATACACGCATATACACACATATGAACACATGATCTTCCTAAAAACAACTCAGAAAAACGCAATATATTGTGAAGATCAGTTGAAACTGAATAAATGTTTGAAATTTCAATTTGAAAAGTTGATACATAGATATAAGGAGCAATGTAGTTGCCTGGGATTAAAAAAAAATAGAAATAAATAACTTATCTGTATTTACATATGGATTAATAAAACTTCTTTTCTATTTACGTGTTTCAATATCTTATTTCTATATATTATTCTTTGAAGTTCATTATTTTATTCTCACTAATACAAAATATAAAAACACCCTCTGGGCGATGTAAAAATAGATTTTTGAAACATATTGCCTGAGGGGTGGGAGTAAAAAATTCAATGTCAGTGAGTTTGTACCCTAAGTAAGTAAAATCATTCAAATTCATTAAAGGATTAATAAATAAAACAATTTAAAAATATAAACTTTAAATATGTATTAAAATAAAACAAAATATATATATATATATAATATCATTCATGTATTTATTAAAACTTGTTTTAAAAAACAATGAGGACTGTCTAATGTTGCATGTTCAAATTTTGAGTGTATTTTTTCTATGTTATGACGATTTTGGGTAATGTGACGTAAACAGTGACGTAATTTTTGTTGCAGACAAAAACCGGAAGCGAATCTCATTATTAATAGAGATTCTTGTTTGTGTTTTATTTATTTACTTTTTATTATGCTTTATTTTTTTTAAGTAGTAACAGTTTATTGTATATATATATATATATATATATATATATATATATATATATATATATATATATATATATATATATATATATATATGGTGGCCAAGAAGTCACTAATTAACGCTATGGGAAATGCAAAGAGCATCGTCCAAAATTTGAACACGTCTCGACGTGTCTATTTCCTATCCTACACCCATGACCTTATGGCAAACTATGTATATTGTATAATGAATCTCCTATCTTACGTAATTCTATAATCAAAAATATATGATATCTGTTCCCTCAGTGACTTCTTGGCCACCATATATATATATATATATATATATATATATATATATATATATCTTAAAAGCCTCTCTATCAGAAAGACATTTTTCTAGCTTCTCCAAACAATGGCACAATATGTAAATTGTAATGACACTTTATTAAATTTTTATTAAACTTGAACAATATTATTCAAACAGTTAACAGTTCTCTTCAATACAATGAAATAGTTTGTCTATTTGGAATTCATTGCAAATCTGCATCATAAATTACATTTTTGGCTTTCATATTTGGTGTCAGTACAACAATAGCTTGTTTCCATTCCCGATCCGTGAACTACCAGCATAGAGCTGCCTGTGAAAAAAAGCCGAGTACCATTAGCTTAAACGAGGTTACTTTCAATGGTTGTCCGTGGAAGGTATTGATTTACATTGCATATAACACCCTCACTGGAAATTGAAGTCTTTTGAATTAAAAAGGAAGATCTGGTGGAATTAAGCAGATTCTCAGAATTAAAACTCTTTCCTCTTTTCCTGGACCAGGAAGTATCTCCGCTGCCAAGAGATAAGGATTATTCTTTTTGACAATTAACCTTGTTCCATTAGAAAGCTTTGGAGGAGTCAGAATTCTCAATAGCGTAACTGGAACATTTTCGTTTATTTCCAGCTAGTGTAATAGCATTTCAGGAAGATTCAATGATTTCAATAACTCTATTGGGTACGCTTATTCGAGCAGAGTGTAAATGGAAAAGTACTTCAGGTCACTGAATTTAAGTATTTCATTAATAACTATTTAAGCTTAGCTTTTAAAAGTTCAGTGATAATTATTATGTGACCAACATTGGATTTAACAATTGATATCGATCATTTCCACATTTATTCATAAATTATAATTATTTTTTAAAGATAAAAAAATTAGTCACATTACGTCAGGTAAAAAATCACCGAAAACAATCGCAGTAATGTAAAATTTGGGTATCTGAAATTTCAAGATTGCGGTTTCCAGATTTGGCCCAGAATGTTCTAAATTTGAGTCGGAATAATTATAAATATGGTATATGATTTAAAATTGTGACCCATCTCCAGACTAACATTTGCATATATATATAATATATATATATATATATATATATATATATATATATATATATATATATATATATATGTGTGGTGTGTGTGTGTGTGTGTGTGTGTGTTAAATTAGACGAAGAGTCAATGACACTTGTCATTTTGTCGACAATGTCATCATCTTATACATATATATATATATATATATATATATATATACATATATATATATATATACACGCATATATATATACGCATATATATATATATATATATATATATATATATATATAATATATATATATAACGTTTGCTACTCAATAAAGAATATTCAAGAAAATAAATTCTTTGTCCCATATTCAATTTAAAGCTAAGTACGTCCGCTAGCAAATCAATGAAACTGAATAAATAAAAGTAAAGTCACTTTTTCTTCGATCGTTGTAGACATCATGGAAATGTGTGATATTGTTTTTTTTATATATATATTTACTAATAAGAGCTCATTTAATTTCGCTTAATTAACCTGTTGACACCTATCTTCAAGGCACGACATTTTTTGTCCGCCTTCTTGCCACAAGGAGGTGGACAAGTCGACTACAGCCTTTCACTGAAATGCACTTCCTTCTAATTAGTGAAGCAAACCTAACATAAGAATTCGTATGAGGTTGTATGCTGACATTAATTGATTAGATTCACAAAGGTCAGGATTAATTACATGTCTTCAGAATTCGATGTGTTGATGAAAAGTTCTCAGACAGACCAAATAGGAATTATAGTTTTTGTTTTTTACATTTTTGAGGGTTTAATGACCTTGAAAGCAGTGTTGAGCACCGTAATAAATATTTTTGAAAAAGCAAAACATTTCCTGGTATAAGATAGAATTGTCCATTTTCCTTCGTGTTGATATTGTGTTCTAACTTTACAAATGTCACGTTTTAAAATCATATAACCACATATATAACTAGAATTAGAATATACATAATATAATTTAGAATATATATAATATAATATAAAGAAAATTATTGCATGATATATACATGATATATCTATTAATAATGGAGATTCGCTTCCGGTTTTTGTCTGTAACAAAAATTACGTCACTGCTTACGTCACATTACCCAAAATCGTCATAACATAGAATAAATACACTCAGAATTTGAACATGCAACATTAGACAGTCCTCATTGTTTTTTAAAACAAGTTTTAATAAATACATGACTGGTATTATATATCTATATATAGTTTGTTTTATTTTAATACATATGTAAAGTTTACATTTCAAATTGATTTATTTTTAATCCTTTAATGAATTTGATGATTTTACTTACTTAGGGTACCAACTCGCTGACATTGAATTTTTTACTCCCACCCCTCAGGCAATATGTTTCAAAAGTCTATGTTTACATCGCCCGGAGGGTGTTTTTATATTTTGTACTAGTAATTAGAATATACATAATATAAATTATTATCAAATGTCACGTTGTAAAATCATATAACCACATATATAACTGGAATCAAATGGTTCTACCACAGCAACCTAATTCTACAACCATAATTTGAAAGCACTTGTGAAGCGGTTATCGTCGTAAGAAATGGAATGGGTGACCGAAATACAAATTCTGGATCAGGCTATTTGCGTTGTATTGCTGGCCTTGGAGAAAACATGAGTAAATAAAGTCTCCCCTAATCTATGGGTAAACAGTAGTGCATACGTTTATTAACCTTGTTCAAGCAACTACTGTGTGAGAAGGAAAGGAGATTTAAATTAACAGCAGATATTTCATATTCCATGTATACCATTGGCATTGGTAATTCACTTCTTGCTGGAGTTGATAGCAATAAGGAATATTGATCTCCCCTAACGAACGAGTGACACTTCACTGTAAAAATGCAGTATCAAACAACAACATGACTGCTTGAGGAAATACAACTAGTAGACAGTTAATTCTATATCTAACGTACCCTGGTTGGTGTAAAAGGAAAACGAATATTGTTGTTTTAAAATATATTTAACTGTTTTTGTTGTTGTTATATTTCGTTGTTCCTAAGATTTTGGGATATATAATATATATATATATATATATATATATTATATATATATATACATATATATATGTGTGCGTGCGTGTATGTGGGTCTGTGTGTGTGTGTGTATGTGTGTGTGTGTGTATTATATTAAGAAAATTTAAAAAACACAGGTTTAAATAAATTAAGTGGTAAGTTTATTAGCCGACGATGCAGTGTTTCGGTTTATTAATTAGATCTTCTTCAGGGCATTTGTTGATATAAGGAAAGGTAATCAACAATTTTTATCACTGACTTATGAGAAAAAACTGCGATAGTCCTTGTTTATCAGTCCGTTCAAAATTTGAAGTTTGAAGAAACTGGAAATGTGGACGGTTTGATATATGACGTCAAATATTCTTCTTTTATGGTGTGAGTATGAGTGTGTGCGAGTGTATGTATCGAAAAAAGACATTGTGCATATATATATATATATATATATATATATATATATATATATATATATATATATATATATGTGTGTGTGTATGTATATGTGTGTGTGTGTGTGCTCGCACTGTGTGTGTGTGTGTGTGTGTGTTTTCAATATATTTCATTTCTAACCCATGATCCTTATCTCCCATGATGCATGGAGATTAACAATTTTCAAAAGCAACATACTTCTTATTCTAAAAAAAGGAAACTAACATTGTCTGATATTTTATTTTCAAAATTAAAATGAATGTAATATATTTTCTCGTAACATGTTGATCCATTTCTTTTTTGTAAACCAGTCTTATCAGATATCTCTTCTGTCGAATTCTGAAAAAGTGCTCACATCAGGTTTTTTCTTATTTTATGTTTTCTGTTTTTTTTTAAAGAAATTTCACCTTTTAACTGTGTCAGATCTCCTACAGTTCTAGTTGTAAAACCGCTTGACTTTTAGTTTTTACAAAATAAATTTCTTTGAAAAAACTTTCTGACAATTGTAAAGA
>CM042140.1:108785053-108787553 GCA_023376005.1 Doryteuthis pealeii
GTATTCAATGCACAAATATTTAAAGAACCAAAACTCATAATAAGGATATGTTTGTGTCTCATACATTCATTTATTAATACAATAATACCGAAATAGGGTTCGTTATCTCAGTCGGTAAAGCATTCGACTTTAATGGCAAGGTTTTTGGTTCGATACTGGTCAATTACCCACTCTCCACATGATTAACAAATTTGGGTAATATGATATGTGTCGTACATCATCTGGGAGTTGACGGTATTTGTGGTGCCCCACCTCAACAAAAAATAATCTCCTTAGTCTAGCAATAGCCAACAGGGGAGAGACTGCCTCACTGTTGGGGTCTTACCATCAATAGGCCTCTCCATGACAAGTGAAATGTGTTGATATATCTGCACTTAGAAACTAGTTAACTTTTATTGTTTCGCAAATTGTTATCATCATTTTGAAGAATACATAATTCCACTTCTAAACACTGCCTGCAGTCCTATTGACCAACTTTATGAACATAGTATTTTTTCATAATCTCCCATCTTATTATTTGGGTTTGTCTTTTGTTTCAGATAAAGTGGTATCTATCTATCTATCTATCTATCTATCTATCTATCTATATATATATATATATATATATATATATATATATATATATATATATATATATATATATATATATATATATATACATTTTGACAGCATTTACTCCTTTATACATGTTTGCTTGAATGCAACAGACATTTCATGTGTGACAAGTTTATTTTCGATCTCTTCAAATTTGCATATGTCAAAATACAACTATATAAAAAAAAAAATTTAAAAAAAACATTTTTTAACTTTATATTTCCCATCGTGTGAAAACGCTTCACGTTTATATAAACGCTAAAAAAATTACTGGTTTTTAAAATCTCAACCATTTCACGACTGTTTTTTAAGATCTCAGCCATTGGACTCATCTGAAGATTGCATTACCATGAAACTTCAAGTTATGAGTGTAAATCCATAATATTACCATTGATATATATATATATATATATATATATATATATATATATATATATATATATAGAGAGAGAGAGAGAGAGAGAGAGAGAGGGAGAGAGAGAGAGAGAGTCAGTGAGAGAGAGTCAGTGAGGTTTACCTCAGTCAGTAGGGTGTCCGCCTAGAAATCACAAGGTTTTTGATCGATATCGACCCACGCCAACTCAGCGTATGAGTAGCACAAGGAACTCTACAGTAAAGTGAGGAACTGATGGTAGGAGTGACGCTCCATCTCAGATACTAATATAATCTCCTTGCTCTAGCGCTTGTGAAATTGAGATAGACTCACTCGCCGTATGGCTCATACCGACATTTGACCGCCCCGACGTCTTTACTTACTTTTATGTATATAGTTGTGTTTTGACTTATGAATGTCGCAAATGATGGGTTTTCTGAGTTAATCGAATTGTCATTAAGTCGATTTTTTTTCCTTTGCGTAGGCGCCTAACCATTTATCAGGTGTTTAATTTCTTTGTTTAAATCTATTCTATTTATCAGATTGCCATGTAACTTTTAAATAATCATAGACAAGTCATGTTGATCTTTAATATTTATAATATTTTCTCATGATGCAATTGGAATTCCACCTGTTCACTTGTACACAGCAGCTTAATGCTTTTCGAAAAAAAAAAAAAAACTTTCAACTTATATTGTCAGCCATGTAGATGTTATTATCTTAATAATTCAGTTATTTCTCTATCTCACATTATGATAGAAAACAAAATAACATATAACAGAAATAATTATACAGAACAGAATAGAAATGAACAAGAGAAAATAATAAGGAGTTCGGGAAAATGATTGCTTGCAAACGTGATATATATATTTACCAACCCCTCCACACGAGCAGGATTCGACACAAGGTCAATTTCTTAAGCGGAGTTTAACAGGTTTGAATTCAGAGTTTCCCTTCTCCTAGACCGGTTGCCTAACCAAGGTTAAAGAGTCTAGTCTACCCTACTATTTACCCATAGCTGGAGGGAGAGTAGGATTCATATCTTTCCCAAGAGTATTAGCGCTAAGTGAAATGCAATTACCACGTCCAGGATTTGAAATCGGGGCGACGAGTCCATTTCCCATGACTTTAACCATTACACCAAGCGCTTCCTACGTGATATACGTTCGTCATTCTCATGAAGGCTAATATTCAGTCTAGAATAATATCTTTACCGAGAGTATTACGGTGAAAGTGAATGTAATGGCGAGAACTGGAGTTCAAAATCGCTTGTTACGATGTCGCAGTCCAGCACGTTAGCCACTATGCCACGAAGACTCGCCGGTATATTCATTGTGTTATAAAATCGATGTACGATAAATTTATCACTGGCAAAGTATTTGTGGCTAAATTCAGAATTGAATCATTGCTTTTAAAAATTCAATGAAATTAACAAAAGTGGTAGGGTTAGGGTTAGGGTTAGAGTTAGGGGAAACTATTATCATAAGGACAATTAACTTACCTGAGATAAATTTTTCTTGCGATCAGTTTACC
>CM042140.1:108792553-108825053 GCA_023376005.1 Doryteuthis pealeii
CTTGTTTAGCTCCCGTTAGAATCCAGCTTGTTCATCTGTACAATAGCAATGATACGGCTACGGTGTGGAAGAATTCTCGCTTTATCTTGAGATCAGATTTCCATATGATTGATAATATTTCATGCGAGCGTTAAAAGCATACCAAGAAACAAATTAGTCGATCCGAATATTTAAATGAGTCAAATCAAAGAGAGTGTTTTCAAGGAATCATGCCCTAACTGATAGTTTAGTGCGATAGACAGATATTACCTACGAGGAGTATGCAGTCGGCGGTTTCTAAGCGAGGGGACAGATTAGATATAAATTGCTTTAAATGCAACACGCACGTGTATGTACATCAACATGTGTGAATTAAATCGACAAGAGATACGATAATCTGTTGATATACCTTTGGGATACTTACATAATCAGTTCTTCAGAATCAAGCAAAATATCTATTTACTATAGTAGGCTGAGTACATCAAAGACGACAAATGTTAGGCTTCGTGTATTAATATACACGATAAGTTGTAGTTTACAACCCTACGTATATATGCTCGTAGCTTAGATTACTACTGCACTGAGCCAAAAGTAGGGGAAAATCCTCAAAGATCGAAATGATATTAATCATTAATCCTTTTCTCGGGATTCAGCTTGGTAATCCTTCCCCATAGTAAGATAATCTGTAAGGTAAGCGACACCTCTCGGTCAGAATCAAATGAAAGATCATTTGATTTCATATCTAGTGCTCTCTCTACTCACCTATTGAAACAGCCGTTATGATACAAGATAAAATTATATATATATATTATATATATATATGAGTAAGAAAAGGTGGAATGAAAACATCACACAATGCTGTTAAAGAAGAAAACAATTTATAATATAATCATAGCTTATATTGATCAATATTTCGATTTTACAAAAATCATCATCAGAGCTCATTCACTCCCGTAGTTGTTTGGGTCGGATAGGAAAGTCAAAATGAGTTTACAAAACAAAAAACCTTAATACTGCAAAAAACGAAAGACGTTACAATATTCACCAACGTGGGCATTTCGCGCCATATATATGTCGGTCATGATCCATGTATATCTTTTGACAACAAATGTAGCGAATTTTTGAGATGTTGGCAACAAGGCGAAAATATATATATATGTGTGTGTGTGTGTGTGTGTGTGTGTGTGTATATATATATATATATATATATATATATATAATACATATAGTAAATACCGCAATAGATCCGCCAAACCGTAAGTATATTTCCCTCTACCACACGTATACACAATTTACCCTTATTATTGTACCTCATTCATTGGCATTTAAGCCAAAGAATTACGCACAATAAAATTTCACTCACTATAACACACCAACTAGCTTTTAATACGTTACACCGTTATAGTACGTCATATTACGTCCAGCAGGAAATATTATACCTGTCTACATTGTACAATAATATCATACAAATATAATGTTCACATTGCATCACTAACACAATACATAACACGGTCATTATTATTAACAGCATAATAAAAATACATTATATTAATCGCACAAAACATACGTAACCAAGAATACCTAACACAAATACGCATATTCATACGCACACACACGCGTGGATCCGATCATAATATCACAGTCTTCACGCATTTTCATGGGCAAGCGCATGACAAGATACGCACAAACAAAAATACGCACACAAAAAGCGCATTCGACATCACGTCAACACGTAAACACGAGAATACAGTTAAAAACGCGCACCTTTAACTATTTATACCATTTCTATCATAAAAAAAAACAATTTCGTTTACCTGACGAATGCGTTATCAGGAAACCATTGGTTGTAAATACTGTCCCCATGTAAATAAATAAAAGCTAAACTTTTTATTTGTTCAGTCATTCATATATATATATATATATATATATATATATATATATATATATATATATCTTTTTCCCTCGCTTTCTCTCTCTCTCCTCTCCCTCACTCTCTCTCTCACTCTCTCTCTCTCTCTCTCTCTCTCTCTCTCTATATATATATAATATATATATATATATATATATTGAGTATTCTCCAAGGAAGCTATCATTTAAGCAGGAGTTGTTGAAGACCACTATAGAATATTGCTTCTTTATAAATTACAACTGTAAACTTTTAAGATTTCTTGTTGTTTTTCGTGTAACGGGATCCACATGGTAGGTCGCTCTGTCAGCTGGGGCGTTAGAATGAACCGATTGCACCTCTGCAGAGGGGCAAGATTCCCCCAAATGGAGCCACCTTGTGCCCGTGGATGGTGACTCGTGATGCTTAAGAACGGAGTCATGGTGGATGAGCAGTCCATGACCTGCAGCACACCACTTATAACCTTACTTAGGCTAGACGGCCGGTCGGAGAGGCCCTGCGATCAATCGGCTCGTCATGTCAAGCCCTAGCACCTATATGATTGCACCAACTCGCTGACATTGAATTTTTTACACCCACCCCTCAGGCAACATGGAGGGCGTTTTTTTTATTTTGTACTAGTCATTGTAATGTCAATAAATACTACACAAATGCATTGACCTCTTTATATCTGCAATTGTAACGTTATTAAAAGTAGCACCGCGTTTAAAAATCTAAAAACTAAAATATAGACTGCTTTATATGATCGAGACAAACCTTGAAAACACCGGAGTTGCCTTTGTTACAGCGTTTGTTTAAGAAAGAATATAATACGGACAATTTAAGTGCAGCTATTTATACCATTCTAGTGAACCGAAGTAAATAGAACTCAATTCATATAGCATGCACAGAATAAATCTCTTTCAACAGAAGTTGATAATCGATAAGTTTCTGAAAGATTATATGTTAAAAAATATGTCATTTGGAAGATTTAGTCTGAGGAAGCGGAGATGGATTACAAGGCCTAGTGATTCCAAGCAATTACTCGCAAGGGAAAATACCAGAAGTACATGATTGGAATGTTTGATAAGAAGGACATATTTTAGGCAGTATTAATTAATAATCAATGAGGTACTTTCGTTGCATTAATTTCAATAAAATGTACATTTGTTTAACTTGCTGTGTCTGTAAGGAATTTTATATGAATATTCTTTAGCTCATTAGTTTAATTTTCCCCAACTGCCAAAAAACTGTGGGCCAGAAGTTTGCCAAAATTTCAATTGCGATAAATCTGCGAGACTAACATGCTAATCATTAAACCATGATGGGACGCTTAATAGGTATTTAGCCAACGTGCTCACCACGGCGATGATATGACACACGGTCGTAAGTGTAAGGCACCCGGCGAAGATTGAAATCGCTATTCAGTTGTAATAGATCTGCGAGACAAGCATGTTAACCATTACACAACGATGGGATGCTCTAAATGAGCGAAAGAGTACATTTATACAAGAAAATGTGTTGTATAGCCATCGTATCGCATATACCCAACATCGCATATACCCAAATGATTCTTAGGATATTTTTGTAGGTAAAATAAGAGATAAGAATATGGTCATGATAGATAATGTTTGGTCAGAGAGGTGAATTATTAAGTTCTTCAATGATACGAGCGCATATTTATACAGGAAATACTGACAGGTGTTTTTAAAAATTCGTAACTGCGGTATATATATATATATATATATATATATATATATATATATTATATGTGTGTGTGTGTGTGTGTGTGTGTGTGTGTGTGTGTGTCGTGCCGGGTTATCTCAGTCGGTAGAGCGTCAGCAAAGGAACCACAAGTTTCCGGGTTTGTCAGCGACACTCGCCAATTCGTATGAGTAGCCCAGGTTTATGTGTTAAAGTAAGGAGCTGACGGTAGTCGTGGCTCTTCATCTTAGATGCAAAAAACAATCTCCTTGGTCTAGCGCTAGTTAAAGGGTGATATACTGCCCTGCTGATACCGACATTAGGCAAACCACGACGACTTTAATATGTATACATATATATCATCATCATGTCGCGCATGTAGCACGGATATCCATGATAAATCTCTCGCCAAATTCCCCTATCATTCATTGCCTCTAGAAGCTCCTCTGCGCAGCAACCAGCATCCGTGCATAGTTGGTCAATGTAGGTCCTTGCTGGGCGGCCCACACTAGCATGCCCATGTGTCCTTGCTTCTCAAGCAGAGCCCTGCATGCTTAGTCCGTCTTACTCGGATGTTTTGTGAGATGGGGGAAGGTGGCAATACTGCTGCTTCCTTGTCGCTTTAGCTTGTCAGTGAGATCTGATTTCCATATGATTGATAATCTGTTTGTCGCTGGCCATGCCTTTCCTATTCGTGTATTAATATCGCTCTTCTGTGGATGAGATGTTGCACCCCCCACACACATATATATATATATATATATATATATTGAAGAAATTTAATCTCTCTCTCTCTCTATATATATATATATTATATAATATATATATATATATATATATATATATATACAGAATTGAACATGGCCACGACTTGTAGATATGGCCTGGCTCTTACCATATTTTCCGGTCCTACAGTTTCTAACAATGTGTTTGAGGACACGATCAAACCAATGATATTTGTTTAATAACACGATAACATATTACCAGAACTGTCTGACTTTGATGAGAAAGTTTCACATATTTAATATTTATATATGATCAAGAAATAAGGTATATATATATATATATATATATATATATATATATATATATATATATATATATATATATACAAGATGTGTCAAAAAGTGTAGAGACTTTTTGGCACACCTTGTATTCTGAAAAAACTAACTATCGATTCATTTTTTCAGAAGACAAAGGGGGTCAAAAAGTACGAAGTTTAAAGCTGTATTTACCAATATAGCAATGGAGAATGAATAGAACGTGTGTCCAAAAGTACAAAAAAATCAATGCTCTATTGAAACACATTATATATATATATATATATGTGTGTGTGGTGTGTGAGTGTGTGTTTATATATATATGTGTGTGTGTGTGTGTATGTGTGTGTGTGTGTGTCTCTCTCTCTCTGACTGAGGGTACGTTTTAAAGTATATATATATATATATATATATATATATATATATTATATATATTTTCACACGTACCCTCAGTCAGATACACACACACACATACACACACACACACACATATATATATATGTGTGTGTGTTGTGTGTGTGTGTGTGTGTGTGTGTGTGTGTGTGTGTGTAAATATATATAGATATTAAGTGATAGAGATGGCTCGATATACCTAGTCAGACATATTTTTAAAACATATGATAATGTTTATAATCTCAGAAATTCCTCACAGTGAACCAAAGTGAATCAATTGATATGAAATCCTTGAGACTGGTATCTAAAAAAAACTTAATTTAGATGCATACTGATCCGCGCAATTACCTCTCGTCTGAGAGGAAAAATAAAAAGGAAAGAAAAGAAAAAAGAATAAAAGAAAACTCCTACACATATATATGTCCATTCCTTCCATTAAAGATTATAACAACGAATTTTGTTAATATAGTATGCAACGAAGTTTGTATAAACTCATGAGTTTGTTCTTCATGTGTCTCGTCCGCAATGGCTGAACATATAGCCATTGAACTTTGATACACGAAACCAGGGATCATAATGTATATTTAACATTAGTATATAAGCATGAAAAGAAAAAAAAACTGAAAAATTAATGATCGCTGTCTGAAAAGAAATTTAGTAGGAGATATAATATTCAGAATTCCAGAAATAAAACAAAATATATATTCTGAACATATTTTATTGCATACTTAAAGTAAATCTATAACACCCTGTAAGACAATAGGTTTTTTTTTTTCTTTCTTTTTTTTTTACATATGTTTAAGGTATTACAGAAATTTAAAGCCTTAATTGTTTTTTTGTTTTTTTTATTTTGCTCCAACAATATTGATATTCACATTTGTTACATTTAAAAGTGAAACGATATTAATGTTGTTTCACTTTAAATCCCCTGCCATTTTAAATGCTCTCAACAAATGAGAAATACATGGCGTCTCTCTCGGCACCCATAAAATTGTTGTCAAGAATTTAATACATATTTGTGACAACTGATTGCACACCACGTCATCCACCCCTTTCGTTGTTTGTTCTCAGTGGAATAAAAGTTTGGAGGAAATTATTTAAACATGATTTTGATTCTCACCACGTTGGGATCCGTGTGGCATACGGAAATGTGTAGTTATAAGTTAGATGCTGTATTTTTATGTTTTTGAGAAAAATCAAGAGTATGCTGCAGCTCAAAATACTTGATGTGATATAAAAGAACTAGGCTCAGTTTTGGATACAGAGAAAAAGAGGAAAATTAGGTAAAAAAACAACTGTCGGATCCAACTCAACGATAATTGTGTTCCCTAGCGTTATAATAATTAGATAGGAAAATTTTTAACTAAATATATGTATGCAAAATATTTGTATAAGATACGAATATTTGATATCACATAACGGTGTGTACAGAAAATCTCTTTAGAAAAAGTACGCAAAAATGTAAATATACCATATAAATATTTACCGAACCCGTTCACCACAGGGGTGATGTAACAGAGGGTTGCAAGTAATGGACATCCAGCGAGTATTGAACTGGCTATTCAGTTTGTAATGGATCTACGAGACTAGCTTGCAATTAATTACACTATTATAGGATGCATAGGTATTTACACAAGCCCTTCGCCACGGGGGGGGGGGGGCATGTGTCTCAAGGTTGCAAGTATGCAGGTTCCAGTGAGGATCGAAATCACTATCCAGTAATAATGGATCTGATGTAAATATAAATTTTATGCAATTCCTTAACTTCTAAGCATAAACTAACTCTATATGTGTTGACGTTAAATTCATTTAATCAGACATTTTCAGACATTTTGTTCAGGGTTTAAAATACTTCGTTACTGACATTACTCATTTGAAAAGATTAAAATCAATCTTCCCCTGAAAAAACAGTGTTTTGATTATTTTTGTATGTGTACATGAAAAACGTTCCCCTATGAAGAATGGTGACGAATAATATTTAAAACTTTATCAGCAATGCGACCGTCGGCAAGCTGAACATATAAAATCTGAAAATATCATGAATAGAATATTTCGTCAAAAAGTGCAGGCAACTTGCATCAAAGTAGAAAAATAAATATTTGACAACACGTGAACTCATTGGGTTGTAAGTTCATGATGATATTAAAGCTTATGTTTTGGAGTGAAACATTCGGATTAGCATTCTCATAGCTATAATTGTTACATCGAATTATTAGATAATGTTAACGTGTCATTCATCTCAAATAATTAATCAACAATAGTATCATTCAGTTGCATATGGAACTGGAAATTGTTTAATTCTCTGTGTCAGAGAATTTTAAGTGTACTTCTCAAATGGAAATATATCAGTGATTTGCTGTGTTTTTGCTGGTACGTCTCTACAAAATATTTCTAAGAAACACGTGTAGCTAATTTTTCTCATTGCATCTTTTTTTTTAATATAGAACATTTTGGAGGTCCAACGCAGCTTACCAATCTAGTTTGTGCAGAGGCGGTCCCTTCGTGTCTAGTAGTTATTTGGACCTACCAAAGACGTCACCTTCACCAAGCCCTCGCTGTAAGTCTCAACAAAATTGGGAAAACTGGTGTTGTTAAGAATTTCGAACCGACATGCGCATTTAGATATTACCCTTTACAATGTCTACCTTTCTTCAATAACTACCGGGCAACGCCATCTCTTAATGATATTTTCATTCTGACCAGATATATGAGGTCTGACATCAATCGCGAATTAGCATATTGCACTCTCTATAACCGGGAGCAAGTTTCTGTAAACAATTACTAGGGTCATTAAATAAATATGGTGTATTTTGCCTAAGGAGTTGAGAATAGGAATCCGTGTTTACAGTTGCAAGATACATAAGTGTTTTTTATTCATTAATATATGCAGAAATCTAAAATCAAATAAATCACTTTTAATATGCAATAGACAAAATAATAGAAGAACCCTGTGTTTCTTTTATGTTCTAAACACTCACATAATTGTAATTCGACTTAGCCTAAATATTCACATGAAGGGGAAATATAATTTTTTGTTCAGCCCACAAAGTTTTGACAGAAAAATAATGAGAAGCGAACATCTCTTGGAATTCAGGTGTTAAAAAAAGAACTAAAAGGAAAAGAAGGAAGAAAAAGAAGCAAAAATAAAAATAAGAAAATGAAAAAAACAAACAAAAACATCGTTCATAAAGTTACAGAAATCAACAAGAAATAGATTAGTGTCAGTGAAAATCAATAATTCCCTCAAAAATTATTTCTTGTTTTTTTTTTTTTATAACTAGCTTGAAAAAAAAAATTCCAGTAGAAAAGTGTGCAAAATATTGAAAAAGAAATAACTAAATAAACAGTATTCGGATTTCGGATGAAAAAGAAACGGCTAAGACTCACGTGCACGGACATATGGGAGACAAAAAAAATGCCCAGAAAGCACGCAGACATAGAGGGAATCATACAGATTCAAATACACACATTTCTCTCGTGTAAAAATAGAATGAAGTAATTGAAAATGTATCCAGAAGATTATTGTATTATCAACATAATGAAATGATATGATGACAGGATCAGGCGTAATTCCTTTTCCTGCTTTCCTGTTTTACCCAGCTATCAAATGTTTTATTTGGTTCTGGGAATATTTTGTATACGCTTCAGAATCAAAGTCGATAAGCATCATTTTGCTAAGTAAATTTAAGACAATTACAATATAATGACGCATTATGTATACATACAAGGTGTGTCAAAAATGTATCGATATTTTTGTAATTTTTGACACACCTTGTAGCTTGAAAATAATTAACGTTTCATTCATTGTTCATTTTTATCTTGATAAATGCAGCTTTAAGCTTAGTACTTTTTTAACACAACCTTGTATTCTGAAAGAAACATAATGAATGGAACGTTATTGTTTTCCAGAATCCAAGGCGTTTCAAAAAGAACAAAAAGAAATCGATATTTTTGACACACCTTGTATAATAGCACAGGTATGATTGCTACAGATAATTATTTATCATAAGTTAGGAATTAAGCCAATAATTTCTTATGTTCAATGCAAAAATACTTTTATTACTGACATTGGTTGATTGCAAAATGTCTAATTATGAATTCCAATAATACATGGGTGCTTTGCATTAGATAATTTACGATTTCTGACTCTTTCTTCATTTCTTTAATGCTGACGTCATTCGTATTTTCTAAGCAAGTGCTTATATGCTTTCAGGTAACTATGACAATTGGATAATAATATACATTTATTTTACACACTTATACGGATACAAGAATTCCTATCTATATTACTATTTTTCAAAAATAGTTATTTCTTATCGACTGATCCTATGTAATAAGAGCTGTTTAGCTCAATCGGTACAGTCCGGCAAGGAATCACAATGTTCCTGGTTCGATACCGGTACACGCCAACTCAGCGTATGAGTAGCATAGGGATCTGTGTGATAAAGTGAGGAGCTGAGGTTAGATATGGCGCTCCACCTCAGATGCTAAAATAACATCCCTGGTCTAGCGCTAGTGAAAACGATATAGACTCCCTCTTTGTATGGCTCATACCGATATTAGGTCCCCTGGCGACATTTTATTCCTATGTAATATGAATAATTCTCAGACATAACAACTGAACAGACCTGAGAATATTGGTAATGAAAGAAAGACTTCACAAAGCTCAAAATTGCAAAAATAATAATGTACATAATTAGGATATCAAGTAACTGCAAACAATGTGTTGTAAATGATAATAACTTTAAGCAACTACTCTTTATTACAATGATTTGAATTCAGTTAAATGGTTTCACATATTCCTATATAACATTCTAATTCTTTTTAATTATAATCAGTTCTTTGCACACAGTTGTAATGTGTCACGCATTTCGCAGCCAATACTATTTATTTTCAAGATACCTATTTGACCCATATAAATGATCCTAGCAGGATCTTGGTCAGTGTGGAACTGGAAGTAAGAGCAATCATGTAGAGACTATGAACTCCAAATAACTCATTGACTGGAGCCGTTTAGTGTCATATCAGGGACAGTTATTGATTTTACTTTACTCATTGTCCAAAGGCAACCGTCTGACACCAGACCATACATTCATCAGCAGCGGGCTGGCATCGTCTTCTTGCATTGGCTGATTCATATAACAGTTGTAGTGGGAAGTGCGAGGTGTAATGGTTAAAGTCATGGGAATAGACTCGTCGCCCCGAGTTCAAATCCTGGATGTGGTAATTGCATTTTCACTTAGCGCCAATACCTTGGGAAAGTTATGAATCCTACTCTCCCTCCAGCTAAACATAAATAGTAGGGCAGACTGGGCTCTTTAAGCTTGGTTAGGCGACCGGTCTATGAGATGGAAAACTCTGAATTCAAACCTATTGAACTCCGCTTAAGAAATTGACCTTGTGTCACATCCTGCTCGTGCGGAGGGGGATATATATATATAATATATATATATATATATAACAGGTTGTAGAGGGAATAGAGATTTTTAAATCAACTTATATCCCAATAATCCATTGAATATATGTTGCTTAACTGAATATTGAATTATCAGTGATTATCAAAAATCTTATAACTTTCTTTAAAAATCATGTCTGCTATATCTTGGCCTACGGAAATAATTATAATATACATATTTTACCAACCCTACCGCATGTGTCACAAGGTCAATTATCAACAGGTTTACATTCTGTTTTTTCCTTCTCATAGACCTCTTGCATAGCAAGATTAAAGATTCCAGATTGCCCTACTATTTACCCATAGCTGAAGTGGAATAGTTGGAAGCATACTTCTTCCAAATGTGTTGACGCTATGTGAAATGCAAGCAACCTCATCCAGTATTTATACTCGTCTCCCTGTGTCCATTTCTTCCGATGATTGTCATTAAATCACGCGTCTGTTTCATAATAACATTTTAAGCAGAAAATAATGATATCATCGTTAAAGAGCCGTGTTCTGTGTATGATACTAAACTATATCTGGTGATGTGCCTTGTTATATATTGGGGAATAATCCCTTCCGTTCCGTTAATCATAAGTCCATTCTAACCCGGAGTGATATTACTTCAGAAATACATCTATGGATCAAATAGATCTGTATGAAAATCTTAAACTACCTTTAAATTAGATTAATACATTACTTCTTAAAGCATTGACAGTGTAACAAAGTATGAGGACTTTCCAGTTTGAAATGAGTGAACGTCTATTTTTAAAATCGAATAATTCCCCGATTTTTGGTAATCGGGGGTAGTGATTTGGTTTTGTAAAATACATCTATCATGTCACAATTTTTGGTATCTAGACTAAACACGCGTAATGTCGCAAACAAGTACTAACATTTTTAAAGTAATTTCTCCCGTAAACTTTTTGGAATGTACATTTACAATTTTTACACATCTTCAATTTTTTTTAGATAGTCTTTCATAATATCTATATTCTAATATATATCAAGCATTTCTAAAGCACAATTGTATATATAATTATACAAATAAGTCAAATATTTAAATCCAACCAAACGAACAATGGACTAATCCACCCACCAACAAGATGTAAAAAAGGTGTTTGGTTAAATCGAACTTAGCGGAACTAAATACCACCATCGTCTGCCACCCCACTGAAAGAAAAAAATACCAAAAATTAGAGAATTAATAAAGTTTAATGACATTTTCAGTGTTGATATATTAATGAATAACATATATAATGCACCAGTTATTTTATTTAAAAATGTTTACTTTTTTCTGGTCACTTAACTTTGAACCACGTATCTTTGAGGCATAACACAGATTCTCAATGATACGGGGTTCAAAGTTAATTCTCAAGATTTATTGAAAGTGAATTCGTAAAAGTCAACTGTATGAGAAATTGCCGATACCGTCTGATGAGATAGGACATGGATCCTTTTTTCGAATTTCACTCGAGAAAAACTAATTAAAAAGAAAGCGTCATCCTAAAGAGAAACAGATTTATCTGGAAAGATTTGCTCTCTATTGAAAAACCACGAGAATGTAAATTTCAAATAAATATCGTCGAATATAAACTCGGCCAGCTAAATCCAAATTCTCCTGTTTCCGTTTCCCTTTCACTCTAATTTCTTTGAGAATCCCATTTCCCCACCTCTTCTCTCTCAAACAAGAGTAAACAAGTAGGACAAACTGTACTATCTAACATAGGTAGGTTTACCTGTTTTGGAAAAGGAAAGTCTCTGAAATCAAACCCCTATTATTTTGCAAAATATATCACTAAGAAGCGGTTGGATGCATCAATCAGTGATACTCTTTTGTTCACTGGAGAGTAAGGTTGTTCAGTATCATACCCCTTCCTAAATTGACCTGGTCGATGTTGATCACGTGTCAGTCTGCGTTCAAAGAAACTGTTTGTCAGCACTTTCTCTGCCGCCTCAGCTAACAAACAACTTCCGGTTTTGTCCCTTATCATGTGGTTATATTAAGATTTGACCAATGAGCAATTATTTTCGGTCTTGCGCGTTGGTAATTACCCTATGAATATGTTGTCTATTAGATTATTAGAAATGTTGTCTAGACAATATGCGGCATAATTAGTCTACCAATCGTTCATCCAACAAGTTCGGCTCAGCTCTACACAAGCTTTTATCATTTAAAAGAAATCACGTTTCAGCGAGTTAACTAAACTTAGTCTTACTCAATGGTCAACATTGATGCAGAGGGAAGAATATCATTTGATATTCATTCCCCTCTGTTCGTGAATGTGTTTAATTTGTCCTAGCAGCCGTTCCCGAAAAAAATATCAAATTCATTGACTAACAAGAAAATAGAAAAATATTTTATTAGATCTTTCGGCCGTTAAGGAATATTCCAAAGACATTTCCTAAAATCATAGATTTTATTCTACATTTATTTTTCTGTCCCGAGCAAAATTTTTAGCGTTGGTTAATTGGCTTGCGGCGGGAAACAGCAAGTTATTGGTTTAGCAGAAAGAGAAAAAAATCAAGGCATTTTACTTCTCTTTGGAGGTAAAACGGATCAATATTGAAAAATCTTTATTCACAGAGCTCAGAAAAGATGGAAAAGCTAGGAAAAGATGGAAATAAACAGACCAAAAAATCAATTTTAAGTTAAAATACACTGCCTGTTTAAAGTGAGCTAGAGTTTCCTTTTTTTAAATCTCTGATTTCTAAGAATCTTCAAAACAAGTGAAAGCAAATTAATAGCTTCCTTAAAACATATTCACGTCATTCAATCAAATATCCAGTAGTTTCGTGAAGAACCCTACGAACATATTTAAGATATGTTTAAAAGGCGTAATTATTTCATTCAAATGTAAACCTAAACGCATAAATCTATTCAATTTTATAATTAGTTTTTGGTACTTTTTCATCAAATATCATTTTCAGTTTGGTTCATTAAATAAATTAGCAAAATAAAAAAAACAGCATCCAGGCGATGTAAAAATAAATATTTGAAACATATTGCATGAGAGTGGTAGGAGTTAAAAGTTCGATGTCAATAAACTTAATTTTATTCAGTTCAATTATTTCCAAAAATAAATTCTTTAAAAATTCTTTTCGATGAATAAAATCTATGTAAATGTTTTGGTACAGTCAAGGAATTAATGTAATATATGTTGTTTGTACGCTCTTGTTTAGTTTTCTTAGAGATATAATACATTTCATTTTTAATAAAGTAAAGA
This sequence comes from Doryteuthis pealeii, assembly GCA_023376005.1. Classification (NCBI taxonomy): domain Eukaryota; kingdom Metazoa; phylum Mollusca; class Cephalopoda; order Myopsida; family Loliginidae; genus Doryteuthis; species Doryteuthis pealeii. The sequence goes on from CM042140.1 coordinate 108,806,219, forward strand.
TATATTCATTAAAGTAAGCATTAAATTAATTGAATATCTTTATTTAACTTTTAAAGAATAAAATAAATTCATATGAATTAAAATTTAAAAAAAAGATGAATTAACAATCTAATAACGAATAAAATTACACAGTAAAGTTTTTGTATTAAAAATAAATGTTAAATCTATTTCCGGTTGTGTCTTATGGATTAGTTTACAGTTTTCTTTAATTTAAGTTTGTAAATCATTTTCTTGAAAAGTTAGATAACTTTAAACATATATCAAAATAAAACAAACTATATATAAATGAATAATACTGGGTATATATTTATTAAAACTTGTTTTAAAAACACTGTGGATCATCCCTTGGTACGTACTACTTTCTGAGCATATATATATATATAATATATATATATATATATATATATATATATATATATATATATATATATATATTATATTTATATATAATACAGCGGTTTCATTATCTTATGTAGTAATGATAATAATAACTACAAATAAAATGCTCATTGATAAAGTTGCTAAATTCATGTAATTACTGTGACGTAAGCTGAGGCATACTTTCGATTACAGACACATAGGGACCTAATCTCTATTAAATATAGATATCAGAATATTCATCCAACCCCTCCAACATCTCAGAATAAATACATTACGACATGATTGTAATTGAATAATCACTTTTCCTGAAACAAAAATATAATTTTGTGAGATTAAGAAATGTGAAAGTGTTTTGTACAAGCTGAAACGTATTTATAAACAGCGTAAATGAATTGTTTTTAAAGTAGAGAACGCATTACGATTCTGAAAATGTTCCGGTGTATTTCCAACTCATTTGCTTTCGCTCTACACGCAAATTTCCTCTCAATTTCTCAATGAAAATACAGAATTCACCACATATATCAAATTGATTATGTGTCGAAGGAAATTTCAAATTAGACTCTCGAACAAGAGAAATCGAATCCAGCATGAACAAGCTGATGACTGTATTAAAGTCGATAGTGATACACCCGTGCATATGACAGTATGTAATTCAAGCATACATTCGATGATATAAATGACAGCATTTATGCAATCGATATAGTTTTGCCATAGCTTTGTTTAGATAAAAGATTTATTGTCTATTAAATTCTTTTTCATCCTAAAATAAAATTAATAATGTTGTTTTAAATCAGACCCGGAAAACTTTTTTGAGAATTGGGCCGCATCAGATATCTCATCATCAGGTGGATTGCACAACTGAAATATGTTATATTTCGTTGTAGTTATTTCATATCTTTTCATTACTGAAAACAATCCTGATACACATCTGCCTTAGGGATAGTAAAAAGTTTACTTGTTTTTCTCTCGGGTAAAAACATATTTTCTATTAAAATAATGAAGTTTTATTCGGACCATTAAGACAGTACCGTTGGCTGCATGTGTCCCGCGGGCTACAATTTGTCCCTGAATACTCTAAATGAAAGAAACGCAACGGGAAATATAATACATTAAATATTTCAGCTGCTCCGCATTTTAATTTGATATCTAATGACATTTTCAAAGCATTTACCTTAGACAACAATGCCTGTCTTACGAAATTCAGAATTGTTTTGAAGAATACAAATTACATTTCGAATATAATCTTATAAAATAATGACAATGGCATTTTTGTTTGTAAGTATCTAACCAAATCTTCCGCCACGTACAGGATGAGACACAAGGGTTGAATTCAAGCGGAATACAAATGGTAAATGAGCCACGTCTCTCCAACTATTTACACATATCTGGAGGCAGAATAGTTGGATTCGTCTATTTCTTAGGTTTTGATAAGACATAAGCTGAGCCCATTGTTTAAAATCTTGTGTTGAGCAACTTCGGGATTGAACTGATTGAAAAAAGAAACTTCTGAAGTTTCTTACATCTATGGTCTGGAAATATTATTGGAACCACAGTAAAGACTATCATTTCTTTCTTGTTAACATACAGAGCATTACAGGGCGTAAACGGAGTAAATAAATGTATCCTAAACTAGATTTGTCATAACAAAAATAGGAACCTCGGTAAAGACTATCAATTCTTTCTTGTTAACATACAGAACATTACAGGACGTAAACGGAGTAAATAAATGTATCCTAAACTAGATTTGTCATAAAATAGGAACCTCGGTAAGACTATCAATTCTTTCTTGTTAACATACAGAACATTACAGGACGTAAACGGAGTAAAAAATGTATCCTGAACTAGATTTGTCATAACAAAAATAGGAACCTCGGTAAAGACTATCATTTCTTTCTTGTTAACATACAGATCATTAAATGACGTAATCGGAATAAATAAATGTATCCTAAAAAAAAAAAAATAGGAACCTCGGTAAAGACAAGAGAAAACATTTTATATGAGAAAATAATGTAAGTGCAGAAGCATTAGTTGACAAAAATAAGGACATTTCCCCTCCAATGCACATTAAAGTATGTTTAATGAAACAGCGTTTATACAGGAAATGTCCAGTGCTGATCATGGTGAAGATAAAGTCAGGTATTTCTGACGGGTCACAAATCAGTTAACTCAGGAAAGATCATATTTGCAAGATTCCGTGAACAATACGGAGACATATGTGTGGTCTTAGTTCCCACAGTCTGTATGTTATTCTCTTTGGAAAAATAAAGCAAAGGATAACTCTAGACTAGTGGAGCGTCTGACATCATCTTTACGTCAAGTTTGCTGTGAAATGTACATCAAAATACATAACGACCACATCAACTAGTATCGTTTCCGAGAAAACATTTTTAGATCTAAGTGAGGGACACGGAGAACGATTCTTCCCGGATTAAAGAATTGTTGAAGAAAGACACCAGGAATATGGTACCAACATGTTGATGAAGCACGGCTGATTTATTCAACGGGATTTTCCTGGGGCACCTAATTGCCGCTAAGTACAACTTTTGTGAGTTTTCTGACTAAATGATTATCAATGATAACTTTCTATGTTTTTGTTTACTACGATCTGATTATATAATGTAATTTGACCATGAATAAAATTGACATGTATGCAACCTTTTTTATTAATCAAAAAGTCAATAAGTATAGTTTGGAGACATTGGTAGTTCTGCTTGACCCGTTATATGAATAACAGCTAGGGGGATATCTGTGTAAACACAATTAATGACAACAATTTTCCTAATAATAATCTACCTCATGACCACAGTCTATGTTTCCCAGTGATACTTTTTACACACACACACACACACACACACACACACACACACACACATATATATATATTATATTTATATATATATATTAACAATGGAAAGGAGTAACCTACTCGAGTTTCATCGATTGATTCTTCAGGGTTACTTTAGTTAAATTAATCGAGTTTTCGATTAATCAAGAAGAATCAATCGATGAAACTCGAGTAGGTTACTCCTTTCCATTGTTAAAATAAATTTATGCTCTACATTGTATTGAGCACTTTGTATTTGTTTTTTTCTCAACCTTAGCCTCTGGATATTGTGCGCTTCCAACGATCGTATTTATACCCACTGGTAAGTTAATACTTATACACACACACACACACACACATATATATATATATATATATATATATATATATATATATATATATATATATCAGGAGGCGCGTGTTAATGTACTGGTTAGAGTCGTAAGAAATGGACTCGTAGACCCGAATTCAAACCCTGGATGAAGCCACAGTTCGCATAGCGCTATTACGCTTGGGAAAGGTATGAATCCAAATATTCTCTCTCCAGTTAGGGGTACATAGTAGGGCAGGCTGGGCTCTTTAAACTTTATAGGCATCCAGTCTAGATGAAGGAAAACTCTGAATTGAAACCTATCGTATCCTGCACGTGCGGATTACTTTATATATATATATATATATATATATATATATATATATATATATATATATATATATATATTAGAAAAGTCAAACAACCATTATAGGAGGGGAATTCGTATGCACATTTATTCAGTAGAAAAAGGGAATTGTGTGTCAACTCTTAACAAGACTAAGTGTTGTCAATTGAGTAGAAATATATTGGAAGATAGAGATATATAGATAGATTGATAGAGAGAGGAAAACAGAGAGATAACGTTTTAAAAAGTGATTAATGGAAGGCTTTTACTAAGTTAGTGAACATGAATACACAAATTGAAGTAAAAGTATGTGTGAATGTAGAGAGCACAAACAGTCTCAGTACAAAGAGGGTAGTATTACTAAATATAGACTGGAAACCTAATAAGTAGCCAAATCTATCAGCAACAATTTTTCTGTTCTTAGTTATATAAAATCAACAAGATGTCCTGGGCTGATATAGATATTCTGGTTTCTTAAACTTTCATCCTGTGCACACCAAACTTTATTTGATTAAAATAATGTAGCATTAAATTATTGCAGTTCTGATTCTTAATTTGAGATGATCCATGCAGGGTTGCATAGAAACATTGTCTAATATTAGTGACAGGAATGTCGATATGTTAGTTGTTTTATTTTTATGAAAAATCCCAAGGTAATATAATTACTATTTGAGAAAAATAAAATTAGGTTAATATTAGTGGTTATAAAAAGAAGAGAACGGCTGAAAGTTTTAAGCTTTGGCAAACATAGAATATTCTTTTAATAAATAATTTTTACTAGATTAGAATATACAGTATGTTCAAAATGAAGAAACTGAACACTTTGTACCTTGTCCTTTATGTAGGTCTATGTTATTTTTGGTCTCTAGAGCATCCATCTGGGAAACACAAAGTTTCTGGTTCGATACCTACCCTTGCCAACATCATATGAGTATCACACATTATATCTGTGCTGTAAAGTAGGGGATGGTGGCTTATGGAAGGGCCGGGTTAGCTCAGTCGGTAGAGCGTTCGGCTAGAAACCACAAGGTTCCTAGTTCGATACCCGCCCTCGCCAACTCAGCATATGAGTAGCACAGGGATCTGTGCTGTAAAGTAAGGAGCTGATGGTAGGTGTGGCGCTCCACCTCAGGTGCTAAAATAATCTCCTTGGTCTAGTGCTAGTGAAAAGGGGATAGACTCCCTCGCTGTATGGCTCATACCGACATTAGGCCGCCCCGATGACTTTACCTTACATCAGACAGAAATAGAAATATTTATTTATTTACAGATAGATAGAATTACAACCAAATTGATGAATATTAGTATATTACATCCATAAAAAATAGTATTACATTCATGAAAATTTTGTATATTACTTTCACGAAAAGGTAGTGTAATTACATTCATGAAAATTAGTATATTACATTTGTTAGGTGGAGCTCTCTAAGTAGTTTAACTAACGAGAAGAGAGCCCCTTAAATTTTTTAAAAAAGAAAGAGTGCAGCAAATACTGTAATAATAATTACTTTAAGCGCGGAAGACGATCTCGACATAATGTTATTTGAAATTATTAAGTATTTTTTAGTTTCTTTTTAAATGAATATTTATTTGGAGAATCTTTAATGTCCATGGGTAATGTATTCCATAGTTTTGCACTATGATAGCGAATTGATTTTATTCCATAAAGCTGACTATTGCATTGAGGCAAAAACAAACATCCACCAGATGATTGCCGTGTTTGATATTGATGAACAGAAGAACTGAGAGAAAAGAAATTGTGAAAACAACTGGGTGATATTTTCTTAATAGATTCATAAACAAAAGTCAGCAATTTGAGTTTAAATATTGCTGGTAGTCTTAGTAGATTATTATTTTTGAAAATGGGACACAAAAAAAATTTCCTGAGTCTTGTGGGAAGATCCTCTCACTGTCCGGCTGAAACTGGTCATAGGACACTCCATCGACTATACTAAAGTTATTTATTGTTTATCACACCTCAGCATATAATTTGTACAGGTATTATAAATAGTTAACAAATCTATGTAAAAAACTTTACTATCTTAACCAAAGGCTTTTGTTTAGGCATTGACTCGATTCCATCAATCTCTAACCCTTTTTCTTTAATGCCCTGTCGCCTGGGGCAGTGGAATACATAAACTGCGCCTCTGAAGAGGGGTAAATCCCCCTAAGGGGGTCGCATATTGGCCGTGGGTAGCTATTCGTGATGCCTAGGTATGGAATCATGGTGGCTGAGCTGTCCATGACAAGAGAATTCCTCTTTGGTCCTTACTTAGGCTAGACGGGTGATCAGAGAGGCCACCCCCGATTAATCGGCTGGTCACGTCAAGTCAAAGTCATAAGTGTCCCAACCCTATTGCCCTTATAGGAAACCTCAACCTTTTTTTAAAATCATATATGTGTTAGAAGGTAGTAGCTGAAGGTATCAATACCCAGGGTTTGATGTTAAACTGCATCTTATGATGAAGTTCAGATTCTGGTGCGCTGGGTAATGTGAACTACACATTTATCGCTATCACTCTACGGTCAAATCCGATCCAGAGTAGTAGTACCTGTTACGATTCTATCAATGGGTTAAATAGTAAAATTATGTTTACAATTTGATTTAAGAAAATTTAATACCGATCAAAAATAATTTTTTTAAAATGCTTCGTTATAAATAACCCAACAATATTCGAAATGCTGTAAAATCCACTCTGTCAGATACTTGGCTTATTCAAGATATTGCATTGATGCTGATTTTATTATTCTAATTTTGTTAAATAAGTGTTTGGATGACTTCTCTTTATGTCACTGGATGCTGAAGAAAATAATATTGTAGACAAAAGATAAAGGTTTTTCATTGCTTGCAATATATGAAAACACAATTTGCGGTTCAGGTTTAGGGCTCGTTTATTACACAATGTCATTCATTACTACAGCATATACGATATATTATTTTACAATAAAATGCAATCATAATATATATCTAATGTTTATTTGTTTGCTAAACATGTAAAAACCTGTGTAATAAAAATGATAGGGGTTAAAAAAAATTATATATATATATATATATATATATATATATATATATATATATATATATATATATATTCATATTAACTAATACAATTAAAAGACTGTCTAAACATTGGCTTCTGAATATCACTTTTTCGGTGTTATTTGTCGTCAGAGACGTTCACTTTTGAAAAAAATATATATATATATATATATATATATATATATATATATATATATATTAGTTTACATATGTAATCATATTTTGCATTCCTTTCCTACGTCGATAACCGTAAGATTATATAGTCAATTTTAAAATAAATAGCTTTGATATATAAAATATACATTAGTAGAAATATCTAAGCAACTTTTTTTTTATTCAATATCGACAAATTATTAATCAGTGATGAGATTTTTCTTTTTTTTAATACTTACAAAACAGAAAAATAAATTATTATACTTTGCATTTGATTTATCTATTAGGAATGTCATTTATTTTAAATTATATATTAAGTGATTTTCGTTTTGAAATTCTTCTCGCGGCAGAAACTGAAATTATATGTGCCAGCAGAAAAAAGAATAAAAATGTAATTAAAAAATAACAAAAATCGAATTGGCGATTACACCTAAAACCGGTGTCTGATATAAAAATGTTTATGAGGGAACAGAATGAAAACAAGTCAGTTTCTTGGCAATGATTTCAGAGTGTGAGTATTATAATAGGATTTGAAAATCAAAGTAAACAAAGGCTTTCTAAGTTATAGGCTGGATTAGATATATATATATATATATATATATATAAGAAGGACATAGATAAAGTTAAAGTTATTTTATTTAATGGGATATTTGACTGAATTTGTACCAAATCATGAGAAGTCATGAATTGTGATCACACATGTAGCTAGAATATTTAAAATCAAGGGTTCCGCATGGAAAATAACTGGTGACGGTTATAACCTTTTGATCGCTTTAAAACGCTCTATGAAAAACACGTGAGAATAGAATATAGTAAGTTATTCAGAAGTGACCCAGCTCTGAGAGAGTGTAGACGTATGTCAGCTCCAGGCCAGTCTCTCCCCGCGGTGGAATCAAATATGGGATAATGAAATATGATCAAGAAAAACCAAGTATATTTGAATTATTAAGTCAATGTTAAGCCCAACCCTGAAAGAAGAACTAGCCAGGAAGAATTAGGAAGGAAAGTCAACCCCAGCTGAAGCCTAGATAGAAGTCAGCCCAAAGAAAATATAGACCGAAGTAGAAGCAGTTAACAGCAACAAGTCAACAACAAGTAAGAAAAGTAGCAAGTAAGAACAACATCCAATATATATATATATATATATATATATATATATATATATATATATATATATATATATATATATATATATATATCAGAAGGGTATATATTACTATATAACAAATTGAGAAAAAATAAAACATAAATTAAAGTGTCATTGAACACGTTCTTCGAATGGAATAACGAGGAAACAATTTATTTGCACAACATATCCACTATATCTACGATATGTCACAAAGTCGCAACTACGGTATATCTAGCGAGGATCTAACTCGAGAAGTAATGTATGTATTAACCCAACCCTTCCGCTAAGGTCCGGGCGTTGTACACAAGGACAAAAACAAGGATTAAAACTAGATTGTATTAAGTTTTACCTTACACAATCTGGTTCCCCAACAAATAGAAAATAATAATTGGGGGAGAGTACATGGTTAGCTCAGTCGGTAGAGCGTTCGGCTAGAAACCGCAAGTTTCCTAGTTCGATAACGGCCCTCGCCAACTCAGCGTATGAGTAGCACAGGCATCTGTTCGGTAAAGTAAGGAGATGATGGTAGATGTGGCGCTCCACCTCAGACGCAAAAACAATCCCCTTGATATAGCTCTAGTGAAAAGGTGATAGACACCCTCGCTGATTGGCTGATACCGACTTTAGGACACTCCGATAACTGGCTTTTACATGTGTTCATGATATTCTCAATGACATTAGTGCAAAGGGAAACGCAAATAGCCTTGTACAGAATTTAAACTCTCTACACCGCTTACATTTTCTATGACGATAACCGTGATGCTAAGATACAATTTAGTTTGTACAGATCAAATTGAAAGGAAAAAAGAAGAAATGAAAAGAAAAGAAATCTCACTCCACGGGTTTCAGTGGATAACCTGAATGAGTTATTTGCTCCAAGAAAATCCTCTCTGATTTTAACTGCATTTTATGTACAATACATTATTTAAGTCACGTAGGAAAAAAAAAGAAATGATTTATTCATGGCTTTAAGTAAACTTGCCATGTTTATCCGATTCAATTTTATTGCAACAAGGCATACAAATATTACACCAAAGCGTGTTTGGCGAGTATTTATTAAAAGAAAAAAAAAAGTTCAAAAGGCAAAGTGTATACCCCTACCCACCTCAAGACGTTTGCCTGTACCACAAATAAAAATATAATAACTTTTTTTTATGTCGTAATTTTTGGGTGACAGGGAAAATATCAAAATTTTGATTCTGGCTACAAACTGTTCAACTCGATACGGTTAAACCAGGGCTCGACATTAACGCCGTCCCGTCGTCCCGGGGACGATAAAAATTACATCCGGGACGATCAATATGTCATCCGGGACAGTTTGCCGGGGACGGTAAAAATTTCAAAAGGTTCAGCATGTCCATCCCGAAAAAGGAAACCAATGATTACATGAAAATTGAATTTAAAAAAAAATTGAAACTAAGGGGAAAAAATCTAAATAATACCCGTAATATGTTTGTTTAACCGTTAAACAAACATATATTACGTGCATTATTTAGATATTTGGACTGTTATTCCCCTCTTTATTAACCTATACACAACGTGCAGTCGGTAGATCGCTTTAATTGGAACCACATGGTTCCAGGTTCAATACCAGCCCTCGCCAACTTAGTGTATGTGTAGCAGAGGGATCTGTGCGGTAAAGTGAGGAATTGATGGCAGGTGTGGCACTCCACTTCAGACGACAAAAACAAATTGCTTAGTTTAACGCTAGTGAAAAGTGGATAGACTTCCTCGCTGCCTGGTTGATATTGGCTTTAGTTCACCCCGATGAGTTTATATTTTACACGACGGGATCCAGTTGGACACATGGCGCAACGCATATGAGGGCAGAGTAAGAACAGTTTTAAGTAAAAAAAAATCATCATTAGATTGCAGGTTCTTGACTAAGGAAGAAAATGACAAGGAATCCCTAACTTAGCTTAACACTTGTACCCGGTCATGGGTAACAGACTGAGAACCATGTACCCTTATGCATTAAATAAAGGGTTAGGTTCTAATTTCCATGAAGGCTTCCGAATACGAGAATAGTGTTCCTGATTTCAACAAGAAAGGTCGGAGGTTAGAAATGCCGAAACGCTGTTTATATCTATTAATAATGGAGATTCGCATCCGGTTTTTTTCTGTAACAAAAATTTCGTCACTGCTTACGTCACATTACCCAAAATTTTCATAACAGAATAAATACACTCAAAATTTGAACATGCAACATTAGACAGCCGTCATTGTTTGTTAAAACAAGTTTTAATAAATACATGACTCGTATTATATATCTATAAATAGTTTGTTTTATTTTAATGCATATTTAAAGTTTACATTTCAAATTGTTTTATTTTTCAATCCTTTAATGAATTTGATGATTTTACTTACTTAGGGTACAAACTCGCTGACATTGAATTTTTGACTCCCACCCCTCAGGCAATATGTTTCAAAAATCTATTTTTACATCACCCGGAGGGTGTTTTGTATTTTGTACTAGTAGTAATAAAGATGGGTACAACAGTTCGAAAAATCTAAATGATATAAATTATCAAGCTTCTCCTAGACTTGTTGCTAGATTAAAAACACCACTGCGCTACTATTTACCCATAGAAGGCAAATATGTACCTTTTCCAAGAGTATTAGAGCTATGCGAAAGGCAAACATCCCCCTTTGAGGTTAAAACTTGAGTCGCCGAGGCTATACCCTATGAAGATAACCATTGTACATAAGCGCCTCTGTTTTAGTATTATTCTTAGATTGTAAATTGATATCTTTTTTTAAATCTTGAAAAAGATTTGGATATTTTAAAAATACTCTTATGCTAAACATATGGCCTGATGTCTCATTAGAAACCGTAGAAAACTTGGTTTGTTATATCGGAACATATTACCCTTAGGAACACCTTTTTGATCTCGATTAAGAAAGGACATGTTTTTCATTAACGCCGTCAATATCCGGTTGTTTGTCAGGGGTTAGGTTTATGAGGTTTGGGTTATGGTGTATGGGGCATGGGTTAGGGTTAGGGTTTAGTTTTATCATTTAAAAAAAATCTAAAAATCGTCTGTTAAAACAACCGGATATTGACGGTGTAAATGAAAAACATGTCCTTTCTTAATCGAAATAAAAAAGGGGTACCTAGGTGTCATATCGTCCGTTATATCTCTAACAGTCCTTAAGTTATACTATTACAGAAAGACGAACGAAAATATGAGATGCAATATAAGAAATTACATTGTCTTACGGTTATCTATGCCGAAAACAATCGATATATTTAACTATGATAAAGGAGTCCTACAATCCTCACTAAATAAAGGCTTACAGTCAAGATACGTTGAAATACGTTCTCACTAGACACCGAAGTTAAGCAGTGATAAGCCTGTTCACTATTTAGATGGCTTACCATTTAAACAACAACCAGTACTATATCAAAACGAATGACAAAATGACTTGATTCGGGACTACATGACTCTCAAAGGGTTGTTATGCCGTAAAACGAAAACAACAAATCAACCAGCCAACCAGTCTATCTAAATGAATGCATAAATATCTTTATGGATCAATGTAACATCAGGTTCACATGTGTAATGAGTCCACGCAATTGTTCTAGCAAAAAGGACAAGGAAAGTCGACGTGGAGCATCTGAATATGTCTAAATGCACTCCGCACGTCGGTAATTCTGTTCAGGATTCTCTTTCTTCTGTCTCACAGTACCGTACGTATTTTGATCAGTTCGTGCTTTTGTCTGTCACAAGTCCTTTTCCCAACTGACAAATCCACAGCCCTTTGACCCGTTCTTAATCTACATTCTATCCCTTCACCATCCACGTCAAAGACGTTCGGTTGACGCATGCGTTTCTTAGAATTGCAAATGGCCAACAAAACATGACTGACACGCGGCCTCTGGCCACCCGTGAGTTGAACTTTCGTCACAACAAAGCATCTAGTTTATATCATACAATATTTAACTAACCATGTATTATGGAAAGAAAAACGTTTTATGATTAATCAAAATTTGATGTTTACAATATCTCAGGAACAACAAGTGGATTTATCCAGACTAAACATTAATAATTTCAGGCTATAATTCAAAATGTTGCTAAGGTGTTTAAAAACACATCATGTCCCCCTCTCTCAGTTTTTGTACGTTTTAAGGGAATAGATTATTCGGATCTTATAACCTTTAGGCACCCCTTTTTATCTCGATTAAGAAAGGATATGTTTTTCATTTACACCGTCAATATCCGGTTGTTTTGACAGACGATTTTTAGATTGTTTTAAAATCATAAACTAACCCCTAACCCTAACCTCTAACCCTAACCCTAACCCCTAACCCTAACCCCTAACAAACAACCGGACATTGGCGGTGTAAATGAAAAACATGTCCTTTCTTAATCGAGATCAAAAAGGGGTACATATAGGTAATATGGTCTGATTCTTCTCGTAGTAATAGCAAATACTGTAAGTTGTTGAATCATAGAATCAAGGTATGATACTTACCTTCGTACAAAGGCTCCATTCTACACTTCAGTTGGCAGAAATAGACAGGCTGTTTGTAACTAAATACAGCGGAGTCAGGCGACGTATATACGTTGATAAAAGTTTCCATACTAAAACTAACAGTCAATCAGAATACACAGAATAAGCTGACCCACGCTGCATAATGTAACGTTCTAGCACCTCCAAATGGCTCACCTCTGCAGTTCTCCGTCACAGGAGACTGAACTTGCAATACAGCTGAGTTCTGATCTGTGCCCAACTAAACTCTTCAGAGACAACCTCTGGCCGATATACTAGACTAAGCAAAGTTTTACGATGGACAAAAGGTACATTAAATTCGAAAAAAGACACAGTGTCATGTATCACTTTCAAGATAACCGACTCTACTGAGAACTATTTGTATATTATATAGCTATTATATCAGCATGGCAGTTTCTATATATTCAGAGGAAAAATACCTTCCTGGGGAAATAAACTTAGGTAAGTGGCAATGGTAGCTCTATCTAAGTGTTTTATTTTTTCCAGGTACGATTAGTTACAATCATCGCTTTCACTGTTGCACACCGTGTATCTACTGTTTTAACATTTTTGAATACGGTTGAATCTGTAATTACTACACAGATATTTCTTGCTCATTTGATATTACGGGGGAATGGTGTTGTTACGGATAAAATTTTCAACCCATAGAATTATCTATATTCTAAGCCATGATAGTAACTGCTCGTACCTGAAATAATATTGGTAAGATATTAGCTAGATATAACTACCATTAAAATTTGTCTAAAGTTACTTATACTGTCTGGTTGAGAGTTTAAAATGGTGTAGTTATTTTTACCGCTTCCTGTATATTTTACTACGAACAACCTTCCGTGACTCTTACTGGGACCCGTCATTGAAGGATGAGGTAACACTCAACAAGGTGTCAACCAAGAGGAATAGAAGAAAATGGGGGTAAAAATTTGCCAATGATAAAAAAGAAGCTAACTAGGTGTGATGGATCAAGATTGCTATATTCATCTACGCAACGACTTCAATTGAAATGTCTCGCAATCAATGATTAATATGGAAGGATGTATATAGTCTCATTCGAATTATCAGGAACGTGTTTGCAACACATGCGGTTTAATAGCCGACACGCACAAAGAAACAAGCAGAGTCACAAAAAATATTATGAACAAAATATAGGAACTCTCTGAGAGGAAATCTGATTTTTAAAGCAAACATTAGGAAAAAATACAGACTATATATATATATATATATTATATATATATATATATATATATATATATATATATATATATATTGTGTGTGTATATATATATAGTTGGGAAAATTTGACTCAGGAATGCCCTCCGGTGGCAACAGGCTCTCCGTAGCGGACTGTTCTTGTCTGAAGCCACCCTTGCTCTCCACCATGAACCCAAGGGCTCAGAAGAAAGCAGCGCCAACAAAGCAGCGGCACACGAACATCTTCAGGAACGGCATTCAGATGCTATACCCGTGATCGAGAATGTTTTTCGATCATTGGACTTCACAGTCACAGAAGGCACTGTAATTTCAGTGGCGCAAATCTATATTATAGTCTTCCGAGACTGCAATGCCAATAAATGATACACATGCCTATATGTATTTACATATATTAACATTCATATATATCTATATGAATGTTTATACATACATACATATATATATATATATATATATATATATATATATTTAGGAATAAAAAGGCCTTAAATACCATGGGTATCGTGATTATGGACCATTTCCACTCGAGAGCATGCTCAAGAGCTTCTTCAGATCACTGATATATTTTATTTTATTATATTAATAAAATAAAATATATCAGTGATCTGAAGAAGCTCTTGAGCATGCTTCTCGAGTGGAAATGGTCCATAATCACGATACCCATGGTATTTAAGGCCTTTTTATTCCTAAATAACTTTGCTCTGTTTACAATAATTAAACATTGAGCTCTCATACGGAACCTGAACTCTACAACAAACTACGGGTAGAGAATTAGGACCCACCTAGAATCCACCTTGTACCAAGAAAACTTTGGTCCACACCAAAGTATATATATATATATATATATATATATATATATAAACACATTCACGCACACGCACACACACACACATACACACATATATATATATATGTATATACAGAGAATGAGGCGGAGATACAGAGAGAGAAGAGAGAGAGAGAGAGAGAGAGAGAGAGAGAGAAAGAGAGAGAGAGAGAGAGAAAGAAAGAAAGAAAGAAAGAGAAAGAGAGATATGAAGAATATAGATATTTTGGTGGAGTACTCTGTGTGTGCGTGCCTTTTTTTGTTATTTAATTTCTATTGTAAAAAAATAACATCTTATAGGAAATCACATTTCTGTTTAAGATCCCAACTAGAAATTCGGAGATACAACATCAAGTTCAACTTGATCGTTGATCAAACCCTCCTTGCTGTATGATATGGTCAGCGAACTACATTATCAGACCGTTATTACAGAGTTTGATTTTCATATTCTTCATATTTCTGGCTTGTTGGATGCTGAACTAAACTTCACTAATTCAATTGTCTGGTTTTATTTTAAGCCAAAATTCTGGTATTCTAAACTAATAAAAAAACAAGCACTTCAAATCCAAAGTTTCTATATAAATTGAGAGGCGCCCTCGTCAAAAGATTTTTGCCAAAAAATATTTTTTTCTATCTAAAATTTAGTGTTACTCCATAACTTAAAATAAATGACCCACACCCACATAAATTTCTAAACATTTGTCATTTGAAAACACTAAAACCATAAGAAATATCCAGTAAAAATTTATTTCGAACATAAAAGAAGTAGAAATAAAGAGATACGGGCTAGCTCAGTCGGTAGAGCGTTCGGCTATAAACCACAAGGTTCCTCGTTCGATAACTCAGCGTATGAGTAGCACAGGGAACTGTGCGGTAAAGTAGAAGCTGATGATAGGTGTGGCGCTCCACCTCGGATGCTAAAATAATCTCCTTGGTCTAGCGCTATTGAAAAGGGGATATACTCCCTCGCTGACTGGCTGATACCGACTTTAGGCCACCCCGACGACTTCACATTTTTTACTTGATTTAACATGGTGCAGGATCCCAGCCATTCATTCAACCAACCATACATTGTACTCTATACCTAGCAGGTAGGATGAGGGACTTCATATCCTTCCTAAATGTATTAGACCCAAAGTAAACGTAAGAGTGTGATTTATGCCGAAATTTCTGGTATTAAAATTTTAAAAAATGCACTTCAAATTCCAATTTTCACTCTAAGTAGAAGCGCCTTCGCAAAAAGACATTTGACAAAAAAAAATTTTTTTTTTCTATGTAAAATTTCCCGTTACTCCTTGACTTAAAAATAAATCATCAAGTATGAAAAATATTCTGCGTCGTTAAAGCTGACATTAATGAGTAAATCATTCATTCACGCCCACAGAAATTTGTAAACTTTTGTCATTTTGAAAACACTAAAACAAGAAACTATTCCATTAAAAAAAATCCATTTCGCACATAAAAGAAGTAAAAATAAAGAAATAATCTTTGATAAATCTCAAAAAACAGCACAGGAGAAACGAACAATAATGCATCCGGGGAAAAGAAAAAAATATAAAAGTGCAACTACCGAAGAATCTCTATCAACTAGAAGATACTACAGACAGTAGAAAACTAATAAAAATACAACAATGCAGACCAAAGATTATCAATAAATGAATCATTATTATTGGAGTAAATTTACTATTGTTGTCTAAAGCAATTAACATAGTGAGAACTGACGTCAAATGATAAAACACTAGAAAAAATATTGTTAAAGCAGGTGGCAAACCATTTTAAATAAAAAACAGAAAATACATTATATATATATATATATATATATATATATATATATATATATATATTGTAATACAGGTATAAGTAAAGACCTACTCGAGTTTGACCATAAGAATCTTCAGGATTAATTGTGACTTTCGCGATAAACGGTTCGAACCGTTTATCGCGAAAGACATACACGTGTAATCGACAGCAATTAATCAATATCTTGATTAATCCAGGAATTTAACGCCGAAGATCCTTATGGTGAAACTCGAGTAGGTCATTATTTGTACCTGTATTACAATAAATTTGCTCTAATAACGTATTGAGCAATTTTATTTGTTATATCGCTGTCTTACCTTTCTGAATTAACCATTGTAACCATCTGCACAGGTAAGTCACCTTTTCCAAAATACACACACACACACACACACACACACACCATATAATATATATATATATATATATATATATATATATATATATATAATGCAATATAGTATAATAGAGAATGAATGATAAAAGTATTAACATATTAAGGTTCTCAATACTAAAATAGTAAAGCAAATCTAAAAGATTAAATATTATAGATTTAATATACCGTTACTGCAGTCTCATGCGCACTTGCAATCGTCCGACTGTCAAAATGTTAAATAAAATAAAATTCAACATTTGATAATATTTAATCTCTAATTTATATATATATATATATATATATATATATATATATATATATATATATATATATATATATATAATTTTATTTTCATGTCCACGCTACCATAACTCATGTATATATGTTATATCCAATATATTGAGCACTATTACCTATAAGTATAGCACAAAAATATTATCATTTTAATATATACATTTTTTATTAAAGATGTTTAGTATATTTGTGTCGTCTACAATAAATCCTTCTAACAGAATAAACCTATAACCACGAAAGAAACGCAATAATTCTTTTTCTTATGCGTTTGCTTCTTCAATGACTTCCTTATTTCTTTTTCTTTTTTTTTTTTAATTTGTTTCTATAGTGGTCATATATATATATATATATATATATATATATATATATATTATATATATAAAAGAAACTGCTGTATTCCCTAATGTAGATAATCTTAGGTTATCATGAAAATATATAAATCTTCTAATAAAACTTAATTAGACAGGTGCCTTCACCACAGAGACATATGTATATTAAAAGAGCAGTCCAAGATAATTTAAATAAAAGATGATTTTCACTCAACAAATGTATATGTCAGGTCGTCAGTACATTTTCGCCGTTTCTTTTTTTGGTGGTATGCCAACTACTTTAAATTTGATTTTTAATATAAGAAAATGGGACTCTTTCTCCAGGGGATGATGTTAGTTCAAGACTAGTAAAGAATAATCAATATTCCCATCAATCTTATTACTTTTGTCATTCTCCACCCTCTCTCTCTCTCTCTCTCTCTCTCTCTCTCTCTCTCTCTATATATATATATATATATATATATATATATATATATATATAGGTAACCAGTCTAGGAGAGGGATAACTCTGAATTCAAAATTCCTGAGGCCGGTCGTTGATTGGGTTCGTGGCATTCCTTGATGCACCAATTCTTTCCTATCGACTGTACCAAAAAGTGCGGAATGGTCCTACACAAGCCTTCACCACTATAAACAAATCACTGTGTTGGTTGTTCATTGAATGAACACTCATCCGTCGACAATCGACGAGAGAGTCCATTTTTTTTAAATATATATATATATATTCGGCGTTTCTGTATACATTTAAAAAATCCAAGAATGCTTGCGTTCTCATCAACAATTTCAAATAGACCGACCGACCACAAAACAAAAGGGTCTCAAAGATTTATTATTTTCTATGATACTTTTATTTTTTTTCCTTCGTACACTAGTTATATACTATTTTGAGAAAAAAACCTTTGATCTTAAAGTGATGAATTTAATCAAGATAGTATATACGCTCATAATCGATAACATCTGTTAGTCAAATTGTTGATACCTCTAGCGAAATACTTCCGCTTTCGATACAAAGTAATTTTAGTACAAAGAAGTTTTAGCCTTTTCACAAATAGTAAGGAATGCTATATTTAAATTTTCAATATATTTCAAATATCACAGAAGACGACGAACAATCCAGTCACACTACGTATATATAATGTACCATCTGGCAAAGTTTCCAAAATCAGTCTGAAAAGGAATTGTCTATTTCTGATGTTGTTAATTCGAATTGCAGTGGAGACCTTTTTCATGTGAGAGATTTCCCTAGTGGCCACAAGCCAAGCTTTAAACATTGGAATAGAAAAGGTTAATTTTCTAACGTTTGAAA
>CM042140.1:108827553-108850053 GCA_023376005.1 Doryteuthis pealeii
ATATATATATTCCCCTCTGTACTGAGTTAACTCATACACCAGGTAAATGTACTCGAAAGCAGACACAGACACACACACACACACACACACACACATATATATATATATATATATATAATCTTATTTATTCCATTTAGTATTTGTGCTGCCAAAGTGTAAAAAGCATGATTTTTCCCCGTAGTCGGCATCCCATATATTCAGCAGTGTAGTTAGTTCCAAACTGTCAACAAATTATTGTCTAACACTGCCCTAGGAATTATTGACAGTTGACACAGAGAAAAAGGGATTCCATGCCCTGCCAGGATAATTTTCACCGCCTCTACCCACTAACTTTAGAGTATGCGTGACTTAGGCTGAGTGTCATACATCACTCTAACATTGATTCAACAGAAAATCTAACAGTCATTAATATAAACGGCTCTACAAACTTACTATTCTTGACTTCGGTGTGTTTATTTTCCTTAATTGGCCAGACCTGTAGCTTCTGCGGTTTCGACCAAAATAAATGCCCGGCAAGATTGTACCTACGGATGATGGTGCATGCATTTAGAAAATTAATATTTCGTCGTGTAACATTACGTCACCATATGGTCCAGTCTTTTTAATTGAAATGTCAGATATGATTGAATATTTGTATAATGTCAGGGTTCTGTAGCTGAGGATTGGCAGTTTTATGTCCATATATGAACATGTCTTTATATAATTTAGGAATTCAAAAATCACCATACTGATATTTTTAGTTAGTGTTGACATCCTCCTCGTTAAGCAGTAGGGTTTGTGTGTGTACACATGTGAATGTGTATGTGTTTTCCGATATTATGTATTTACAGTTTTATTGACAAATGATTTAACAGTAAATATCTTTTGTCGCTTGTGAAGCAAAAATACAGCATTAATTTGGGTTTGGGTCTTTACTTTCTCGATGTATCCTCACTCTCTCTCATCCCTCTCTCTCCCCTCCCTCTCTCTCTCTCTCTCTCTCTCTCTCTCTCTCTATATATATATATATATATATATATATATATAGCATTTCGTTTTTTTCTTCAGAGCGTCTCATATATACCTGAGAAAGGGTGAATGTTCACCCGAAATATCGAAATTGACCAAACCAAGAACTGAACAACAATTGAATATTAAAATTCTGGCTTTTGTTCTGTTTTTCATGTTTTTGTTCTTTTTTTCCAATGCTTAAAATGACCAGAAAAACAACTTTCATTGAGAACAAAGTTTTTATATATATATATATATATATATATATAATATATATATATATATATATATATATATATATACGTGTGTGTGTAATCATTTCATTTTTTTAGTTGCGCAATGGGTTATATATATATATATATATATATATATATATATATATATATACTAGTTTTTGTTTTATTTTAGAAGAGCCTTATACGTACGATATATATCAGAAAATAATCTTATTTATTGCATACGTAACCAATCATCCGTATTTGCGTATGTTTATATTTTAAGTTGGTTTATTGTTATTTTTTTATTTTTTGGTGGTGTTCTTCATATTTTCTAAGCTACCTCTATTAAATTTCTCAGACAGAAACAATATTTCATTCATAAAAAATACGTCGGTAAAAATCAATTTTAAAGTACTGAAGGACAATAATTTCTCGTGAGACCCGTAAATGATTGGATTCGGTTTGCTTCGGCTAAATTCCGATTACAAACCTGCTGAGATTTTGGCTCAGTATTTTGAGTATAAAGATAAAATAAATAAATCTTGATATTGCTTAATCTTTCAAAATCAAATAAAAAGATGAACTGAAATAAAATTCCGTTGCTTCGTTTTAAGGATTTTTTTCCTCTTCCTTTATATGTAATCGGATAGCTGGACTGATATCAAATTCAGCGAAAGATTTCCTACTTTAATGAAATTGGACATTTCGAAGATAAATGTGATTCTTTATTTTAAAAAGAATTAGAATAAGTAGTTGTGCCATTTGCTCAAAAATAAATAAATGTACATTAAGTGATGCAAACTGTTTAATATTTTTATGATTTTCCAATAAGACATCGTTTTATTAAATTAAGTACAAGGCACTGTAAAGTTAATGTTACACCGGTGATAGTCTGCTTCAAAACGTCTTTAATAGCTGTGCTTCTCTGGAAATTAGTTATTCGT
Organism: Doryteuthis pealeii; assembly: GCA_023376005.1. Classification (NCBI taxonomy): domain Eukaryota; kingdom Metazoa; phylum Mollusca; class Cephalopoda; order Myopsida; family Loliginidae; genus Doryteuthis; species Doryteuthis pealeii. The sequence continues at coordinate 108,829,706 of CM042140.1, forward strand.
CCAGAATATGCCGTGAAATTTACAGATTCGGTTTTGAAATACAATTCTACTTTGCCAACGAATTTGGCCAAAGAAGGACAAAATGACATTCTGATTTTTTGGATTGTTGGTCTCATCTTTAGTGGTATTTACACAACGGTTAGGGCGAGGCGTCCTTCGGACTTCTTTAGGTGTTTCTTGTGTCATCGAACTTGTGTTCCTTCATTAATTTCCAACCTAACCCTTTATTTATGTAGATTGTTCTCATTACATTAACCATGGCCGGGCAGAATATTAGTTCATGTTAACTATTATATATTATTTTCGCCTGTAGTCAGGATTGAACCTGCAACCTCCAGATGATTGTCAGATATGTACTAACTCAACCCTTATATCCGTTGGATTGACTTTTTAAAAAATCTAGAATTCATAATTATACTTACTAGTACAAAATGAAAAACGCACTCCGGGCGATGTAAAAATAGATTTTTAAAACATATTGCCTGTCAGCGAGTTTGTACCCTAAGTAAGTAAAACCATCAAATTCATTACTGGATTAAAAAAATAAAACAATTTGAAATGTAAACTTTAAATATGTATTAAAATAAAACAAACTATATATAGATATATAATACCAGTCATGTATTTATTAAAACTTGTTTTATAAAATACAATGAAGACTGTTTAATATTGCATGTTTAAATTTTGAGTGTATTTATTCTATGTTATGACAATTTTGGGTAATGTGACGTAAGCAGTGACGTAATTTTTGTTACAGACAAAAACTGGAAGCGAATCCCCATTATTAATAGATTTTGTATTATTATTTACCTGAATCATATTGCAATTGTTTAATATATTCTATTCATGCAATACAACCCACGCTAGGAGAATGCAAATGAGCTTTAAGAATTTTCAGGAATAAACAAGTCACTATACTCTGATGGTGCATTGATCCCACAATACTTATTCACTCGTTTTGACTCAAACAAGAGGAACCACCACAGCATCTATAGATTTTAGATTATGACAATTTCCTGGAAGTCGCTGCAACGTTTGTCAGGTGATTTTGCTGACCATAGCATTATTATTGTCATTTCGCCCTGAAACTCATGTCTATTTACCCAGTGTCCAGCATAAGTGTTAAATAATAGATTGACGACATAAGCAATACCAGAAGGAATGACTTGGCATGCTCTGAAAAAACTTCAGGGTGAAGCTTCAGCGGTCTACATCACGTCAAGGCCAGCATTTGTATGAGATAACCTTGAAAGCAATGGAAGTGATGAAAATAACACAACAAAATAGCAAATATTGTCCTATCTAATAGGAAATTGCCATTTTTGTTTGGTGAACTGATTTTAACGGCATATCAACCCGTCTGGAGTTATTTCACGCCTAGTGGTTAGGAAGTAATATATGTTGTGTATATTTATTTACACTTTCGTAGTAATTGGTTTTAACAATGTGTTAGCATCATTGGGGATCATGGTGTATGGTATTGATTAGGTTCATGTCTATATTCTATGGTATAATTTTATTTCCCTCAAAAAGGACAGAATGCCTTCTATGTTGACGTTTTCAAATAGATCTTTCATGTTGTTTGCATTAGAATAACGGTTTCTGATATGGGCAAAATCCCTGCATTCTATGAATAAATGTTTAACAGCCAAAGGTGTATGACATGTTTCACACTGAGGTTGTTGTTCTTGTTTGAGTATATATGAGTGCGTTAGTCTTGTGGGACCAATGCGTTATCGGGACACAATGATTTGTTTCTTTCTGGACTACCTTAAGTGTTGCCATTTTTATTTTACCTTCTAAGACTGTCAGACTATTCTGCTGGACCCTGTACTTAGACTTGTAAATCATACAACGAAAATCTTAGGATATGAATTAGTCCTAACATTCTTAATGAACAGTTGAAGTAGTTGCCTACGGATTGATGGCTTGGTTTATGACATGTCAACCTTTGTTGATTTAGATATTGCCAAACCGTTTATATAGTTTCAAGTACCTGATGATAATCGGATGTAATCAATGAGAATATCAATTAATTATTCTTCATATAAATAGTTTTCACACACTTATATGGTTTTAAGAAGGTGCGTGGTGTAATGGTTAGAGTTGTAAGAAATGGACTCGTCGAACCGAGTTCAATTCCTGCATGAAGCTGTTTGCATTTCAAATGACACTAATACCCTTGGGAAAGGTATGAACACAATTCTCTCCCCAGCTATGGGTAAATAGCAGGGCAGACAGTGGCTCTTTATACATGGCTAGGTAACTAGCCAAACAGGAGAAAAACTCTGAATTCAAACCTGTTAAACCCCGCTTAAGAAATTGAACTTGTGTCGCATTCTGCTCGTACGGGGTATATATATATATATATATATATATATATATATATATATATATATATATATATATATATATATATATATATATATATATATATATATATATATATATATATATATATATATATATATATATATATATATATATATATATATATATATATAGTTTTACGTATCCTTAATACCCATAAGTTTTACACAATTATAATTTTTCAAGCATTTCAAACAAATATATATTTGAAGTAAGTAATCTATATATTAATACGCGTCTCCCTACCTACGTGTGTCCCACTTTCACCCGACCCGACCCGGAGAAGTTTCGTAGTTGGTGAGTCGGTAGGGGGAGGGTTTGAATATGGGAATGGTAGTCGTCAACTCAAATAATGAAACATTCTGTTTTCTCTGTGATTAAAGAAAGGGAAAAAAGAACATGATACTCATCAGAAAAATATAAGAACGAAGAAAGGAGATATACTAGGAAAACGATCGAGAGAGGTGGAGCGAAATCACGGAAGCGATAGCGGTAATCTGTTTCAATGAAGTGGAATGAAAATAAGAAAAGGCTGGAAAACAGGGAAGAAGGACTGAAAAACAGGGTTAAATAAATATCATACTTTTTACATATTCAATTATTTGCAATAACTCTTAAGTTTATATAAAATTTAATATGTAGATTATAATAATATGGTATATGCACAGCTTCAGCTAGCGTTGATAGTTTTTAAATAATTATAGCTGCAAGTAACAATTTTTAATTAAAAGAAAACGTGCACGCAATTGTATTGCTTAAAATATGCCTATCAAATAATAATAATTTCCTAACAGATATACCATCTTGTCGGCTTGGCCAGAAGAATACACAAACTGCACCTCTGCAGAGGGGTACATTCCCTAATGAAACCACCTGTTGGCAGTGGGTGGCGACCTGTGATTCTTAAAGACGGAATCCTGGCTGAGTAATTGGACACATGGCGTAGTGGATTTCGGCGTTGAGTTAATAGATCTAAGTGAAATTTACTCTAAGCTGAAGGTTCAATCCTTGTCAAGGGCGGCAGTGACATAGAATAATTAACGCAGCTTAACTCGTGTACCCAGTTATGGTTAACCGAATGAGAACAGTCTACCCACGTGGATTGAATAAAGGTTTAGGTTCGAGGTTCCGTAAAGGCTCCCGATTACGACAAGAAGGTTATTGAGTTCGAAGAGAAGGATCCTGGGTCCGAGAAGGGGATTTAAAAGTTCGAGAAGGTTCTCGTTCCGACATGAAATGTCTACAGAAGATCGGAGGACACATCGGCCCATACGTTGTGCAGATAACAATAAAGATGAGGAAAATAATCCAATAATCCAAATAACACAAAATTTAAAGTGATTTTTCTTAAAAGTAGAGATTTAGATAAAATGATATCATGGAGGGAGTTATGTAAATGAAGTGAGACGGAGATAGGGACGGAGTTTCATTTACACTCAACGATATTAAAATATACCCAATTCGTCTGATGTTTTAGATGAGGCTAGTGTATAATTGTGATTATTTGGACTGTTGTCCTCATCTTTTTTATGAAATGTAAAAGCAATGTTTTGGTCGCTGTATTTTTCGGCCTTCTTTAAGTGTTCCGTCTATCCGACATTAGCAATAACCCAACCTGGGAAAATATTTTCACTAGTTTGACTGTTGATAAAACAAGTCATCGAGAGACTTTTGAATATGTCATACAAAGAATGACGTCGTTAATAGGCGTGAAATATACAATGACGTCATCATTTGAATGGATCTTCAAAAGTTATTCGACGATTTGTTTGATCAACAGTCAAAATGATTAGATACACCATTGCCATTAAAATAAGATCTTACATTTTAAGTTCTTTATACCAACGCCGATTATTGTCTATCAAAATTTTCTGACGTGGAACATTTTTCTATTCTAATAGTGTTTAGCCGGTTTTCAACCAACGTGGATGAAAAATTCAGAAGCTGTACGTTAAATCTTTTGACCCCAAACCCCTTTTATAATATGGGTGCTAGAAGGCGGTGGCTGCGGGTCTACATGTCCTGGGAATGACGTTAAACTCTATCTGATGCTGAGGTTCCAGTTTTGGAGGTTTGGGAATGTGGAGCACCCCATTCATCACCATTGCTCCCTGGTCCACTCTGACCCGGAGTGGTAGTACCTGTTAGGGTCCCATCTATGGGTTAAATAGAAAAATGTATTTATAAAAAAAAATGTATTATCATTAAGAATTGATTTATTTGAAAACCTTATCGGCATTAAATGACCCACTGAGGTTGATATGCCGTAAACTTAACAAACAAACAAACAAATCTTTTGAAATAGACAAACAAAATTAACCTCTTACTAATTGTAAACATAGACTGGGATGCAAAGGTCATTGAAGATTAAAACAGGTGAGTGTTCTGCTGTTTACATAGGTCGAAACGAAATGATCTAACAATATTCTCATAATTACGAAACCTATTTTAATTGTTACGATAATTGTCATTAATTAAATTAATTGATAAACACAGTGATATGTCCATCAATCTCTAAGTCGAAACATTAAACTTATTGAATTTTTGAAATTAGAAATCCAGAATAATATACATCAAACAAGACAAAGCATATTTAAATACACACACACACACACACACACACACACACACACACACACACACATACACACACACACACACACACACACACACACACACACACATATATATATATATATATATATATATATATATATATACCTTTAGCCTTGGGTAGGTAACTAGTCTAAGAGAGGGATAACTCTGAATTCAGGTCGGTCGTTGATTGGGTTTGTGGCAACCCTTGATGCACCAATTATTTTCTATCGACTGTGCCAAAAAGTGTGGATGGTTCAACACTATACACAAATCACTGTGTAAATGTTCATTGTATGAACACTCATACGTCGAAATCAACGGGAGGATCCATTATATATATATTAATGGATGTGGAGGCTGGAAGGAGGAGAATTGATGGGAAAAGTCTTATAGGTATTTAAAAATGTTAGTTCTGCATTGAAAATTAATTTAGTTTAAGGATGCTTTGTATTGTTTTATGTATAAAGCTTATAGTATATATATATATATATATATATATATATATATATATATATATATATATATATATATATATATATATATATACGAGGGTGAGTCAAAAAGTAATGTAATTTTGTTTAAGGCAGGTATAATTTCCAAAACAGGAACATGTATCCTTGTCCCTGGTATAATGTTTGCCTCTATTCGGCCCCATGAAGAGGGTATCGGAGGCAAACATTATTCTAGTGAAGAAGAAGTGAAATCTGTAGTGGGTGAATTGCTCAAGAACAGTCAACATAATTTTACGGGCAGGGATACATGCTCTTATTCGAAGGTTGAACATTGCCATTGAGAGAAACGGTGACGATGTGGAGAAGTAGGGATGTGATCCTCAGATGACCAGCTTCCTTTTGATGTATGATACATGTTCCTGTATTGATAATTATAGCGGTCCTGAACAAAAAAGGCATTACCTTTTGACTCATCCACACACACACACACACACACACACACACACACACACACACACACATATATATATATATATATATATATATATATATAATGTTAATTACGAAACAGTATAAATATGATTTAAAGTCGACTGAATATATTATGATATAAGATACGATAATAAATACAATCACATTCTACGTAATGAAATGGCTTCAAAAACAGGAAATCCATTTTATGAACCTAAGCAGACAAGCCCCCTTTAGAATAAATACCTTAAAAGTAGCGTAAATAAGTCACTTTTATCTGTGTGAGATTTCATTTTTTACTGTTTTATGTCATTTTAGATGAAATTCAAAATGATAGACAACATATAATACAGAATTATTGCTTATATACAATAACTATTTAACTATATGTTCTGCTTGATCGAAATGGAAAATGCGTGCAATAACCCATTTACTGCTATTTGTGTGATAAGGAAGAAATAAACATGTTTCGGTCATTTATTGAAAAATAAATGTATATATCGTGGGAATAACCAATAAAATTGTGCATAAACTTCTGCATTGAGCATTTACAAATAGTGTGGTAGTTTATTTAATCTCAAATAGAAAAATGTTGGGCTGAACTTGCACAAAGTTGTCAAAATTAGGTTGACCCAGAAAAAACACCCAATTTATTTATTTATTTTTCATTTAACTAACCTTAAACCCCAACCCAACCCTAACCCTAACCCCTAAGCCTAACCTTAACCCCTAACCCTAATCCTAAACCCCCTAGTTAAAATTAACAGTTTTATTACAAAATTTGTGGGTCACCGGTATATACGCTGACCCAGAAAAAACAGAACCCAAATTATTTATTCATTTTCCCATTAAACTAACCCTAAACCCTTACCATAACTTTAATCCTAACCCTGACCCTATACCCCCGTAGTTAAAATTAACAGTTTTATTACAAAATGTGTGGGTTTTGTTTTTTCTGGATCACTCTAATTTTGACACCTTTGTGCAAGTTCAGTCAAATGTTTTCCCTCACACAAGGGTGTGGAATGTATTATTGTGTAAAATCAATGTTATATAATGGACCCTTAATTCAGGGTTACTCTTTGTTATTTTTCTTCCACAACTACGAGGCTGAATTGTTCATGTTGAGTTGGATATCGGTTCAGAGGAGACCCTTGTCCTTGTTTCCGTTACGTCGGTGCGTGAGCGGATATCAGTCGGGGGTTAACAGAAGCAAACAAAAGATCCGGTCACTGAATGGACACGACGCGGTTGGATTGACCGGAAAGAAAGACGTACTTACATAGGCGTGGCGATATTGCAGGGGAGACGCCACCGCAAGTATATGCATAGACGTCGATCACGCGAATTAACGTCGGCGTTGTGCCGGAAAAGATGGATCAAGTGATATAGTGTAGATGTTGTGCTGGAAGAGGCGTATGGATGTGCGTAAGTGTGCAGGATGCTATATACTTAATTCGAATTTTGATCTCGACAGAGTCTGACTGAATTTTCAACCAAAGATAACACTAGTTGAATCCTATGTCTGTATTCAAACCGAAACTCTCTGACTATCTATTTCTCTAAACCAGGGATCACCAAACTTTTTTCACGGTGGGCCGGATAATTGAAAAAATAATGAGCGCGGGCCGAATAAATGAAAAAAATAACGTGTGCGGCCACATTATTATTGTTCAAAACTTGCTAGCAAGAAAAAGATGTAAAAAAATGTATCTTTCCATGTTATATTCATGGATGAATTTTAACCAACATATTTATTTTCAAAACATTATCAAAGAACAAAATTAGCAGAAAGGTTTCGTGAGATTTGTGAAACTGAAGTTTGCTTTTCAAGATATAGTCAATGTTTGGTTTGGAATTGCTACATCCAATGAAGAGAATTGCTTTCAAATGTTTATCAGTCAATTTTGACTTCGTTTGATGGGTTGATTCCGTAGTCAAGTCCATGAGGATTTAGTAAGCCTTACATGATGTTTATAATAAATATGATAAAGAAAAGAAAATATTTCTATATGTAAGTGCTTGTTGTTTTTTTATCAAATTCCATCAGCACTATACATAAGTGCGGCTCTTTTCTGGGACACGAATACCAATATCTTCAGTTTACAGATATGGGATGTATACCTTATTATGTTGCTTACACGTGTGGTGTAATGGTTAGAGTCGTATGAAATGGACACGTTGTATTTTGCATGTTTGGATTTCACATAGCGCTAATAAACTTGCGAAAGGTATGAATCCAACTATAATCCCTCCAGCTATGGGTAAATAATAGGGAAGACTGTACTCTTCAACGTTAGTTAGTCAAACTCTAGTAGAAGGTAAATTATGAATTCAAACCAGTTAAACTCTGCTTAATTGATCTTGTGTCGCATCCTGCTTGCGCGGTGTGTGTGTGTGTGTGTGTGTGTGTGTGTGTGTGTGTGTGTGTGTATGTGTTCCTTTTGTTTTTCTTTTATTAGTTCGGTCGATAGTTCGCTAGTAATTTACAGAATATACGTTACACATATCTTACGGAGTTGTCCAAATATGTTACATTTGATAAGAAATCTGTATCACTGCATAAGGTAACTACTCGAAGGGAACGGAGGTCAGATTTGAATAAATTACGAATAAACCTTTTAAAAGGTCACGTTCATGACCTTTTTATTGCAAGACGTATAACCGCATAAAAAACACTAATAATAAAATAGATATAATTACCAAACCCTCCGGACGAAAAAGATGTGGCAATTTCTTAAGCGGAGTTTAACAGGTTTGTATTCAGAGTTTTTTTTTCTTCGAGACTGGTTGCCTAACCAAGGTTAAAGAACCTAGTAACTCTTACTATTTAGACATATCTGGAGAGAGAATGGTCGTGCAGCATTTGAACTCGTCTCGCCGTGCTAATTCTCCTATAGAATTCAGAATAGAATATTCTTCTTTAGGCAAAATTATTATTAATAGCACTCGCTTGCTTAAGTGCCACCATTGAACTTGATGTCAAATCACTCTCTATTCACAGGAACTTTATTTTCTTCCAATATTAACTGATGTTGCAACATTGAAAGAATATCGGCAGTCTTTCAAAAAAGTGATACAATCTACCGAGATCGAGTTTGATTTTCAGTCGCTCAATTACGTTCACTTTCAAACTAATACCCTTGGGAAAGGTATGTGAATCAAATGACTGCAGCTATAGGTTAAATAGTACGATATAATACAATGGTGGGTGCAAGAATGTGTATGTGCATATAAATGCACACTTAGTATATAGTTAAATAATAGTTAGTTAAATCGAATTAAAAAGGTAGTAAGTCAAACCACATATATGTATAAATATGTGTGTGTGTTCTAGTGTAGATAAGGTGTGAATATATATATGTATAGATAGATAGATACATATGTGTGCATGTATACATACATGTGTGTGTATGCATATATGTGTATGTGTAAGTAGGCGTAAAGTATGTGAATGGTCGGTCAAACAGGCCATAAAAGGGTTTAGGATAGATATGAAAAGTGATAAAGGCCAGAAGCAGACAACATGTCTGGTCCTTTGGCACTTAATAGTTGACCAGTTGGTCATAAAAATCATGAGGGTGGTCTTTTAGACAAAGAACCCTTTCAAATCCCGCGGGGTTGATAAGATCTAGGAGGATGAGATTTCATACGAGAGTGAGATGGGATTTGGGGATTCTGGGAAATTTAGAAAAGTTTAGACAGTTGGTCCCTAGGAGCCGAAGAGGGCACATGACGAGTTAGTCTTGGGACAGCGAAGAGTACAGATGGGCCCTGGACAGATAAGATGTGAGATGCCCACTAGACGCTAGCCTTAGCAGGGGTCTACAAAGAAAAGGGGGGTGTCCCCCATCTCGACAACCAGTGGCGATAGCAGCAGCAAGTTATATGCCTCATCCTTGCCTTTTCTGAAGTTCACCTGACATTTTCTTGTCTTCATTTCTCTTGTTGTTGTTTTGTTTCCCTTATGACACATGGGTGCGTTTCAGACACAGCATTGGGGTTTTGTCAGACGATCAATACGGCCAGTGACAGAAGTGACAGAGAGATTCCGGACAGATTGCTATTGGTCATCAATATTCTCTCCGGACGTCCTGTACGTAACAATCCAGAGTATCGATCTGGGAGACTGCTATTGATAGTGATCAATATTCTCCCAGACGATTTGGACGAGAACAATGGTGAGATGTTGACGACGCGAACCCATGTCTCATAACGACTAACCTTCTTCTACAAGAGTGATTTGGAATTAAATAACCCACGAGGCTAGATATTCCATAAAACAAAGAAACCAAATCAAACCAAACCAAAATAAACTAAAATCCATTTACCTAAAAGAAAACGAAAAACTTATAATTCTAAAATAACTTGGTTCAGTTTAAAATTGTACTATTTTGCCTATTTAATTTTGAGAATTCCCCTAAAAATGCATCAAGTTAGTTTAAATCTATGATAGAAGAAAAAATAAAATGATTATTCCTATGTAATATAATTAGCGTTAAAATAAACGTATGATTTTTCATGAAGTAATATTTTTAATTTCTGCCATCTATAGATATTAATAATTTTATTTCGGATTTTAATTTCAACGTCTTTTTTTTTTAATTACGTTACTCTGGTGAAGCCGACCATAGTTTTCTCCACCTAAAAAAAATTAAAAATTAGTGAAATAGATCGCTAATTAGGACTGAGCCTATTCTAGTAGTGACCACCCCAAGCGGATTTTAACAGCTTTGCATTTAGATATTACCTTCTCCTAGACTGGTTGCCTAACAAAGGTTAAAGAGCCCAGTCTGTCCTACTATTTACACATAACTGCAGAGAGCTGGATTCATACCTTTCTCAAGAGTATTAGCGCTATAGGAACTGTCTCGTCCAGGATTTGAATTCGTGTCGACGATTCCATTTCCTACTACTATAACCATTAGACCACGCGCCTCCACCTAAATCAGCCATCGATATTTTTAAAAGTGATCTAACCTAACTGACCATAGTTGAGTAATATCTTATTAAAGCTTCAAGTCAAGCTATTTTCACTTTCATTTTTCATTACGGCCTATTATTGCACTTAGATTTAGATATTTGAGATATTAGTTTGTGAACTTATTAAAGTATTCACTCGTTTTGAAATAAAAGAGAAAAAACCCTCAACACTTGGGTTGATCTCTTGGTCAGAAATTCAAACACACAGGAATCGTATTATAATTGGATAGATTGATTTATTTTAAAAGCATGTCAACTCGTTTTTCGATTATCTTAACCTAGAGGTTGAAATTCGCGTTCATTGTACGCTTATATTTATATTTTTTGTCTAGTTTTTTCTTAAGTTTTTTTTCCACGTGGTCGAATTGAATAGAAATACTTTTAAAAAGGGTCAGTTTAGCTCAGTTGCTAGAATGTCCAGTTAGGAATCACAAGTTTCCTGGTTTGAAACCGGCTCTCGCAACTCTGTGTATGAGTAGCACAGGGATCTGTGCGGTAAAGTAAGGATTGCCAAAAAAATCTCCTTGGTCTAGAACTAGTGAAAAGGAGATAGACTCCCTCGCTGTCTGGCTGATACCGAATTTAGGCCACCACGACGATTTTGACCCATATAAGGCTCCCTAACAGGTTCTAAAACTTCGAGTCGAAATGGAACTGGTTTTGTAACACAATGGAAGTCTATTTTACACCCCTCCAGATATCCACAATTGGAGACTCAACATTAGATGTAGATTATTCGCATATTAAATATACCCCTTTTGGGGTTGGTATTACCATATTGTAGAAGATACAGTCAGTATATCCTAAATCCCGCCTGTTCAATACTTGATTGGGTGACTACGTAAAAGAACTGAATCCTTTCTTAAAACAAAATCAACCGACCACTCTTTCAAGGGCTCCAAAAAGAGGAACCTCATGATTAAATTTAGTTTAGTGTTATACTCAGGACACGCTTTAGTTATTGTTTGGTTTGTTTTGTTTTGTTTTACGGCATATCAACCTCAGTGGGTCATTTAATGCCGATAAAGTTTTGAAATAAATCAATTCTTAATGGATAATACAATTTTTTTATAAATACATTTTTCTATTTAACGCATAGATGGGACTGTAACAGGTACTACCACTCCGGGTCAGTGTGGACCAGGGAGCAATGGTGATGAAGGGGTGCTCCACATTCCCCAAACCTCCAAAACTGGAACCTCACCATCAGATAGAGTTTAACGTCATTCCCAGGACATGTAGACCCGCAGCCACCGCCTTCTAGCACCCATATTATAAAAAGGTTTGGGGCTTGCCATAAGGGCAATAAGGTTGGGAAAATCATATAGGTGCTAGGGCATGACGTGACCAGCCGATTGATCGGAGGGGGCCTCTCCGACCGCCCGTCTGGCCCAAGATAGGGCCAAAGTGGAGTATTGCATGTCATGAACTGCTCATCCACCTGGGTTCTATCCTTAAGCATCACGGGTCGCCACCCACGGCCAACAGTTGGTCCCATTGGGGGAGTCTTATCCCTCTGCAGAGGTGCAGTCGGTACATTCTAACGCCCTAGCTTTAGTTATTGTACAGGATTTTGTTTAATTCATTACCATAGTTTGAATTTCACATAATGAGACACAACAAGATTATTTTCTACTGATCTAACCAGGGAACATTTTCCGTACTAAGAATAGTTCCACCTTCGACATAAGTTTTCAATCAGATAATATATATATATATATATATATATATATATATATATATATATATATATATATATATATATATATATATATATATATATATATATATAATTATCATCAGCCGTGCTGGCAGAAGAGATATCCATGACTCTCTCCAATCGTCCCTATCGGTCATCGTCCAAAGGGGGTCTCCTGCACAGCACCCAGAATGTGTTTTAAACAAGATGTACACCTCTCCACACCGTAGAGGAAGCCTAAGAAATGAGTAGACCAGTTCACATACATAATAGTAATATTCCATTTACGAAAAAAGAAATGATAATGTACGCATAGGAAAGACATGAACTGTTTTTGTTAGATTATCCATCATATAGTAATATGATCTCACTGATAAGATAAAGCGAATATTCTTCCAATCCATAACCATATCAGTGCTACTGTACGGCTGAACGACCTGACTCGAATGGAACCCTTAGATATATAATGAAGGGAAATTAAACGTCATCTACTGCAATATATTTGATTGTACAAGTGAATGAAAATACGTAGTACTCATGCAGTTTCTTCATCTTATCTTCCCTCATCCCAAACATTACCTTTTTTTAGCAGCTCTACTCCATCTTTATTCTATATTTCCTCCTCTTCTATTTTCCTATTCTTCATCCTGCAGAATCTAAGTGGTTTCAAAATATCTTAGAAACTATTGAACGTGTATAGTTTCACAAAACAGCCAACACAGTATGATTATATATATATATATATATATATATATATATATATATATATATAGTTCAATGAGAAATCAAAACAAATAAAAGTTTTTGCTTTTATTTATTTAATTACGGGAACGGTATTACAACCAGCGGGTTCTTGCTAAAAGCGTTCATCGGGTAAGACGAAACGGTTCCTTGAAAATATATATATATATATATATATATATATTGTGTGTGTGTGTGTGTGTGTGTATGTGTGTGTGTGTGTGTGTGTGCGTGTATGATATATATATATATATATATATATATATATATATATATATATATATATATATATATATATATCTGCATGTGGTATTTGTATGAATGACATTAACGCATGTACGTAAATACGTATGTATTTACTAAACTGCTCCGCTACAGGCAGTATGTGATACAAGGTCAATCATTCTTAATGGTGGTAAAGCTAGTTTTAATTCCAGGTTTTTGCTTTTTGATTAGTTACCTTTCAACGGCTAAAGGAGACGATATTCCCTAATATTTGCCCATAGCTAGATGAAGATAAGTCACATCAATGGCTTCCCAAAGGAGATTGGCGCGAAGGTAATCGCAAATAGCATAGTCAACGGTAAACATTACACTAAACGCGCTTCCACTTATATATATTTGCATGCCTGCAGGCAAACAGCTTATATATAAGGATTTTATTAATGCGTGAAAACATACCCTGTAAATTATTTTACAAATACGCATTGACTATTGCCATGCTGGATTCATAGGTCTTGGAGCATTATTGATTTTGAGTCATAACAAAATATCACTTTTCTCAAATTTGTTATTTTTTTATATACCATGTATCATCAAAATTAAGGAAACGAGCTTAGCATAAGGAAATGGAGTTAACAAGTTCAGGTTCAAATCCTGGATAAGTCTAGTATGTCTTTCTTCTTTCGGTAAGAATCGGTATAATGGGCACTCTTGTCTTAGTAAAGCAACCTGATTAGGAGATGGAAAATAATTAAAACCTGATTAGTGCAGCTGTGAGCTTCTACAGTTTAAATACACCAGCATTCGTTTGTTATAAGCTTAAATAAATTGTGTGACTAATTTTGTATTAGCCTTTATAACAAAAACAAAATAACTGAACAAATAGATTAAAAACGATCACCTGTGTAGTTTACTTGCAAATATTTGATTTACTTAATGGTAATCATAGAATCGATGGAAAAATATTATCATTAAATAAAGGATTTTGAATTCAATCGACATTGTAAAGCAAAAAAGAAATAAAATGAAAAAAAAAAGAAGACATTTTTATAATATAAGTACCCGAAACGTATCTAGGAAGTAGAATTACTGGTTAATTCGTATTGCATGTCCCCTTTAATGTAAATGTCAACATATTGCTTAAAAATTTACAAGAAACGGAACTGTCAACGTATGCAAACGTCAGATACTCTCTGAACCATTAATAACTCAAAAGTGTAAATAGCCAAAGAAAAACATAAAACAATAAAAACATTCAAGACAACTATAATGAACTTTGAAACTGTTTAGAAGATGATATATATATATATATATATAATATATATATATATATATATATATATATCTAACACAAAAGGGTTTTTTAATTTGCTTGAAGCATTGTGTTTATATTGGTTTCCATATTGGTTTGCTGGTTGGCATTGTGATAGACTTCAAAACAAACCAGCAAACCAATATAAATATATATATATATATATATATATATATATATATATATATATTATATATAATAGAGAGAGAGAGAGAGAGAGACATATATGGGGGCTAGGAGAGAGAGATAAATAGATAGATGGATCGATGGATAGATACATAAATGGGGGCTAGAAGAGAGAGAGAGTGAGAGAGAGAGATAAAGAGAGAGAGAGAGAGAGAGAGAGGGAGAGAGGAAGGAATCAAAGGGATTTTTCAAAATTATAGGTGTATTCCTCACCAGGAATTGTGGCTGTCATCGTAAGTGTGCCGCTAACAATAGATTCTTTTAAGCGGAAACCATGTTACTACAAGATGTAACTTAATAAAATAATCCATTTTTTTTATTTAAAGGAAAAATATTTAACCACATTTAATTGAGAATAATATTTACTTAAAACGAAATATTACCTAAAATTCCAGGGTAAGTAACCTGTTTATGATATTAGTATTAGTGTAATTGTATCCTGATCCTGTTTCTTCTTCTTATGCTTATCAAGCTTATCCTTCTTCTTACACTTTCTTCTTCATATACTCATTATATTTCTTCCCAGCATGTTCATAATTATCATCATTAATCCTGACTCTGATATTGATCACCCTAATTCATTTTCTTATCATCATTTTCATCATAATCTTTCTTCTTCTTCTTCTTCTTCTTCTTCTTCTTCTTATTATTATTATTATTATTATTATTATTATTATTATTATTATCACCATCATCATCCACATTCTAATAATAACCATCATCATTCTGACCCTCTTTCTTCATTTTATCATCATCCTCATTTTTTTTCTTATCATCATAATCGTCATCATCACCATCCTCATCATTATCATCATCATAATCCATATATTTTTTTCTTCCTATCATAATCCTCATTCTATTTATCATCATCATCATCATCATCATCATCATCCAGATTATGTTTCTTATTATTATTATCACCCTCGTTCTTGTTCGTCTTCTTTTCTCTTGCATCATTAATCTTCTTTTCATCTCTTTTCAAAATCCAGTTACGTTTTATCTGGGAACTTCAGCACTTGAATGTAAGCCATATTATATATATATATATATATATATATATATATATATATATATATATATATATATATATATATATATATATATATATATATTATAAGGACAGTGGGGATCCATTTATTATCCCATACGTTGAACTTTGACTCATGTGGGATCTTAATTCCGTCTCTTACAATTAACATGAATGTAATCATTGATCTCCCAACTTCAACTCACAATAATATATTTATTAATTAATTTTATGTTTATTTCATTTTACATTTTTGATGAAGCTTTGTCAATCATTATCTTTAATCATTTCCACTAACGTTATCCATCATCTTCTTAATTGCAGTAGATCTTTATCCAAATTCACTCGGATCGTTAATTTTACAAGGGTGAGAAATTGCGTCCTTCTTATCGAATAATAATAATAATAATAATAATAATAATAATAATAATAATAATAATAATAATAATAATAATAAACAATTACATGCATACTAAAAGCGACAAATAGCGGAGATTGCATATGAAAAGACCTTTAGAGAGAAACTGAGTCACTCACAATTACATAAAAATAAATTATATTAATGCAAAAATAGATAAGACACAACTGAATAGCAAATGTAGGGTGTGTGGAAACAGACAAGAGACGATCAACCATAAGTTAAGCGAATGTAGCAAATTAGCACAACGAGATTACAAGGCTAGGTAAGACTGGGTTGGAAAGGTGGCCAAGTGGGAATTATGCAAGAAACTCAATTTTGAGCATACAACAAAATTGTATATGTATAAACCAGAATCTGTTCTTGAGAATTAAATGGATAAAATTATCTGAGACTATGAAATAAAGACGGATCACCTTATCCAAATTAGAAGACCAAACCTAGTATGGATTATCAAGAAAAAGACAACGTGACCGGTAGATCTTGCAGTCACAGCAGATCACAAAGTGAACTTAAAATAAACCGAAAAGATAGACAGATACCTGGACCTTGCTCGAGAATTGAATAAAACTGTATAATATGAGAGTGAAATTGATACCAAGTATAACTGGTGCCCTTGGAACGGCCCCTAAATGTCTAGAAAACAGACTAGAGGAATTAGAAAGAGGATTAATAAAGATCATTCAAACAACAGCGTTGTTAAAATCAGCATCAATACTCAGAAGAGTCCTGGAGACCCGAGGAGACTTGTTGTCACTCAAACTCCATATGGGCAAACAGAAACAAGACAAAAATTTTAAAATATGAACTGGAGGAAAACAACTGCTTGGATACTTCAACTGGGATGGTTGCACATAAGATGACATGAACATGGCTAAGAAATGGAAATCTCAAGAGGGAAACTGAATTTCTAATACTATGCCATAAGAACCAATTATATACACTAGCAACAGAAAACACACTCCGGGTGTCGTAAAAATCAATTTTTGAAAAACATTGCCTGAGAAGGTGGGAGTTAAAAATTCAATGTCAGAGGGTTTGTATCATAAGTAAGGAAAATCCTCATATTTATTAAAGGAGTAAAAATAAAATGAAACAATTTGAAATAAAAACTAAGCCCCGCCCCTCTCAAATAAAATGTTGCGTGCGTATAATAATTAAAAATTATTTTCAATATTTTCTACATCAATTTTCCGCAACATTGTGGGTATTTATTTATTTGTAACTTTTTAGAATATTGTGATATAAGCTGTGACGTAGAGATATGGCGTAGATTTGGTTACAGACAGAAATACATACAATCTCCATTATTAATAGATGCGAAAATAGACTAGATGTAAACCAATAGCAAGTATAGAGTGAGTGAATACAAAGAAGAAACTGATAATCGCAGAATAAGTGAATACAGCAAACTAGAATTGTTGAGAATTTTGGTGATATAAGGTGTGTGCTAGATCCTCGCCCATACTTATAGACTAGACGAGAACATGGGATCTATTCCTTGGCCAATCACTGGCAGTACTCTGGGGCTGATACAATACTTAACCCACCCTACTGGTCATAATTATTACAACGTTCATTCACGACGGACATAGGATTAAATCACTGTACCTTTACCAATACGCAGGATAGGACTTCTACGATTACCAAAGGATTCCATAATATAGGACTTTCTTTAAGCCCTATTTCAAAGGACCAAGGATGGCACTTAAAAACTTTATAAGAACAAAGGGAGTACAATAATGGACACGAGTAGGTGCGAATAGTCCTCCATTGTGCAAGAAATCAAAATTAGTCCATGCAACTAAATAATATATGTATAAACCGGAATCCGCCTTAGCTAATAAAATTATCTGGAATTTTCAGATACAAATCGATCACCAAATCACGGTCAGAGAGCCAGACTCGATATTAATTAAAAGAAGATAACATATCATCTAGTGGATTTTGCTGAAGTAGAGAATCGTCGAGTAAAAAGGAAGGAAAAAGAAAAGATAGACAAATACATAGAGCTTGCTAGAAAACTGAAGAAAAAACTGTATGAAATGAGAGTGACGATGATACCTATTGTACGTGGTGCGCTTTGAACGGCTCCCAAAGTTTTGTAAAAAAGACTGGAGGAATTAGAAATCTACGGAAGTATCGAGACCATCCATATTATTGTTAAGATCGGATAGAAGTTTTATTGGGACATGAAAATATTTACAGTCACTTAGAAACTCTTATCATTTTCTTTCATTATTATCTATTGTATTATTATTAGTAATAGTTTCAATTTTTATTGTAGTTGTAGTATCTAAAATTAAATCATTTTATAATATGGATATCACATTTACAAATAAATAAAATATATACATAATCTTGTACGTATTGTACACTAGAGTTTTTGGCAAATAATTTAAGTAAATATGATATTATTCAACTGAAGTGTTTTATCTCTGATAACATTAAAAATCGTACCGAATAGATATCAGGTTTCATTATCTCTTAAGTAAAAGCAAGCTGTCTAAAACAATTATGCCAAATAAGATAGTTATCTATAATAGAATTTTATTCCTGAAAAAAAAACACTTTATACTTGTGATAACATTTTAAAAGAGAAAAATTCAATGTGTCTTTTGTAATCCCTCAGGGTTATACAAAGTTAGTAGTAATACAAATTGAAAAAAGAACATAACTGAAAAAAATGTATTAACAATACTGAGGTATAAATCAAAGTCAACAAGAGTTATGTTGTCAAATAACTTGGAAGGTGAGAGTATTGAATAGCTTCGTATTTGAATGAGATTCTGGTGCGCATGGGATTATTGACCCTGCAAAACCTTTTTAAGGACTACGGTTTTGTAGTCCGCCTCAAACTGACCATGTCGGAGCGGAATCTGCCAAACAGGTGGCTTAATATACTGAAGTGACGTGCGCTGTTCTTACGCACTTTTTAACCAACGAGCAGATCCGTACGATACATAGAAAGAGCAGACATGCTATAGCGCTCAGTGGACGACTTACTTCGTGCGGAGAGTGTACCCCACAATTACGAAGGCGATGGCTTGATCTTAAGAGAGTGCAAAGGATGCTGAACGTTGGGCACTGCCTTGGTCTAGTGAAATAATGGTAAACTCAGGGTAGACGAAAACTGGTGGCAACTAGGCTTGGATGTAACTCGCTACGATTGCAGTTATTTTTATATCGTTGAAAGATGACAAAAAGTGTGCATATCGTATAAAAGCGTTCTGGCCCCCTTCCTTAAATAGCACTAAAAATAAAATGAAAGTACTGAACAAAATAAGATATTTTAAAAGGGGATATTCACATTTACTAGTCGATAAAAAAACCGGGGGTGGCTTACTCTTAACGCCTTCAAAGCACTAAAAAAAATTATTTGCCGATAAAACCGGCTTCAAACCACTTAAAATATTTTAAAGAGGGGTGGGAGGTAAAATATTTACATCTAATTGTCGAGAAAAGACTTAGGCTGGTGGTAAATATCCCTTTCATATAGCATTAACATTTCGGGAAAAACGCCATCAAACATCTAGGGAGTTCATAAGTAGCATGGGTCGGATATTGTTTGAAGAAATAGCATCAAAAATCGTCTATTAAATGCAATAAAAATCCTCGTTTTCTAAAGGCAAAATTCTGCAAAAACGAGGATTTTTAGTGCATTTTAGTAGACGATCTTTGTTGCTATTTCCTCAAGCAATGATGCAAGTAAAAGATCTTATTTTTGGTATCAGTATTCAGTATACTAACACACAACTTTCGCATAGATTGACAACTTGATATTTTTTAAGTGAAAAATCGACCTACCCTCATGTCCAATTTGATGACAGGGCAGTATCCAAGTTAAATTTATCAATAAAAATCTATTT
>CM042140.1:108857553-108872553 GCA_023376005.1 Doryteuthis pealeii
AAATTTAAAACGCTTTATTAGATTCAATTGATTTATTATAGATATGTGATCAATATTAGGCATTTTAAGTATTTACTAATATAAGTTATTATTTTCTTAATGTAACGCCAATATGACTATTATCAACTCAATGTCGTTCGAAATAAACCTACTTTGCCGGAAGATCACCACATCTCAAGCATTACACTTTTCAAAGACATGTTCTACGGAAACGAAAGACATACCACGTCACCAGTGAAAATATATAATATTCCGTGAGCAATCCCCGGCTGTCAACCGACAATATTGGCGGCAACACAATCTCTAAAGCCACCTCACTGCCTAAGAAAAGTCGTTGAGTCCGAATGGAGGGTAACACGTAGCATCGCATAAATGACAGTATTCCAACAGAACTAACAACGTCTAAGACCTTATAATTCATTTTATAATAAAGGGGCAGGGCTGGGTTTATTGCCCAGCGCCTGAGGCGCCCCCTTGAGGGAAAATGCCGAAGGGATCCACGCAATTTTTGTTCTTTCCCACCCATGAGCTTCGGCTTGTGGGTGGGCTCACGTTAAAACGAGGCCTTGTGCCCAGTCCATACAAGTGGGGTATGAGACAAATACCAAGACCTTATAATTCAGCCACTGTAACAAGTCTTGCCTCATCAGTCAGGAGCGCGTCTGCAACAATTATAGATGTAATTATAAGTTGGTAAGAAATTGATATTTATCTAAAACAATCTATTTTGAAAATCTTGTGTCGAAACCTTTGAATTCTAAGCAGACATTAAATTAAAATTCTCGGGACATATGCGTATAAGTGTATAGAAGTTTGTTTTTTTTCTTTTTGTAATGTTAAGCAACATAGTTGATTAATAGAGACCTCGGTAGGAACACCACTTTTTAGAGAGTAATCGATTAGGCATAAAATCAGCTCTTTATTGCAATCTCCGAACAGAGATATAACTGGTGATTAAAAACAATATTGTTGATATAATATCGACTTCAGTTAAAACTGTGGGATTACGAGGGTTAATTGAGGTTTAAGTGGAAAGATCCTAAAACGACTAAAAAACTAATTTCAGGATGTTATCAGTTCATGGATTACAGAATTCTAAAACATGGATTAGACTGTTGGATTCTTTATAAAGGAATTTATTGATCCATTTCATTTATTTTTAATCAAAATCATGAAGTGATTTAAGCACATTTGTAGATATGAACTTGCAATTACAGAATTCCCTTACGTCTAAGCTTATAATCAATCAATCAAAATATATGCGTCCTTACAAGTTTAGCTTGAATATCGATATTATTTGTAAGGACGCATATATTTTGATTGATTGATTATAAGCTTAGACGTAAGGGAATTCTGTTAATTGCAAGTTCATATCTACATGTTTGTGTAGTTGTTAATTTAGAGTCTTTCTTCTATACGGTCCTATAAAAAACGAATAATTTTAAAACATATTATTGAACGAACAGGTACAACCACTTCGGGTCAGATTCAATCTGGGAGCATTGACAATGGAAGTGTACTCCCACCCTGTTGGCTGGGGGTATAGGATACTCCGACTGAATATCTGTAGAGGGGTAAGACCCTCTCAATAAAGCCAACTGTTGGCCGTGTGTGTCGACCCGTGATGCTTAAAGACGGAATCCTGGCGACTGAGCAGTCCAAGACCACTTTAGCCCTAACAGTTCCATTGCAGAGGCCCCCTCCGATCAATCTGCTGGTCACGTCAAGCACTAGCACCTATATAATTGTCCCGATCACATTGCCCTTATGACAAAATACCAACCATTTTTATCTTATATCTACCAGAAATCGGTGCTGAGGGTCTTAATGTCTTGTATATGAGATTAAACTGCATCCAATGGTGACGTTCAAATTCTGGAGCTCCGAGGGTGTGTCGAGTACCCCTTCATTGCCATTACTCCCAGGTTCACTCTGAACCGGGGTGGTAGTACCTATTAGGGTCCCCTCTATGGGTTAGATAGAAGAAAAAAGTGTGAACAAAAATGTGTTCATAATTTGAGTTCAAAGAAATTCCAATACCCATCAAGAATTGATAGAAAATATTTTTTCGACATAAAATAATCCAACAAGGGTTGACATGCTGTGAAATCCAAAAACAAAAGTACGAAATAATTGTACTCCCCACTCCCCAGAGCTCCAGAATGCTGACCTTCAGATGAAGATTATTGTCATCGACAAGACATCCCATTTTTGTGAGTATGAAGTTATATATTGTAAGCCCACAACGACAGGGTGACCAATATTGTGAATATTCTATTAAGTGATTTAAAAAAAAACATATACATGTGTCTATCACATTATCTTTCTAGCCTTGAAACATGAAATATATACCAAACGTTTGTGGATCTCTCACTCTACAAGTAAAAAAGTATCTAAAGAAGCACACTGAAATATATGGAGCAATCCCGGTCGCACAAGCAGTCCATGTTTCTCTAAGAATGGCCTACCTAATTTTAATAGGAAAATAACGTTTATTTATCTTTCTCGTTTCATTCTTACCTATTTACTAACAAACTCTCCCTCTCTAAATATTCCATATTTTTCCTTGATACCCGGATCATATTCATATTGAGTACCTTTTTTCTTGTAATTATTAGATAATTTATCACCAGAGCAGTATGTGTTTATTCCGTTGATATCAGTAATAATGTTATACCAAGATTTGAATTTTGTATGAAAATATATATTTTTGCCGAAGCAAAAAAATCAATTTTTCTCAATTTCTAAGGTAGATTCTTAAGTGTATGGTTTCTGTGTTGT
Organism: Doryteuthis pealeii; assembly: GCA_023376005.1. Lineage (NCBI taxonomy): Eukaryota > Metazoa > Mollusca > Cephalopoda > Myopsida > Loliginidae > Doryteuthis > Doryteuthis pealeii. Next base: position 108,860,335 of record CM042140.1, read on the forward strand.
TTTAGTAGTGTGACCCGTTTGATGGTGAGTCATGTCTCATGGGCCTACTGATGATTAATGATGTCTCATGATGCTGCCTGATGAGGAACGTTACCTCATGAGAACCGCTATTCGAAAATGTTTGCCCATGCCTGGTATAGATTTTGAAATTTTACGGGCCTCCCACCAGGCCGGATTAACATAATATATTTTATGTGGGGAGCCATGCACACACCAAAGCTTATACGATGGCCAGTGAAAAAATACGGTCTCGTCGGCCGTCTCAGACATCGGGCAATAAACCTGACCCATAACCTTCTTTTTTGTAAGTTTTTAGATGCTGCCCCCGGGCTTAGGCCACCTGGAACAACGCAATAGTTTTTAGCTCATTTAACCGGTCAAAACCAGGTAAGTATATATGTCTGTTACAGTAGTGGTGGCTTAACGTTGGTATTAGCCACATAGCGAGGGATTCTATACCTTTTTCAATAGCGCTAGACCAAGGAGATCGTTTTGGCGTCTGAGGTGAAGCGCCACACCTACCATCAACTCCCACTTTACTGTACAGATCCCTGTGCTACTCGAGTTGGCAAGAGCCGGTATCGAACCCATAATCTTGGGTTTCCTAATCGGACGTTCTATCAACTGAGCTAAACCGAAAGTGATTAAATTGTCAAACATTTTAGATTAAAATTCATGTAAAATAAATTTTAGGTCAGATTTTCTGTCGATTGTTAACACTGATTTTACAAATTTAATTATTTGTATACATATGAATAACTTTATATTAAAAGAAAAAGTATATTAACATCAAATTATTAAAATTCAACTCAAATCAAGCATACGTCTTCATGCGTTAGTGTGTGGGTGGATGTGGGCGTATATTAGTGGCATATGGTGATTATAGTCATATATGTGTTATTGTATTCGAATTACCACTATGCCATAATTACAACTAAAAATATTGTCATTATTTGTTGAATTTTACGGCATGTCAACCCCTGGGTTATTTCATGCCGATTAAATTCTTGTTTTATTCATTTTTGTTGTATATCCAAAAAAATAAACTCATTTTTATCTATTTAACCCATAGATGGAACCCTAACAGATACTAAAACTCAGGATCTGAGTGAACCTAGGAGTAATGGCAATGAAGTAATACTCCACACTACCCAGAGCTCTAGAATTTGGAACAACACCTCCAGATGTAGCACGTACAACACATACATGATAAAAGGGTTGGGGGTTTGCATTAGGCACTATAGGATCGGGACAATCATACATGTGCTACTGCTTGAAGTGACCAGCCGTAGATCTCACAATGCATCTAGCCTAAGTAAGGTCACAGTGGGGGTGTTGATGTATTGGACTGGTCTGCTACCAAAGCATCACATATCACGATCCACGGCCAACAGCTGGCCTAATTTAGGATGCGGGTCATACCTCTAACTGTAGATGTGCAGTCGGCGTATTCCACAGTCTCAGTGGGCAGGACTGTGTCAGTATTGAAGTGCAATTTTAAAGTGATAGTATCAAATTAAATAAGACCCGTGAAATTTCCACGAAACGAAACAAAAATCAAGAGGAGCTATTTAAGCCAGAAACGATGATTTGCAATTCCATTAAATATCAATCCTACTGTTGTCTTTGCAATAAATAATACACAAATATACAATACTAATCGATATAATACTTAATACACATATCATTTGTAAGAATTTAATTCTACAGAAACTCAAGATAAATATAGTTGCATAGCGTAAATTAGGGCAGGAGGACTGAACAACATCAGATCAAAATTACAAAGATATATTCCGTAATTCACAATTTCAAAATTACACTTAAAACAAACATGTACCTTTTTTTAATTCAATGAATTTTAATTTAACGCTAGACATTTCAACGACACAATACCATTTGGAATATTTCGTTTTCAAAATTGAGCGAAATAAAATGGAATAAATAAGTAATCTACAATTAAGAGACACCAGATAATCTGGATTTACAGTTTTGCATTGCATCTTGTATGATTTGGACGGGTCATTTTTAACAATGGGGTGTTGCAGGATGATAACGGGCGGAATATTTAGGAACAAGCGTATTAATATATAGATATGCCTGACTAGAAAATAAGACCTAAAAGTAAGTAAAGTTAACTTTTCCACTAGCGCTAGACCAAGGAGATTGTTTTTTTTCGACTGAAGTGGAGCACCACACCAACCATCAGCTCCTAACTTTACTACACAGAACACTGCGATAGTCATACATTTCATTACTAAAGATAAATTCCTTCGTTAAAATCTTTTACTGCGAAATGGTGTCAGATTATTTTCTCGTGGAATCTAAGTTTTACATCAGTCTTAATTTCCCCCCTCTTTTCCGTTATCTTAAACATCCCACTACAACACATTAACTTCGAGCAGCGTTCACGGCACATGGAAATAGACATTGTGTACACTGAATTTAAAAGGCACAGGAATAAGTGTTTTTTTGTGTCATTCTACAGATGCCAACATTTCGAAACAATTAGACAATCAGAAATACCCAACCATAAATAAATAACGGGTACGTCAGCTAGTCTTCCTTGGTTTTTCAATGTACTAAACCTGCGTGTAAATAATTTTTCTGTACTAATTCACAACACCTGACAAAAAGTCTGACTAGAAAATAAGAAGTAAAAGTAAGTAAAGTCGACAGTGAGGGAATCTATCCCCTTTTCACTAGCGCTAGACCAAGGAGATTGTTTTCGCGTCTGATGTTGCACCCTGTGCTACTCATGAAGTTCATTACCAAAGATAAATTCCTTCGTTAGAATTTTTACTACGAATTGGTGTCAGCTTATTTTCTGGTGAAATCTAAGTTTCACTTCAGTCTTTTTTTCTTCTTTCTTTTCGCGCTTTCCCTTTATCTCAATTCTCCACTAAAGCACATCAACGAGCTGTTGGATTATTCAGTACTAATTCACAACAGCTGACAAAAGCACTAATAACACATGACAGAAAGGCCAGTCTCTACATAAAGATCCATTATTATATCTCCGAGTGATTGTATGATTTATGATGAAATTACCATCACTAGTCGAGAATATGTGCCACTCACAGTGACAGCTAAAGTAAGGCGTAAAAGAAATCAACTCAATTAATAGAAATAATTCTTTGTACTTAGATGTACAGTAATTTTATTGTTTCCTAAGACTGGACAAGGGTTAAGGAGTTCTAATCTTTGTAGTCTGAATCTACTTTTAAAGTAGATATATCCGGACGGCTTAAGTTCACGATGAAACTAAGTGTCTACATCCGTATTGACTATTAGAATAGTATACTCACTTATATAATAGCCATAAATTTGTAGGGCTAGTTTAGCGGTAGCGCCGGTTTAGCTCGGTCGGTAGAGCATCCGCCTAGGAACCACATGATTCCGTGTTCGATACCGGCCATCACCAACTCAGCGCATTAGTTGTACAGTTCTGTGCGGTAAAGTAGGGAGCTGACAGTAGTAGATGTTACGCTTCATCAGTAAAAAGAGGATAGACTATCAAGATGTTTAGCTGAACTTGGCGATAGGCCACACCGTCGACTGTACATTTACTTACATTTTCAATTATTTTTCAAGAAGGAGTCCATGCCATGGACGCAATGAGATACTTAGCATTCCATGTTTCAAGGGCTAAATCAGCTTTTGAAGTGTGCGTTTGCTTTCGATGGCTAGATATGATTTCCGTTACATAACTCACATATGCATTCATTGATGTATATTTGTGAGGAGAAGCTTTAATATCTATAATTGTTAATATATAGTAATTGATAGATACTCTATGAATTTGAGAGAGGTATTTGAAATAACCTATAACTATTTTTTAGATTGATAGATATATTGATACCTACTTTAACATAAAGCTATACAGACACTGAGATTCCATATATGTGGGATACTTATTGACATAAAATTAAGTAAAGTTGGTGGAGTGTATTGTTGTCGGTATCAACCGGACTGCGAGGGAGTATATATCCTTTTCGCGTGCGCTAGACCACGGATAGTGTTTTTGCGTCTGATTTGGGCATCACACCTACGGTCAGCTCCCTACTTTACTCCAGTGATCAGATTGCCCAAGCCGTGCTACTCATGTGTGGAGTTAATGGGGACCGGTATTGAACCCGGAAACATGCGACTCCTAGGCGGGTGCTTACCGACAGAGCTAAACTGACACTTTTATTGATATAGAATCATAATTACACATTAAAAATCTATACCGTCAACAGATATTTACCTTATATCATATATTCACATTTACAAGTTGGATAATTCATTTAAATAGACCAAGACATATTTCATGTATCCGGCAGGGGATTCAGAAAGAATGAAATTGAAGAAACAAAAATCATTGACAGATATGACTCTATCTGCCTAGATATGGGAAAATAAGACAAACTGGGTTATTTTGATATAACCTTGTTAACCAGACTAGGAGAAAGAAAACTCTAAATTCAAACCAGCTGTACTCCGCATAGAATTAACTTGTCGTGCATCCTGTTCGTAATAGAGGGTTGGGATGAATCAATACTTGTTACATTTTGAGGCATTTTCTGTGATGTCTTTGTTAGCAGAGTTGACTGATGAGCCATTGTTAGTGAGTTCGATTCCACACTGCGTGTCTCATAGATCTGATATTGTGCCAAACTAAACTAAGATTATTAAATGACTAACGGCGGCCTTGCATCAAATCTAATTGATCATATCTGATCTATCGTTACTGGTCATAAGAACGGTATCCAGAAATTATCTCTTTGTTAGAATTGCATACATGGATTTATGTCTTTGGCAGGAGCATGTATGCCATTTTGAGTAAATATCATGATTTTTTAATTGAAACTTATGTTTTAAAAATGGTGACTATATGATGACATCCCATATTTGGATCACACACCATAAATATCCCTTCCTTTGGGGATACCCGAAGGTTAAAATCTGTATAAGTAGTCAGTGGTTAAAGAGGAAGTGAAATATTTTATTTGTCATGAAATCGCAGCAATACCAAAGGCAATGACTAAGCGAGCGCGACGGATCTAAGTTTTCAGCAGTGTATATCTTGTGAGGGCAAGGTCTTGGATATATCTTTAAACAATGTGAGACAATAAAAAAAAAAAAAGCAAATACTGTTTTCCTGATAGTAAAACGAATTATTTTTATATGATCTATGTTGCGTTGTTTTATTTACATTCCATACCCGAGGGATCCTTCTGCCGGAACTATATTTAAACAGACCGAAAAGCGATTTCATCGCTTATGTTTGCAAGTTAAAGATTGGAACATTACGCGTAAACAAAATTGTATTGTAGATAATAATTCAAGCATGCATTTTCACTCATAATTTATAGTTATGAAAGGCATTTTCTTTTGAAAATATTTGTTATTTCTCAAATTAGCACCCTTGCTGATTGATTACTCAAAAAACATTTGTACAATCGAAAGAAATTTCATCAAATTAAATAAAACTTAGTCTGACTAATAAATATTGATATTATTTTTTTGACATAATAAAACAATCAAACAAAAAAAAAATCACAAATAAAACCACAAATAAAACTATAATTCAAAAAATGATCAAGGAGATTGAAAAGACGAACTCACTTTGCTATCTAAAATTGTTGTCTATCTGTTCCAATGAATTGGCGTCCACCTACTCCAAATACTAAAATGCATCAATAATTTTATTAGATACGAAAAATACTGTATGTTTTCTTTCAAAACTTATGAGTAGATATCTTAGATAGTAATGTTCATGTATAACAGAATGTATCATATTATGTATCGAGCGCAAGGAAACCTTTTTTTGTATTGTAAATGTTAAACTTTTTTTTTTTTGCAAATTTAACGTATTGTGAGCCAACATACTCTTTGTGCTCATACTTTTGATAAATACAGTGAAATATAAATATAAACAATATTACGGAAGAATTAATACGGGACAAACAATGCCCTAATACAGAGGAAACGGTTTATCTATGAATGAAGGGAATAAAGAAATGATACACGTGGGAAACTTTAAAAGGTTACTCTAATTAACGCAAACAATGGATGTAAACGGACTGAATAAAACCAGAAAAATCTAATCTTCTTTTTAGAAATTGCTATGAACCTTTGTGATATTAGCGCAAATACATCCTTTTAAAATAAACGATGAAAGTAAAAGATGCCTACTTCATCGCAAAGGGTCCCAAGCTTATTTATATATGGAGGCCTAGTGTTTTCCATCTGTACGTTATTATGTAACATAAGGCAATACATTTTCAAAATAATTATTATGTCATTTCATTTACAAGGCAAATCATCGTCAGGTCATATTGTGATTCAAATAATCATACACAGGCACACATTCATACAAAGACACAGACAAACAAACAGGGAGATACACACATATGTATATGGACACACACACACACACACACACACACATACACACCACACACACACATATATATATACGCTATATATATATATATATATATATATATATATATATATATATATATATATATATATATATAGGTCGACGGGTGGCCTAATGTCGATATCAGCCAGGAAGCGAGGGGTCTATTCCCTTTTCACTAGCGCTAGACCAAGGAGATTGATTTTGCGTCTAAGGTCGAGCCCCATACCTACCATCAGTTCCTCACTTTACTGCACATATCTCTGTGCTACACATACGCTTAGTTGGCAAGGACCGGTATCGAACCAGGAATCTTGCGACTCCTCAGCAAGTGCTCTACCGACTGAGCTAAAACGGCCCAGATCACAAGTAAATATAAAAAATTCAAAATATTATATTTACAGATTAAAAAAAAAAAAAAAATCAACCTGTTCATTCACTACCATTTACATTTAATTTAATATATTCCAATATATATATATATATATATATATATATATATATATATATATATATATAAGAGAGAGAGAGAGAGAGAGAGAGAGAGATAGAGATAGATAGACTGAAATATTATGAGATAAATAGAAAGGTAGATAGATCTGTACACCTACTTGTAACTAAGGAGATATTGAGGAAATGTTCCACAGTCACATTTACAAATTCATAAATGTAAATTACTTAATCAACCTGGTTATTAATTAAGATTCACGTTCTATTTGGGACATCACTATTCATAGAGTGACTGAAGCGAACAATTAAAACGAAATCATATTTAGATCCTAAAATGCCGATTGTCATCAAACTCAGTATGGGATTACATCGACCTGGATTAAGAATACATATTGATTGTATAGGCAAAACAAAAAAAAAAAAAGAAAAAGGACAACAGAACAATTGTTTTAGAACATCGTTTACAAAAAAAAAATATTACTATATTTAGATCTACTTGGGGTTTTGCGTAAGTCTTATCCAGTAGATTCAGAAATGGTTATAACTAAAACATCCGTAACTAAGCAACAACTTGATGAATTAATGTAAACTGTGACCTGCCGGCTGATTTAGATACCGGCTTTTTGTAGATATTTTCCGATGTAGTAGGAACTGAACGTGGGTGGGGGAACATCAATGCGTAAGTTGGGTGCATGGCTAAAAAATAAACACAAGTATAAACTTCAGAATTTCTATATCACTTCCTGTGTCGCTCCCCTCCCTCTCTCTATCTCTCTCTCTCTCTCTCTCTCTCTCTCTCTCTCTCTCTCCCAGTCTCTCTGATATATATATATATATATATATATATATATATATATATATATATATATATCAAGCAACTGTATATTTATAGTGGGCATTGATCTAATAACGAAATGAAATTAAAACGTTTGGCTAGAAACCACGTTTCCTGGTTCGGCACCGGTCCTCGCCAACCCAGCGTTAGAGTAGTGCATGGATTTGTGCGGTAAAGTAATGGGCTGATGGTAGGTGTGGCGCTCCACCCCAGACGCCAAAACAATCTTCTTGGTCTAGTGCTAGTGAAAAGGGGATATCCTCTCTCGCTGATTGTCTGATAACGACTTATATATATATATATATATATATATATATATATATATATATATATATATATATAATATATATACACATTTTACACTAGTTGTTCGTATATTAGTATATTATATTGTAACATATGCATATCTTAAACGCATAATGCGATTTCAAAACAAAAGTAATATTTAAGATCGCACTGGATATTGTTTTGAAAACTTTATCATTAGAACATCTATTCATGTGTGGGCAAGCGTATATGGGCGTGGGTTTGTGTGGGTGTTTCTATGTTTGTGTGCACGCGTAATCATCTTATTAAATAACACTAGGCGGCTTCGCATGAGTAGAGCGGACCAAAAAGTTAGTCTCACAGATCCATTATTACCGAAGCATGAGGTGGACCCTCACAGGATGCCCCTTTAAAATCCCTATACAAAATATACCTTGCGTTAATTGTTTTATTTTTGTAGTTTCCTCCGGACATACACACAAGCATGCACATAAACTGCTCTTTATATATATATATATATATATATATATATATATAATATATATATATATATAATATATATATATATATTATATATTACCGGAGAAAACAATGGGTATCTCCGGTTATAATGGTTAACGAGCTATGATAGCACAATATCTATACATATATAAAGTTTGTTTATATGTATGTCCGGAGGAATCTTCGAAAATAAAAAAAATAACGACAAGTATATATATATATATATATATATATATATATATATATACATATATATATATATATATATATATATATATATATATATATATATATATATATATATATTATATATCACCAGGGTTGGTTTCTGAGCACAAATAATAGAGATTTGATTTATATTCGTGAAGATAATAAAAAAATAATATTTTAATGATAACAGCATGGATTGTTTTTTCATTTAATATTTCAGATAGTAGACCTTAACATTTCTTTTAAGAGTAGCTGGATCAATGCAAGGTCTACTTTTATTTATTTTTTTTCCATAGGCATTTAAATGACATCACACGAGGATTCAACTCACTATTCAGTAATAATGGATCTGCGGGACGAACTTTTTAAAAAATCCCCCACTTCCCAGGCGACGCCGGGTAGCCGCTGCTAGTTATTAATAAACGAATTGTTCTCTTCCTGTGTGATCTGTTCTTCTGAACTTTCGCTACGATTAAGCTAAACTTAATGAATTAACAATTTAGAAGCAATGAGATGCAAGTCATTTCGTTCATATATATATATATATATATATATATATATATATATATATATATATATATATATATATATATATAACGTACACTTGTATACATATTCTATACTTGACTTATGACTTATATTAATTTATTTTCTTTTATTATCCTTTTATATAGAATAAAATAAAAAAATGCATACTTCTGATTCAATTTTCCTAGAAAAATCACTATAAACAATAATCACCGAATCTCACAAGTGAGAAAATATGAAGTATTTTCATCGTATACTTGACCATCAGTCAGTTATGTGAGTTTAATGAATGATTAACCTAGTAAATAAACTAATCTCTATTAAATTTTTCTAAAATATAATTGATTTTATAACATAATATCCTTCTTTTTTGAACTCAAGTGAGTTTAGTAGTAAAAAAAAACTTCTCATTAAAATAGCAAGAAACACATATGTAAATGAAACACATTGACAAACAAATGGAATTTTGAGGGACAGATGTAATTAATAATGAAATTAATAATGAAATATATGGATTATGTCAGAACTCTATATTTCAAAAAGATAATCCACTAATAGAATTTGGTAGGGAATTTATACAAAGCTTTATTTTCTCATCTTTATTCACACATATATATATATATATGTGTGTGTGTGTGTGTGTGTGTGTGTGTGTGTGTGTGTGAGTGTGTGTGTGTGTGTGTGTGTGTGTGTGTGTGTGTGTGAGCATGAGTGTGTGTGTGTGTGAACATTCAAGGAAAATTAGTTATATAATTATAGTTATAAAAATAAACTATATAAAGTTATATAGTTATAACATATTTGATGTCATGATACACATGCACACAAACACACACATACACACACACACACATACACACACACACACACACATACACACACACACACACATATATATATATATATATATATATATATATATATTATATATATATATATATAGGCCGGTGTACAGTTCTTAAACTGATCGGCGAGTGAAGGTCGTGAAGTTACATATTTCTTTTAACATGCTTTTTTTCCTTCCACTTTTATCGGACGTTCATTAAAAGCACGCATGAAAAAATTCTAAAAAAAGAAAGAAAATAATAATAATAATAATAATAATAATAATAATAATAATAATAATAATAATAATAATAATAATAACGTAACCTCTTACCGTCATATAAATCCAGTAACACATTTTGTCCTTTTTCCACTAAAAGAAATGGTAAATAAAGATATCTTTTGAGCAATTGATTAATTGGTTCTTTCTTTTTTTTTTTTTTTTTTTTTTTTTTGGTTGATCTTTTTGGATGTTTTTGTGGTAATCTTTTTTCTCTTTGATATTGTTTTATTTTTTCTTATTTTTTTTATGTTAGTTTTTAGTTTATACAAAGCCACGACGCGGAATTATCAACGAGTGTTTACACATTGCCAATCAATGAGGTACGCGTGTCTGGAGGAATAGATTATTAAAAAAAACAGGTCGCTGTCAATAATAAATAAATAACATAAGTTTATGCCTCTCGTCTTCTATAGAAAATATCTTTATCAGTCGAACTTATTTTCTGTATATACTTTGAAAATCATAAAAAACGCATCACTGTTATCTTTTTTGATTTATCTGTATTATCTTACATAATGCAAATGAACAGCCGTGTTTTAGTCCTCGAGAGAAAAGGTGGATTCTTTGAAAGTAAAGTAAGTTGATTCTTACTTTTAATGTAAAGAAATGGGTTGATTACAGTGTTTATTTATGTGTGTGTGTGTGTGTTTTTAATTTTTTTCCAGTTTTATATCGATGGTTTAAAAGGAAATATGTAGTGAAGATATTTTTTTTTTTCTGAGAAAAAATAATAGAGATTTGATTTATATTCTTAAAGATAATCAAAGATTTTCTTTTTTAATTTTTTCCCCAGCGGTTTTGGAATGTTTTTCTGTGTTTCTTTCTATATTTACTGAAAAAGTAAAGAAATTTCACTCGAACCTTGTTTAAGTATCAAGGAAGTTGTAAAAAGCCCACTACGAAACAAGCGGAAAACTTGGAGCACAAGTTAAATGCTTCTCTATGTATATATTAAGTAGCTGAAGAGAAGGAAGTTTCAACTTCGGCGAAACACTCGGAAAATTCATCCAGCTGCTTACGAATTTGGGAACAATCTCTTTATATACCTTTCTTTATGTATAAATATGTATATGTTTTTATATATAAAAAATCTATATAATATATATATATATATATGTGTGTGTGTGTGTGTGTATATATATATATATATATATATATATATATATATATATATATATATAATTTTTTAAAAGTTATTTATATTTTTTCTTGAGAGTTTTAAACTTGTCAAAGTATAGCTGGATTGAAATAAATTTTGGAATAAATAATATTTGCTATATTTTCTTTAACAAACAATTATAAAATCCTACTGTATTTCGAAAGTTGTAGGTTCAAATGAAAATAAATTGGATGTATGTGAAGAGAGTGTTTTAAAAAGGAGATTCCCATTCGTTGATTTTCCACCATCGTATGCGAATAATCTGTAAATAAAAACGGCAGTGTCGGTAAGTGAACGCCTGTGTGTCTGTGTGCTTGCAGTAAGACAGATTGCTTTAAAAATTTGTGAAGTACGGCAACGTCGACGGAGGATAGTTGTTGCGCCGTTGTTGCTTCTTCTACGCTTTCTTCATCTCCACTTTTTCGCTCTTTCTCTCTCTCTCCCTAATAAGCACATTTCACTCACTGCTTGCGGTAGTTAGTCGCCCGCTTCGTGCTGTAGTCTCTATACCATCGCTGCAGATGAGTGCAGGAGCTTCGGACCGAGCTTTTTGATTGCGACTCGTTCTACCACGACTGTGACGACTGACTAGGCGCTTACTACTTGTGACATCGTTACTTGCATGAGCTGATTACCGAAAATGTCTCGGATGTTTCGCTTAGGAAAGTCAAACTACTTTAGACTCGACTTCAACTCTCGCTAACATTATGGCATGAAAGGTAAAGGTGTAATTTCTTCGACGTGTATTTTTTTAG
>CM042140.1:108877553-108880053 GCA_023376005.1 Doryteuthis pealeii
TCGATCCAGGCCATTGCAATATTTTTCCGTTTATTTTTGACTTCTTTAAGAATGTATTGGTCTATATAGAGTAAGTCGTGGGTTCCTCTTTTATCATTATTATTATTATTATTATTATTATTATTATTATTATTATTATTATTATTATTATTATTATTATTATTTATTCCTTTTGAGTTTTCGCCTCAGCATTAGCTGATGGTCTTTCACTGAAATCTGAGTGACAGCGAGTCTCCTCAGATCTCCAGGACTCTTCTGAGTATTCTGGCAGATTGCAGCAGTGCAGTGTTCTGAATGGTTTCAATCCTTCCTCTGATTCCGAAACTTTCCAGACCCTTTTCCAATCCTTTTGGGGCTGTTCCAAGTGCACCAACTACAATTGGTATCACTGTCACTTTCATATTCCATAACTTTTTCAGTTCTCTGGCAAGGTCCAGATATTTGTCCATTTTTTTCATTTTCCTTCAGCTTCACCGTGTGATCTGCTGGAACGTCAAAATCCACTAGTTGACAAGTTCTTTCTTGTTTGTTTATCAACACAAGGTCTGGTCTTCTTGGTGGGATAAGGTGATCCGTTTTTATTTCAAAGTCCCAGAGAATTTTATGCGTTTCGTTCTCAAGAACAGATTCTGGTTTATGCATATACCATTTTGTTGTATGGTCAAAATTATTAATATGATTATTATTATATATTATTATTATTATTATTATTATTATTATTATACAATGCTTTCACATCAGCATTAATAGGTGACCTTAACTAAAATCTGAGTCACAACAAATCTACTTGTGTATCCAGGACTATTCCGGGTATTCTAGCCGATTTCAACAATGCTCTTGTATGAATACTTTCGGTTCTTCCTCTAATTTCCAATTCCTCCTGTTCTTTTACTAAACCCGTGCGGACCATGCTAAGGGCACCAACTATAATTGGTACCATCTTTCCCTTTATAATACGAAATTAGTTCAGTTCTCTGGCAAGGTCCAAGTATCTGTTTATCTTTTCATTTCTTTTCAATTTCACCGTGATGATACATTTCACTAAATAGCAAGTTCTTATCTTGTTGTTACTTAACACTTATCGTGGCATTTTTCTCTGGATCACGGGATCCCTCTGTATCTTAAAGTCTCAGCCAATCTGATGTGCATTATTCCTTAGGACATATTCTGGTTTGCGCATATACCATTTTTAGTGTGATCAAAATTTAATTTCTTGTCCAATTCCCAGTTGATCACATTTCCTAGCCAGCAGTACATAGTCTTGTACTCCCTTTGTGCTAGATTTCTGCTTAAACGCTTATTATATGATTAACCGTTTCATCTTTGCCTCCATGCATCGCGAGATTGCTATTATGCTGGGTCTTATCTATTTTCGCTTTGACATAGTTTCTTCTTATGGCATTGTTTCACGCTGCTATTATGAGAGATTCAGTTTCTCTTTTGAGGTTTCTCTTTCTTGGGCATGTCTAGGTTTTCCCGAGTGCAATCTCTTTACATTGTTGACTGAATTATCCATGTATTTGTTTTCTGTTGTTTTTTTTGTTTTATATTTTTGAAGATTTTCTGCTTGTCCATATGTTGCTATATGTTACTAACTACTGTGAATCGGATTTCTTTACCCTTTCAAGTATACTCCTCGTGTCTTCGCATTATCATCATCTTTAATATTGGCGAGACCTCTTCATCCTTCATTTCTTAACACGTATATTATTATTACTAGCAAATATATGCACCCTCCGGGTGCAAGTATTTAAGTTTTAATGTAATGAAATATCGTATTAAATTAGAAAGTCTAATAAGAATGCAGATAAAAAGATTTGAAACAGAGTGGGGGTATAATAGAAAAATAGAAATGAAACTGACTCTTCCATCACTGCCGTCTTTGATTGCTGAATTTTACTTATTTAACTATTTACTTAAATTAGGAAATAAAGAATAAAATTACACTTATTTTTTCTTGTTAATGGATTTCATTTAAGATTCATTGGAGAGATGTTTGCTTATATTCATTAAAATAAAACCAAACACTTAGAAATCAATAATACTAAGCACATATTTAATAAAATCACATTTTTAATATCAATATGCAAATTAGCCTTCCCATTCACACTGCAAACCGCTATTTTTTGTATATATAAATACAATAGCATGTTATTAATATGTAGATATGGACAACACTAATAAAAAGGTGAAGCAATTTTATTAATAATTGAAGTTTAAATATAAATAAAATCATGAAGAATTTGATGAAAATAACTATGTTAATTGTGACTCGATTAGTAATATAGTTTCAGTTACAGACAGAAAAATACACAATCTCCATTATAATAAGATTATTATTATTATTATTATTCCTTTTTTAATCTTTTTAATTTTTGTATTTTTTTATTATTTTCTTATATTTTTTCTTAGTTTATCTTATGTTCGTTCATATTATTTTTTTTTAAAAATCTTATTTATAATCATTCTTTTATTTATATACTATTTGTTTATTTCCTTA
>CM042140.1:108885053-108915053 GCA_023376005.1 Doryteuthis pealeii
AATTTTGCCTCTTAGTTAAAATAATCACTTTAGAACACACAAAAAAAAATAATTCGGCCAAACTCCCACCTTCCCCACACTTCCGTCGTATTTAGTATCACATCGATATACACAATTCCTACAAACGAAGCCATCTCAATTCTGCCATACAGTAGCACCCACACGCATATAACAACATACACACAGCCGATAACTATCACATATAAGTTTGTTTTTTTTTGATTACTCAAAATTCTTCTTTTTCTGCCTAACCCCAAATATCATCGTAAATTTAAACAATGTCTGAAGGAATATGGAACTTTAAAAATGCCCTGATATTTAGGAGGGCTACAAATATAAGTCCTAAAACCGTTCACCCAACATTTGTAGTTTAAAACCATTTATTTATATATCTTTTAATGGGTTCGCAAATAAAGCCATGCGTCTTGCAATCAGTCAAATACGGTAATCCATTTATCTCTTTCCAGATATATGATCGCCTTTCGGCTGGGGCTGTAGAATATACCAAGTGCACTTCTAGAGAGGGGTAAAATCCTACACAATTGGGATGTCTTTTGGCTTTGGGAGGCGAGCTGTTATGTTTGAGGACGGAATCCTAGTTGCTGAGCAGTCCATGACATACAACACTCAACTTTGGCCCTTACTTAGGCTAGAAAAGTGGCCATCTCAAGCCCTAATATCTATATGACTGTACTCATCCTCTTACTACTATACCAATCCCCTGAACCTATTCAATATATATATATATATATATATATATATATATATATATATATATATATATATATATATACAGACATACAGAAAGACAGTTACATTCAAATTAAACATATAGACAGATATACAGAAAGATAGATACTACTGAATAAAAATAGACAAATAGATAGACAGAAAGTTTATAAAAAAAGGAACAAAAATCACACATTTAAAATTAATGACCCAGTTTCCAAACACACATATAAAACAATTAAAACAGACATACACACATACACATACTCATTCATCTTGACCTACACCCCCATCATCAAACATTCTTGACCCACACCTGCATCTCCATAAACACTCCCCATCTAGAGAGAAGAAAATCCACTACCCACCCCCAATCACCTCTGCCACTACTGACAACCTACTGTTTTCAGCATTTTCAAAATGCCCTTCATTGAAGCTAGAACTATATTTGTGCCCTGAAGAAGGTCAAAATGAGCGAAACGCTGCATCGTCAACAATAAACATCCAGTTTCCATAACATCCTGTGTTTGTTTACTTTTCTCCATATTATATATATATATATATATATATATATATATATATATATATATATATATATATTTGAGATATATTTTTGTATCTATATCCGTTTTTCGGAAGTACATATATCTAATTTCGGCATTAGTGTGAAGCATTAATGTGCTATATTATAATAATGTAGCTAACATAATATTCATATATAATATTCATATACATATATATTCATCCCAGATGAATATATTATGATTACTACATTATCATAACTAGCAAATATATGCACCCTCCGGGTGCAAGTATTTAATTCTATGAAATATTATATTAAATTAGAAAAGCCAATGAAACTAAATAAGAATGCAGATAAAAAGATTTGAAACAGAGGGGGGTATAATCGAAAGATAAAATAACTGAAACATACTCTTCCATCATTCCCATCTTTCATTGCTAAATTTTCCTAATTTAACTATTTAGTTAAAATAGGAGGTAAAGAATAAATTCACAGGTATTTCTTCTTGCTAATGGATTTTTTTAAAGATTTATTCACGAGATTTTTGCTCATATTCATTAAGATAAAGCCAAACAATTAGAAACCAATAATACTAAGCATATATTTACTAAAATTACATTTTTAATATCAATATGCAAATTAGCCTTCCCATTCACACTGTAAACCGCTATTTTGTTGTATATATAAATACAATTGCATGTTATTAGTATGTAGATGTGGTTAACAGTATAAATAATGTAAAACAATTTTTATTAATAATTGAGGTTAAAATAAGGATAAATTAATGGTGAACGTGGCATCAATTACTAAGGGGATTGTGACTTGAGTAGTGATTTAGTTTCGGTTACAGACAGAAAAACACACAATCTCCATTATAATAAGATATAACACATTAATGCTTCAAACTAATGCCGAAACCAGATATATGTACTTCCGAAATACGGATATAGATACACAAATATATCTCAAATATATATACTAAGTAGAAGCATACGGAGACTCCCAATCAACACCATATATATATATATATATATATATATATATATATATATATATATATATATATATATATATATGGTAGGAAGCGGTGACTGAAGGCGCTAGTGTTCTGGATATGACGTTAAACTGCATCTACTGATGAGGTTCTTATTTTGAAGTTCTGGGGGGGGGGTGGAATGCTCCTTTATCGGCATTACTACCAGAGTGGTAGTACCCATTAGGCTCCCATCTATGTATTAAATAGATAAAAGATGTGTTTAAAAATGTGTTTAAAAATTGATTAAAAACATATTGAACACCAAACAAGAAAGGATAAAACAAAATGTCTTCAGAAAGAAATAACCCAAGATTGACATGCCGTAAAATAGGGTCAACCATGTATATTTATTTACCAACCCCTCCGCACAAGCAGGATACGACAAAGGTCAATTTCTTAAGCGGAATTTAACAGGTTTGAATTCAGATTTTTCCTTCTCCTAGACTGGTTACCTAGCCATGGTTAAAGAACCCAGTCTGCCCTGCTATTTTCCCATAGCTGGAGGGAGAATTGGATTCATACCTTTCCCAAGGGTATTAGCGCTATGTGAAATTCAAACAGCTTCGTCCAGGAATTAAACTCGGGTCATCGGGTCCATTTCCTACGACTCTAACCATTAGACCACGCGCCTCCAGGTCAACCATATATAAGATATTGGACGTCACTTTTTTAAATGATGTCACTTACTTCCCGTGAAAAATCCCCCAAAGGGGACACCTGTTGACTGTGGGTGGCGACTCATGATGCTTAATAATGGAACCCTAGTGGCTGAACAGTCTATTATATGCACCACTTCACTTTTGCCCTTACTTAAGTTAGACAGGTGGACGAAGAGGCCCGATACGATTAATCGGCTGGTGACTCTAGCATATATATGACTGTCCCCACCACATTGCTTTAAGCACAAGTCCTAACTCTTTTTTTCAAAATGATGTTACTTACTTCGCTGCAAAGTTTAGCAGATAATGATCTATCTACATAATTCAGCACCAAATTTAGAAATATGTGAAGATACGTTTATAATATAAAATGAGAAGGTATGTGAAGGTATGTCTGTAATGAGACATGTCAAGGTATATATGTAATAGAAATATGTGAAGGTATGTTTGAATTAAAAATGAGAAGGTATGTTTGTAATTGAGATATGTGAAGGTATGTTGTTATAGAAAATTGAAGGTATGCTTGTAATGAAATATGTGAAGGTATATCAGTATGAAATATGTGAAGGTATATATGTTTGTAATAAAAATGTGAAGTTATGTTTGTAATTAGAATATGGGAAGGTATGTTTGTTATAGAAAATTGAAGGTATGCTTGTAATGAAATATGTGAAGGTATATCAGTATGAAATATGTGAAGGTATATATGTTTGTAATAAAAATGTGAACTTATCTTTGTAATTAGAATATGGGAGGATATGTTTGTTATAGAAAATTCAAGGTAGGTTTGAAATTGAAATATGTGAGGTATGTTTCTAATGAAAATGTGAAGGTATGTTTGTGATAGAGATATATGAAGGTATGTTTGTTATAGAAAATTGAATGCATTTTTGTAATTGAAATATGTGAAGGTATATATGTAATTGAGATACGTGAAGCTATGTTTGTAATAAAAATGGGAAGGTATGGTTACAATAGAGATAGGTGAAGGTTAGCTTATAATAGAAAATTGAAGTTATGTTCGTAATGAAATTTGTAAAGATATATCTTTAGTAAAGATATTTGGAGGTATGTTTTTAATAATAAAAAATGTGAAGGTATGCTTGTATTAGAGACATGTGCAGGTACGTTTGAAATAGAAAATTGAAGGTATGTTTTGTAATTGGAATATGGGAAGGTATATCTGTAATAGAGAATGTGAAGGTATGCTTGTAATAAAAATGTGAAGGTATGTGTAATGAGTAATTGAGTGTTACTACCCCTATTTATGATTACCACACCTCTGGAGAACTCTCTAGTGATTGCTAGAGTTTATAAGCTCTCAGTATGTGTAACAATTATTATAAGTAGAATAAAGCTTTCCAGCGTCTATCGGTGTTATCGTTTGTCATTACAGTATGTTTGTAATAGAGATATGAGAAGGTTTTCTTGTTATACAAATTTAAAGGTACATTTGTAATTGAAATATGTGAATGTAGATATGTAATATACATATGTGAAGGTATGGTTATAATATAAAATGTCAAGGTATGTCTGTAATAGTATTATGTGAAAATATGTTTGTAATGGAACATGTGAAGGTATGTTTGCAATATAAATATGTGAAAGTAGTTTTAAGCATTGAATAAATTCGATTATATTATTTTTAACCTTATATGCAGCGTAACTGTTGTGTCTTTGAAATCTATCACCTGCAGAAACCTGCTGATGCTTTTGCTCGACATGTTTGATGCAACGATCACCATATGACTGTAAGTAAACGAAGAGCATTATATATGCATATATCAATATGCCCTAAAATAAGTCATATAGTTCATCGAGGCTTCTCTTATGAGTAAATAGAAGCGGCCACCCGGCGTCGCCCGGGTAGAGGAGAAAACGAAAAGTAGTGTAAATCTTAACAAGGAAATTTTGCCGATCCGTTACTACTGAATAGCTACTTCGAACCTGGTTGGATGCCCCATAAAAAATCACACGTAAAATCACACCTTCTGTTAATCCGACCAGGTCGGATGTCGGGAATTGTTATTTTCACCTGAGTAAGAGGAAATGTATATATATATATATATATATATATATATATATATATATATATATATATATATATATATATATATATATATATAAATGAGGTGATTAGTTTAACTAATATATTTCAAAAATGAAAAGCAAAGACATACAAAGATTAGATAACTATAGAAATTGAATTAAAGTAAAAAGACCGTATTTAAATTATAAATAAGTGTTTATTTTTGTTATTATGTAAATTTATTAAATAATCATTAAAAGAAACATTAATACAAAGCATAACCACTTTTTAAACCAAAAGGCATAAAGTCACTGTGAAAAGAAAAATGAATGTCTCCAATTTAAGATATTATATATTAAATACAATTTTATTCAAAATTATCTTATTAAAAATAATTTTGAATTTTTAGGTAAAGGTAAATAATAAAGCACAGTACATATTTTATGTACGAATGTTCAAAAGTGAAACTAAGTCATTAATTCTTGAATTGTCCATACAAAGGTTGTAAAAAGAATCAGATTAAATACCCAATTGTTCTATGCAATATTTATTACAATTTGAATCAGTAAAAACGCATATTCAGTTAAAACATAATTATTGAAATTTCATCATTAAATGAGTTACTAATTCCTTAGCGTTATTTTCAATAAGAAAAATTAACAAAGCAATATAATTTTTCAAGATCTAATAAGTGATTATTTAATATTTTAACATTAAGAAAGGAACCCAATAATTTGAAAAATGAATTTTGTAAACAGTGGCTAACATGAAAAAAGAAAGAACAAAAAGAAAAAAATAGCTTTGAGATTCCCTAATTTATTTGTTTAGGTCTTATATGGAAATAGATATAACATAAGCAAAATTTAATTCTGTTCTAATGCCATTGTAATTTCTACATATTTTCGAGAATATCAACCAAATTTTCATTAATTTTGCACAAAATCAAGATAGTGAATGTACGTATATATTTATTTTGCCGTTAATTGTTCTATCTTCATATTTGCCTTAGGACGTAAATACATGCGTACATAAACACTAACTGCCTTTATATATATATATTTAAACATTTTTTTCTTTTCCTTGTACTTTTTAAAACCAAAATCTCATTTCTGCAGTTAATCATGCAGTAAATTATCGTTTTGTGTGTTTGCTTGTAATCAATATTTACAATCATTTGAATAATAAGTCTTTTTGAATAAGTTTAAATATGTTTCTCTCAATGTGATTTAAAACTATAGCAATATTTAAACAGCTGAAAAATTTTTATATGAAATAATACTTTTTAATATTTTTATTTCTTTTACTTTAGTAGTCATGTTAATGTTACTTATATATATGAATTCAGATTTCACCCAGTAAACCATTTTTGTTGTAGTTCTGTGAATCGAAAATATTAGTTTTGTTTCTTTGTTTTTAATGGCATATCAATCTTCTTGGGCTATTTACTGTCAAAGCCATCCTTTTAGAAGAACAGTATTTGTATTATTTAACTAAGACCTGATTGATTGATTTATTTAACTGGATGCCATTTGGTCATTTGAATATTAGAGATTTGGTAATAGTGTACATAGTACGCTAATATTTACACTTTTTTGAGTGACTTTGCACATGTTTATATGCAGTCAAGTATTTTTACCTAATAGAAATAATTCGCGAACATAACTATTTGTCCAATAGAGGGAGACTAACATGCATTAACACTCTGAATGGACCTGTGAGTAATGGCAATGTAGGGGGGTTCAACGGACCATATGACCTTTAGGCACCCCTTTTTGATCTCGATTAAGAAAGGGCATGTTTTTCATTTACACCGCCAATATCTGGTAGTTTTAACAGACGATTTTTAGATTTTCAAAAATTATAACACTAATCTAAGCCTAACCTCTAACCCTAACGCTAACCCCTAAAAACAACCGGATATTGATGGTGTAAATGAAAAACATGTCCTTTATTAATCGAGCTCAAAAAGGGATGCCTAAAGGTAATAAGGTCCAAGTCAACACTCCCCAGATATGCAGAAGTAGAGCTTCACCATGCAGTTTTGTGCCACACTGTTAGTTTTTTACATACAGATAACACACGGAACACTGAATGAAAATATAAGACCAGATTGTTGGAAATTAACACGGTTTTATTTAAAACAGGCTAGAGAAAGCGTCTACCCTAGAAGTGACTTAACTAGCTCAACCGTGCTGTGCACATGCGTCCACTCGGTACAAATCCCAATCCAAAAGTGTCATGGTGGAAACCCCACTTCCGGGTTCCCATCAACCCCCTACTGATCAAGGGGAGCAACTCTAAATGACGTTAGCTCTGGACCTAACAAATACAAAACTTTTTTCTTTGGGTGGAAGAAACTTGGCACATTCTAAATCCTTTCAATTTTATTTATAGTTTTACTTAATGGCAATGTAGGTAGATGGTTGCAGAATAGGGACATGTCACCTAGAAGAAACGTAGTCATTAGCGACTAGAAATGTTTAGTTAAACTCATCTGGTGGATTTCGATTATATTGGAGTTTTATCTTTCTGAGGAAATGAAGCCAGAATTTTTCAAAGATGTAGCCCCAACAGTACTACTGTATGGATGAACTCCTCTGATTTTATTTTTTAAATAGATAGGCACTGTACAAAGATGGTGCGTGTTGTTTTGAACAAATCATGCAAGGAGCACCCGTGACAAGCAGCTATACAGCCATTTACCACCTATCACATGAAATTAAAAATCAGTTTTAGACGAATGCGATATGTTGGACCTTGCTGGAGAAGTGAGAACGAACTCATAAGTGACAGATTCAAAGGAATATGTGCTGTCAAGACGACTTGATGATGATTGATCTAGTAACTGGATTTAACTTAGATTTAACTTAATAAGATAATGGTAATGCCAAGAAACAGGATTTGAAAGGGCAGCTTGTAATCTTGATCTACGATTAAGTAGACTGACCGGTTATCTAACGGGCGACATGATAGGTAGTAAACGCTAGCATCTTGGCTTTAAACTCTGCAGTAATGGATGCATTTCCAAGTGAATTCTACTCCGTCTTAGATGTTAAACGTTAGACTTCATGGGAGGCGCTTGGTGTAATGTTTACCGTCGTCGGAAATGAGCATGGCGAGATGAATTCAAATTTTGGACGTAGCTATTTGCATTTCACATAGCGCTAATACACTTGGGAATGTTTCGAATCCAACTATGCTGCCTCTAAGTAGCTAGTATAACAGACGTAGCTCTTTAACCTTGGTATGACAAACCCTCTAGGAGAAGGAAAACACTGAATTAAAACCAAAGGGGTCCTCTACTCGTTATTCAATACTACTTTGAGAGCTCCTCTTTCCCTCCTCATCCTCACTGCAAAAGGCATGAATTCACCACTTCTCTTCCCAGATATGGGTAAACAGTCGGTTTGACTAGATTTGGCTTTGTCTGGACAACCACGCTAGGAGAAGGAAAATGCTGAAACTCTGAATTCTGGATTCAAATCAGATATCTATTTACCCAAACTCTTCGCCTCAGGTAGGTTGAAGCACAATATTAGTCTTTAAGCTGAATTTAGAAATCAGGTTTTTCTTTCTGTTAGTCTGGCTGTTTTATCAAGGCTAAAGTGCCAAGTCATTCCAACTATTTAGCTGGATCGGAAACACATTGATGTATGCCTTCTCCCTGGGCACCAGCGAAAAGGGAAACGCAATCAGCGTCGTCAAATAGTTGAAGTCGGGTTGCCGATTTCATTTCCTACGTCGATAGCCATTGCGCTAAGCGCAACTAAAGAGAATTCTTGAATAATTTAGTTATTCTGTCCTTGGGCGCTGGGATATAAACTATCTTCAGAATCTCAAAAGTCAGCGGCATACATCGACTCAGCCTGTTTGTAATTGAATAAGACTGAAACGTTGCATTCTTACTTTGCTGAGGAAGTATTCGCCTCACCTAAGTCGGTTAGAACAAAACTGTAGAAAGAAATCATCTGCCTAACACCATTAACAACACAACCATGGTCAACAATACAACGGCATAAGTATGACAACTAGATAGTACTGTCAGTGACTTATCAAAAAACAACAATCCTGAATGGTTAACAATAATACTTTTTTAAAAAGGGAATGAATATAAGAATAAGAATAAGCAGTAAGGACTAATGTATTGTCAGTAATTACTAGCTACTAATCCTCTCCTGTAGTCCGTATCTTGTTATTTATGCATTGTTCACCGAACGCGTCCAACTTCTTGTAGGTAAATATTCTCGCTAACAAAAGATAGAGATCGAAAGGTTCCATGTTTAGCAGATTTGGAACGAATGCATACTCAGCATTTTTTAAATACTAAACTAGAGTACCATTGCAAATCGGTAAATGTATAATAAGGAGGTAAAATCAGTCTGTTATACTGAACATAAATCAAAAACGAACCGTGTAAAACAGAATGTGAGCTTTCGTTTTAAAAGAACAAAGATTTCGCTGGATGATAAAAAATCATGAGAGAATTTGATCTACACTAATTTATGAAGTCGCAAAAAAAAAAGAAGAAAAAAGCTACATGGTTCATTCAATAAATAAGGTATGTTTTTCCTATGGAGTTGGCTCTAGTAGTTGTTGTTTGCAATTGTACCCTTTTCAAGGAAATCAAAAATATTGTGCACTTTCACATCCCAGAAGCCTGAGTCGAAAAAACAGTCGATGGAATCGAGATACTGACTCAAGAGTAAAGGAAATGTTCCAGGCGCAGCGACCTAAGACAAAATCCATGCTGACAGCATGGCCTTCGTTATAGGTCGCTGCGCTACATTTTCTTTACTCTTGAGTCAGTATCTCGATTTCATCGACTCCGGCTCGTAGTAGCAAACCCATGTTTAGCCCATTGATAAACAATTGATTTTTTTAATAAATCATGCTTCCTTGTATACATCACACATTCCACAGTAAATCTCACGCTATTGGCACTTCTCGGTCACCACAAATATGTTAACAGACTTATATTCAAACAAAGAGCACTCTGTTTGATTTGCCCCCATTTTTAATGGACCCAAACATTTTGCGAGATTAGAATAATTGTTGATATCAACCAATTCTAAACAATTCAAAGTCTATGTAATTTTGTTTTATAGCAATGAATCCACTCATTAATTCAATGCATTTTCATTGAATTGTAGGGACTTAAACGAATCGAAATGTTTTTAATTTATTTTTAATTGTTCGGAATAAAATTTGCCTTAAAAGCCTGAGTCATTAATCTTATCGCAATGAAGAGTCGGTTTATGTCTGTCTGTAACTGAAACTACGTCGCTGCTTACGCCCCAATAGTCTCAATAATTGCGTAAGTGTATCGACTAGTATTTAATTTATAGTCAAAATCAGTAATGCATAGAATAAATTTAATCTATTAACGATGTCTCTATGAAAATACTAATTTATCTCAAAACAACCCATGTTATTAGTGCGTTAAAAAAAATATATCATGAGAAATAAAGGTGTACATATTATATGGAGTTGTTAATTTGCATACTGGTTTTAACAAAACCGGGTTTAATAAATGATTAATTGGTGGTATTGATCTCTAATATTATTGTTTTATTCTCCAACGTATTAAAATCAACCATATGAATTATTTCCTATAGAAGAATTGAAATATAAATAGAATAAGAGTAATCATTTATATGCGGCCTTATTTTTATATGCGTTCTTATTTACTTTCGTTAGTCATTCTGATTTAATATATTTCATTACATTAAAATTCAAATACTTACGCGCGGAGGACGCATCATCTTGCTAAATATTATAAATGAAAAATAAGACATTGCTTGCTTTGAAAGATATATGACAGACACTGATATATATATATATATATATATATATATATATATATATATATATATATATATATATATATATATATATATAATGCAGGTTTACATTTTAGAATTTTGGCAGTGGTGTTGTTGGATTTTATTGACTTGAGACGTTTACATTAAGGGCAGGGTTAGCTCAGTCGTAGAGCGTTCATCTAGAAACTACAAGGTTTCTAGTTCGATACCGGCCCTCGCCAACTCAGCGTATGAGTAGCACAGGGATCTGTGTGGTGAAGTAAGGAGCTGATGGTAGGTGTGGCGCTCCACCTCAGATGCTAAAATAATCTCCTTGGTCTAGCGCTAGTGAAAGGGGGATAGACTTTCTTGTTGATTGGCTGATACCGACTTTAGGCCGACCCGACGACTTTACTTTTACAAAGGGAATAGTAAGTGTTATTCAATAGTTATACCAACTTCATTATTAATATGCCACCCTGTCGGTTGGGGCAGAAGAATACACCAACTGCACCTCTGCGGAGGAGTAAATCCTCTCAATGGGGCCAGTTTTTGGATGCGGATGGCAACACGATGCTTAATGTTGGAACCCTCATGGCTGAGCAGTCTATCATATGCCCCACTCACCTTTGGACTTTACTTAGGTTAGACGAGCAGTTAAATTGCCCCCCTCCGATCCATCGGCTGGGCAAGTCAAGCCCTAGCACCTATATGACAGTCCCAATCCTATTGCTTTAATGGCAAGCCCCAACGCATTTTATATATGTGCTTGAAGGCAGTGGTTGAGTTTTAGTGTCCTGGAGATGACGTTAAACCACTGGCGCAGTTTCAATTTTTGAGGTCTGGGGTGTGTGGAGTACTCCTACATGTCCTTTCCTCCTCGGTTCACTCTGACCTGGAGTGGTAGTAACTGTTACGTTCCCATCTATGGGTGATCGTTATTAGAGTTAGCTCTTATTTCTTTTAAAAAAAGTCTTGAATATTATGATATAGCCTTGTTCTTGGTTATGACTTTTCGAAATATGACTATTTATTGGATGAGCCAGTTTCCCAAACATTATATCATTTACAGACCGACTAAAGAATATTCTTAATGATATGATATCTTTTTTGTGTAGTAGACTATATCTTATGAATATGCTGTCTCAGATAGGAATAGATAATGAAACACATGTTTATCCTCAAGACTATGGACAGTACTTAAATAAATAAATCGTGTTGAGTTAAAATTTTCACAGTTTACCACACACACTCAGACACAGACAGACAGACAGACACACACACACACACACACACACACATATATATATATGTGTGTGTGTATGTGTGTGTATGTGTGTGTATGTATTATATATATATATATATATCAATGGTATCGAGTGTCTCCGTGATAGGATTCAATCAAAATTGAAAACCCAAGCGCACATATAAATATTATGTGTATATACATATAAATATCACTGTATTCGCATACTTTTTGTAGATATATGGAGCATATTACAAATTAATAGATATATGGAAATCTTAATATATCAGAAATAATTTTATTTCGGGTATTTTTGCCTCGGCAAGTCTGATTTTCTAATGGAAAAATCTATATAACAGATTTATTTAAGAAGATAGTCATATTAAATAAACCTGATATGTTAATTTTGTCCAGTAGGAAATCAGAAGACTTGAAGGGGCACAAGCAACCGAAATAGATTTATTTTTGTTACATGAAGGTTTTTATATTATATATATATATATATATATATATATATATATATAATATATATATATATGGGGAATATGTGCTTAATTGGAGTTGTACCTAATTAACAAATCGCTAAACACATCGAGAAAATCAACCTCTGTATGTACATTTCGCCTATTGGGTCTCATCAGCAGAGCTATAGAGGTTACGGTCCTTGCCTGTCAGCTGACGAAGGTTCGAATCACGCACAAGGCGGTCCTATCTATAGCTCTGCTGATGAGGCCTAATAGGCCGAAATCTACATACAGATTGATATTTCTCGATTTGTTTAGCCTTACATTTGAATAGGTATGTCCGCCTAATTAATTAATTATTAATTAATTAACTCTCAAAATTAGGTACGACTCCATTTAAGCACATATTCTCCAAAAATAGTCGGCTAAAAAAGCCATATCAAAACACATCGTTTGTGTATTTACTTCTCATATATATATATATATATATATATATATATATATATATATATATATGCAGCAAAACTAACAAACTAACCAACCACCTTACCACCCAACCGACCGGCCCAATTACCCATCCAACCATCCAGCCAACCAATTATTCATACCTAAAAGCAAATAGTCATATAATGTGCAATGCATAATGATGAATTTTAATCTTAATGTACTCATTTCTATGAAGACCTTTCAATTCAAGTGGATAAATGTTGGAAATGAAATAATAGTTGCAGGTCAGCGAACATGGCGATAGGATTGGGAGGCCATCCATATAATTAGTATTTGTGTCGTTACAGTTCACTTTTGTTTCAGCATCAAATTATGTATTTAAGTAACAACATCTTAGGTGTATATTGTAAAGCATCTCTTTATGCGACCTATAATTGTTCAGGTTGTCCCAATACAGTTTGCAATAATCCAATAAAAGAAAAAATTGATAAATGCTACCAGCTATAAGCATATTTGAAAATATCAGCGTGGTTACTCGAATACCAAGTGCTTTTTCTGAGTTAGTTTCTGTTGATTATAGTTCTGTATGGGGTCCATAAAATGTGCATGCTTATTAGTGTTACTCTCAAAAGTATGCACACCCAGGGCGCAAGTATTTAAGTGTTAATGTAATAAAATAGTATATTTAATTAAAAAGACTAACGAGATTAATTAATAATAATTTATTTCTCTATGAAATTATAGATAGGATTGCTTTTAATATGTTTGAGAATAACATAATAGTATTAGAAATAAGTAACAGCAAATGATTATTTATTAAACCCAGTTTTGTTAAAATCATTAGGAAAATTATTTCTACCATATACAATGTAATTTTTTATTTATTAGGGATATATAACACATATTCGGGATTTACATGCATTAATGGTATTGACAGTTTTGCAGTAAGGCTAACTCAGATAGGATTTAATAGAGACATCGTTAATATATTGGATATTAAGATTTTATTAAGATTAAATAATGACTTTTTCATAATCGTTGAGAATATAATTTAAATACCTAAGGAAATTGTGACGTCAGGGGTGACGGGGTTTCAGTTACAGACAGACATTCACAAAATCTCTATATAATAAGATATACATGTCTCATCGACATAGCATTGAATATCTTCATACGAAGTAATTCTTTGAAAATTATGCATAGTTCAGTCGGTAGAGCGTTTGACTAGAAACCAAAAGATTCCGGGTTCGATACCGGCCTCTCGCCAACTCAGTATAAGTAGCACCGGGATCTTTTCGGTAAAGTGAGGAGTTGATGGTAGGTGTGGCGCTCCACATGTTACGTCAACAACACACTTCTTGGTCTAGCGCTAATGATAATGGGATAGACTCCCTCGCTATCTGGCTGATACCGACTTTAGGCCACCCACACGACTTTACTTTTACTTTTTTACCCACTTAGATTTAAAAATGATACATATTGTTGTATGTATTTATCAAGCAAATGTCCCAGGCTGATTACAGTAGACAAAAGTTCACACTCTAACTCAGCACATCAGTAGCACAGCTTGGATCTATATTTTGAAATGGGGTGCTGATTATAGGTGTGGGACTCTACCTCATATGCAAAAATAATTCCTTTGATCTCGGGGTAATGAAGAAGGGATAGACTTCGGCTGATCCCAATAATAGGTCACCCCGCCGTCTTTACTTCTATACAATCCATTACCCAATAATCAAATGGCTAACGATATACAAGCTGTTATAGAAATATTACAACAGCATATACAATTCCCTATTTAACGGATATTTGTTCTCATTTTGAATAGGAGAAAAATGCGTCAAACCGGATAACGCACTTTGGATTATACATGAATACTTTTCTTCCCATCACATTCTCAATTATCACTATACTGTTCGACTTTGTATAGTTATTTAAAAACAAGCACAAGCCGCTATTGCAATATAACAAAATCATATACAATCTCTGATTTAACAGATTTTTTTCTCATTTAGAAAAGGAGAAAAATGCAATAAACTGAATAACGCACTTTGGATAATACTGGAATAATTTTCCTCCCATCACATTCTCAATTATCACTATAATGTTCGACTTTGAATAAGTATGTAAAAACAAAAACGTTTTACACGGTGATTGACCCATTTCCCCTGTTGTTTTCTCTCCTATAAAAGTAATTTTTTGTACAATTCTCCAAGATAATTAATAGTCTCCGAATATTTCCTGAGGTATTTTTTACTGGAATCGCTTTATACGTTCTAGTAAAGTTAAGTTAATTTATTGGCAAACTTTCGATCAGACGGTATCCTAACCCACAGTCTCTGTACTTTTATATATCACGTATGTTATTGATTTACGTTAGGAGATAGCTGAAATAGTTCGTAAATTGCCTGATGATTTTTTATCGATACAAGACGTATTTTTTAACACACACACACACACACACACACACACACACATATATATATATATATATATATATATATATATATATATAATATATATGTCCATTTCTCCTGCTTTACCGTATCATTGATACTCCGGGGAATTGAACAAAGGTACTGAAATGTAAAGCTTGTAAGTTTTTCCTTTCTTGGCCTGCTGCATAGAACACTTATTATCATTGCAAACTTCTATACATTATTTACCCACAATAAACGTATATATATATATATATATATATATATATATATATATATATATAACGTAAGAAACATTAAATTTATTTCAACTACATCAAGGTTAGCTCGTTATAGCTTTTCTCACAAGGAGCAAATCGTGAGTGTTTTTCTTTGTATCAGAAGATGCTGTAAGCGGCTAAGCTTGTTGCAGTTGAAATAGATTATTGCATGACGTGAATTTAAGTGGTTTCCTTCATACATTCATATATATTGCTCTGTCCGTTCGCACACCTGAAACAATGTACATCAATTGTTCACCATGAATGTCTTGTATCACTGTAAGAACTCCACATCTAATTATCTAAAACTCCAAGCAAGTATATATTTCTCTCTCTCTCTCTCTCTCTCTCTCTCTCTCTCTCTCTCTCTAGGTGAATGTTCATTTCCGCTTAGAAATGTAGCGATTAAATAGCCTGCTATACTTGCAGCTGACTGTGGCCGTATGGGTAAGAGGTTTGGCGAGCGAGAGTTCGTTCGGGTCTCGAACCCGGCAGGAGTTAGTTGCTAAAAATGGTATAACTGCACTGATGAGAGGTGATACCTCGAAACACGTGTCTGCAGTTTACTCTCTCTCTCTCTCTCTCTCTCTCTCTCTCTATATATATATATATATATATATATATATATATATATATATAAATATGGAGAATAAGTGTTTAATTGGAGTCGTACCTAATTTGAAAATTAATTAATTAATAATGAATTAGGTGGGAATACCTATTAAATGTATGGCTAAACAAATCGAGAAAAATCAATCTCTGTATGTACATTTCGGCCTATTAGCTCATCAGCAGAGCTATAGATCGCCCTGTGCGTGATTTGAAACCGACTGCCAAGCTGACAGGCCGATCCCATAACCCAACACCAAACGAACTTCTTAGATTTTTATGATTTGTTTAGAGTAGGTTAACATTCCCTTCTAGTGACTTTTTACACGACGATGTGGTAAGTTGTAACAAGGTTTGTTTAGAATGGCTTTTTGCCGATAATTTTTGGAGAATAAGTGTTTAATTGGAGTCGTACCTAATTTGAAAATTAATTAATTAATAATGAATTAGGCGGGAATACCTATTAAATGTATGGCTAAACAAATCGAAAAAATCAATCTCTGTATGTACATTTTGGCCTATTAGGCTCATCAGCAGAGCTATAGATCGAAGACGCCCTGTGCGTGATTTGAAACCGGACTGCCAAGCTGACAGGCCGATCCCATAACCCACCAAACGAACTTCTTAGATTTTTATGATTTGTTTAGAGTAGGTTAACATTCCTCTTCTAGTGACTTTTATTACACGACGATGTGATAAGTTGTAAACAAGGTTTGTTTAGAATGGCTTTTTGCCGATAATTTTTTGGAGAATAAGTGTTTAATTGGAGTCGTACCTAATTTTGAAAATTAATTAATTAATAATGAATTAGGCGGGAATACCTATTAAATGTATGGCTAAACAAATCGAGAAAAATCAATCTCTGTATGTACATTTCGGCTATTAGGCTCATCAGCAGAGCTATAGATCGGAAGACGCCTGTGCGTGATTTGAAACCGGACTGCCAAGCTGACAGGCCGATCCCATAACCCCAACACAAACGAACTTCTTAGATTTTTATGATTTGTTTAGAGTAGGTTAACATTCCTTTCTAGTGACTTTTATTACACGACGATGTGGTAAGTTGTAAACAAGGTTTGTTTAGAATGGCTTTTTGCCATGGGGTTATGGGATCGGCCTGTCAGCTTGGCAGTCCTGTTTCAAATCACGCGCAGGGCGGTCTTCCGATCTATAGCTCTGCTGATGAGGCCTAATAGGCCGAAATGTACATACAGAGATTGATTTTTCTCGATTTGTTTAGCCATACATTTAAGGTATTCCGCTAATTCATTATTAATTAATTAATTTTCAAATTAGGTACGACTCCAATTAAACACTTATTCTCCAAAAATTATCGGCAAAAGCCATTCTAACAACTTATATATATATATATATATATATATATATATATATGGAGAACCTTTCTCGACATATTGTCGGATTAAACACCTCACATTTCTCCCATATATATATATATATATATATATATATATAATATATATATATATATAGAGAGAGAGAGAGAGAGAGAGAGAGAGAGATTAAGTAAAAAATATAAAATACTTTCAAATGTAGCAAATTATCCGAATAGTCGAAGTGTTTCCGAATTGAAATTGAAAACATTACACGCGAGGAAATGTTTTGAAATGTTTTGACATTTTTAACGTGCAGCACCAGACCGCGTCACGTGTGTCAACCCATCCTTCTTCAGTACTTTATAAGTTTTACTCTTAAATTCAATTTGTTTATCAATAAAACCAAATAACAAGTCTCTACGCAAAAGTTATCTTATGCCGTTTATATGCGTTTTTTTTTTATAGAGAGATTCCTCTTAAAGCAATATGATCATAGCAACGGGGGACACATAAGCATTTTATGATCATCAGGCATCCTGAGTCCGGATGCTGTGCACAGGACCAATGGGGGCGATGGCTGATAGAGACGAGTGACAAGAAAGAGACATGGAGATATGTGCTGTCAGCATGAATTGTTGTTGTTGTTTTTGTTGATGATGATGATGATCCTCATCATCCTCATCATCATAATCATCCTCCTCATCATCATCACAAAATGAATATATGCATTTCCTATGAAAACTGTTTCTGTCAAAATTACCTCACATTCTTCATGATTCCATTTTTTAAAAATTTAAATTATTAATATAAATGTGTAATATTATTACACTTTTCGCCATTATTGCGCACTTCTATCATGTACTTATATTTATGTATGTAAACTAATAGCGGTTTACTATGTAACGAGGGTAGGGTAATTCTATGCTATATTACAAATTTATTTTAATAAATATATGCCTGGTATTATTTATTTCTAATTGCTTTGTTTTATTCTGATGAATATAGGCAAATTGCAGTCGATTTTGTCTTAAAAGAAATACTTTAACAAAAAGAAAATTCTTATTGTGTTCTCTACTGTCTTATCTAGTTAATAAAAATATAGCTATGAAAGCCGAGGGTGATTCGAAGAGTATATCTCCAAGCTCTTATATTATTCGATTACACCCTTTCTGTCTCAAATATTTGTAAAGTATTAATTCAATTTTAATTATTTTACATGCATTTTTTACTAATATCAATAGTTTCTATCTAAAATCTTTACACTCACATATAAATCATAAGTAACTCATTTAAAAATGTTTAAAAAATTATATTTTCCTGTACTCATAAAGCCGGTGTTATTCTATGAACAGCTGTAGAGTACAAAATATGTTTGTGTTCTTCATGGAAGGTAATTTAGTTTGAAAAATTTAAATAAATGTCATCGTGTATAATTCTATATAGAAATCAATTAACATTAAAATCAAACAATAAGTAATCTTTTTATATGCGATCTTATTTAGTCTCTTTAGTCTTTGTAATTTAATATAATGTTCTATTGCATTTATACTTAAATACTTGCACTCAGTGACCGCATATTTCTGCTTCTAATAATAAAATGTAATTATTTTTTGGTCTGGAACATAGTAACTATATTTTTAGTTACTAATATGGAAAGCTAAGAAAAGCCAGATTAGATTGTCTGAAGGGCGCATGAATTCTGCAAGATTATTTTACCTATTTTACCCCAGTAATTAACTAGGAACCCATAGTATAATGACTCTCGTTGACGGAAATGGACACGGCAAACCGTGTGTAGATCCTTTACTATGTTACTTGCATTTCAAATAGCACTCCTAACATTGGGAAAGGTATGGATCCAATTATTCTTTCTATGGGATTATCAGCCCTTATTTGGCTGGAAGAGTTATCTTCCCTCGTGTTTCTGTTTTTCCTCACTAGGTGTCTTGACCATTTAAGCAGGCCAGCGCCAAGTCTGAACTCTCTTTCTTCTCGGCAACTCAACGAACACACATGGGTTAGACACTTTGGTCGACACCCTTCTTGTGTGGGGTTTTTCACCCCACA
This sequence comes from Doryteuthis pealeii, assembly GCA_023376005.1. Classification (NCBI taxonomy): domain Eukaryota; kingdom Metazoa; phylum Mollusca; class Cephalopoda; order Myopsida; family Loliginidae; genus Doryteuthis; species Doryteuthis pealeii. Next base: position 108,904,696 of record CM042140.1, read on the forward strand.
CAGACTACGTCAGTAAGTGAATTTGTCTTATGAACTCTTCGTATCTTTTGCATGTACATTTAGGTATCTCCTTTATACTTCATTATTGTATCTTCTCCCTCATATGTGTTTCTTATGTATCTTGTATGCGTATTTCTTGTTATATGTATCTTCTCCACGTGCTCCATGTATTAAAGTCTATTGATGTATTTAATACCCTTAGTCGGAGTTTTTTGTTCAACAAATTATAAATAACTTTATATACCATTGAATCCAACATTTCTTTAGCTAGGGCTAAATAGTTGGACACACTCTGCACTTTAACCTTGTCATAGCAACCAGGCTAGGAGAAGGAAATCTCTGAATTCAAACCTGCTAAACAACGCTTCAGAAATTGTCTATTTAACCGGTTTCAACATATTCCTTATATATTCAATATAATGAGAGTTGGTTCTGATGTTTTAACATAGGGGGAAGAATGTCTGAATGACCACATCAATATACATAGCGAAACAATTAAAGAATAGGCAAGAACTGTTGTAGAGTAGCTAGCAACCCATCAGCATTCTACCAGATGGTCTGGCTCATAGGCTTAAATAGTCTACGATTAAGGACTGATTTTACTGCGTTTGGCTATACCGAATTTGACCCTCCTCTATTTCTTGTACTTTGTCTTTTAATAAATTTACTAACTTATTCTTCTGTGTTTTTGTATGTATCCGTTAGCACCGTATACTGGTGAGGAATATATATATATATATATTAAGCACACAATTTAGTGTGTGTATCATTTTATCTACAAAACCAAGAGTTGTATTATTTCAAATACTTCCGCGCAGCATTGTAATTTAATGCTACCCAGTCCGCCCCCATTGCTCTGCTTATGAATAGCAAATGAATCTACACCATGGGTCTTTTTAACATATCTTGTGACATATATAATCACTTTGCCAAAGCTGAACAATAGCACATTGAAATCTACCTTCAGGGGTTTGCTTAGTAATTTGTTACGTAAGATTACCCATAGATTGTCAACGGTAATCACTTTTCGAAGAAACATCAGAACTATTTTCTTACCTTCCTTTTCATGATTACGCTTACGGAAAAATGGTTATCCATCTTTGTCTTTTAGAGAATGTTTCTGTCTTTTGTTGCATTCTATATTCTACGTACGTTGCGAATCAGTATTATGCCTTTTAGAACAATGGACAGGTTGATAACATATAGCTCCGTATTACTGTAGATTTTCAAGTTTATCTGTCAGCTCGGCTGAAATTTTCTTGTCAATATCTTTTGCTATACTTATTTTTCCGCTAGATCAGAGAAGGTTCTCCTTCCTTTCATTCGATAAAGTTCATGCGAGCAAAATTCTTCCTGAATTCATCCGTTTTTTATTGAATTTAGGATATATATATATATATATATATATTATATATATATATAGCATCGAATTGCTGCTTTAATGTTTCCGTTGCAGTGGCATCAGTAAATAATTCAAAAGTGCTCAATATATTAAAACCGTAGAGGAATAATAATCTATATATCTATATATAATGGAGATAGACTGCACTTTTGTGTGAAGCCGAAACTCCGTCACGGCTGACGTCAGATATTCCAAACGAAACTCTAGCGTTTATCAATGAGAACCTAATTTATAATCAATTTGTGTTATACTTAATATTAAAGGAACAAATTGCTTTATATACAAGTATTAAGATGCGTTTGTAATATTTGCTGGTTTGTAATATTTGCATAGCCAATTTTCAACGAATCTTTTAATAAATGCATGTTTAGTTCTAAACAGTTTCTAATTGATATTTTAATTTTTATTTGTATTTATAATTATTTCATGTATAAAGTTTTGCGAGAAATTAATTTAAAAATAAAGATACAGCCACTAATTTCAATCTTACGTTAAATTATTAGTTATGGTCTTTTGTCCGTGACTACTCCCGTTTTCGTTGCGGTAAAAAAAAAAAAAAATATTTTTAAAGTTTTAATAGAGTTAATTTTTAATGAAAAAATTTATAGATAAAATTTATTTTTAATTTTCGCGGCACCTTCACAAATATAACAAGTATTTTTATTTCAAATTATTTTATTTCTATTAGGAATTTTTAAAAAATAGATAAAATTTATAGATAAAATTTATTTTTAATTTTCGCGGCACCTTCACAAATATAACAAGTATTTTTTATTTCAAATTTTATTATTCCTATTAGGAATTTTAAAAAAATGTTTACATTTATTTTTAATTCAAAATTTGTTTACGGTTATTCCATATTACTAATATTAAAATTAAAATAACAACCAGTTCTGAGCGATGCTTTTCCGCTAAATATGATGACCGTGATTTATTTAGAAATTAAGAAATATCTTTTAATTTTAATTTGTCATAAATTACCTTACAGAAACAGACGACAAAAAAACAACAAAAAAAATGATTTTACGTGTTTGTTTTTTTAACACTTAGCGCTTCTTTCTTAAACTAAAAATTAATCTTTATTTTTTATCATAATTGACGCAATACTTTTAAAATTCATTATTCAACAATGTTTAACCGAAGTTTGGTTTGTATAAACAAAAGCGGTGATAAAAAAAAAAGTCCCCTACCTAATCGATTTAGGTAGGGGACTTTTAAAATACAATAACAAATGATACAAACACCATGAAAACATTTATTGACAAAATTTATTTTTAATTTTCGCGGCACCTTCACAAATATAACAAGTATTTTTTATTTCAAATTTTATTATTCCTATTAGGAATTAAAAAAAGATGTTTACTTTTATTTTTAATTCAAAATTTGTTTACGGTTATTTCATATTACTAATGTTATTTTTCATCATTTATTTAAATTAATTGTAGCGAGAAATTAATAGTATTTTGTATGTTTAAACAATGTTTAAACAATACACATTCATCAATAAGAGGATTACTATTCTGTATTAGATGATTGAAAATAGCATTTTACTTCGAGTTTATATAAATTTTGTTTTGTTTTTAAAAATTAAATAAATAAAATTATTCGTCGGACTTGAGCATCTGAAACCCTCCATCTAAAATTTTTAAAATCTTTTTTATTTTTCTTCAATGGATTATTATCGATTACACACCAATCTATCAGATTGTAAAAAAAAAAATTCAAAAAAGTTATTTATTTTTCGAGTTTTCAGGGGTGCTCAGTTCCCCGTATAAGTTTATTGTAAATCGATCCCCCATATCGGAACCGCTAAAATTTTTTTTTTTTTTTTTTTTTTTTTTTTCTTTCAATGGATTGTTATCGATTACACACCAATCTATCAGATTGTAAAAAAAAAGAAGCGCCTGATTCAAAAATAAAGAACTTTTTATTTCTTTATTTTTGAGTTTTCAGGGTGCTCATTTCCCCATATAAGTTTATAGTAAATCGCTCCCCCTATATCGGAACCGCTCTACCTTAACAGTTGGGCTGAATTTGCACAAAGGTGTCAAAATTAAGGTGACATTGAAAAAAAACAGAACCCACAAATTTTGTATAAAAACTGTTAATTGTAACTAGGGGGTTTAGGGTTAGGATTTGAGGTTAGGGTTGGTGTTGGGGTTTAAGGTTAGTTTAATGGGAAAATAAATAAATAATTTGGGTTCTGTTTTTTCTGGGCCACCCTAACTTTGACATGTTTGCGCCAGTTTCCTTTCGAGCGGTTCTGATATGGGGCAGCGATTTACTATAAACTTATATGTCAGCATGAGCACCCTGAAAACTCAAAAAATAAAGAACATTTAAGATTTTTTTTAAAAACCTGATAGATTGGTGTGTAATCGATAATAATCCATTGAAGGAAAACAATAAAATAAATAAATGAATAAATTTTGTAGCGGTTCTGATATGGGGGATCGATTTATGATAAACTTATACGGGGAACTGAGCACCGCGAAAAATAAATAACTTTTTTGAATTTTTTATTCTTTTACAATCTGATAGATTGGTGTGCAATTGATAATAATCCATTAAAAGAAAGAAAAAAAAAATTAAAAACAAAAATTTTAGATTTGGGGTTTCCAGATGCTCAGATCTGCCAATTATTCAATTAATGCTTACTTTAATGGATATAAAATTTATTAAATCTCTAAGAAAATGAATTAAGAGTGTAACAACATATATTATATTCATTAATTTATTGTACAAACATTTTTACATAAACTAGCAAAAAATGCCATCTGGGCGGTTATAAAAATTAATTTTTGAAAGATATTGTCTGAGTTAAAATTTCCATATAAGAGGGTTTGTATTATCGGTAAAATCATCAAATTTATTAAAGGAGTAAAGAAAAATGAAACCATTTGAAATGGAAACTTACTTCTGTCCCCCTCAAATCAAAATGTTGCATGCATCTATTGATTATTAATCAAATAATATTTTTTATCAATGACAGTGTTTTGATGTAATCAGTGACGTAGTTTTAGTTGATACTGAATCTATTATCAAAAGATTTTATTTATTGAAAAACTTTTTACAAAATTCATATTTTTACATAAGTGTACCAAACAAAATTTAGTTGAAAATAAATCTATAAATTAGATATTTTTATTTACTCCAATTAAAAAAAAATTAATATTAAATATTATTTAGCATTTAAAAATTGATTTAAGTATCATTACTCTATTTTATTTTATGTAATATTTATTTACACTAAAACTAAATGTTTGTTAAATGTAAAATAAATAAGGTGAATGTTTATTTTTTTTTTATTTCAAAATTTTAGAAATAATCAAAACAATAAAAAATCATTTCGTATAGTTGATTGTTTTATTCATTGATAAACCAAATTTAATTTTATTATTGAATATTATTTCAGGAAAAACTTTGGTGTAGAAAGTTAGCTTTCCTAATTTCTATTTCAAATTGTTTATTTTTTACTCCTTTAATGAATTTGATGATTTTAATTACTAAAATCATTAAATGTTGAATGTCCTTTTAAAGTTTTTGGCATATTTTGGTATTGTTGTTTTTTATTACTTTATTTGATTTATTAATTTTACATCAACATAGTTTTAGTTACAGACAAATTGATATTGAATCTCTTATCAAAAGAAATTTTATTTATTGAAGAAAATCTTTTAAGAATTTATATTTTACAGAATTTTACCAAATAAAATTTAGTTGAAAATAAATCTACAAATTAGATATTTTTATTTATTCTGATTAAAAAAAAAATTAATATTAAATATTATTTAGCATTTAAAAATTGATTTGAGTATCATTACTGTATTTTATTTTATATAATATTTATTTACACTAAAACTAAATGTTTGTTAAATGTAAAATAAATAAGGTGAATGTTTATTTTTTTTTATTTCAAAATTTTTAGAAATAATCAAAACAATAAAAAATCATTTTGTATAGTTGATTGTTTTATTCATTGATAAACCAAATTTAATTTTATCATTAAATATTATTTCAGAAAAAACTTTGGTGTAGAAAGTTAACTTTCCTAATTTCTATTTCAAATTGTTTATTTTTTACTCCTTTAATGAATTCAATGATTTTAATTACTAAAATCATTAAATGTTGAATATCCTTTTAAAGTTTTTGGCATATTTTGGCATTGTTTTTTATTACTTCAATTCATTTATTAATTTTACTTGGATACTACCCCTCTGACATTGAATTTTAAATCCCACTCGGCTCAGGCTATATTTTTCAAAATTTTATTTTTACACCGCCCGAAGGGCGGTTTTTTTATGCTAGTAATAATAATAATAATAATAATAATACAGAAAAAAGTTAGGGGTCTACATGGTTTCAATCCAAATGGTTTCATCAGGACCCTACCCTACGCTTAAGTAAATCGATGTAATTCCTTAGTTTAACTCATGTACATTTCTTTTCGAATAGTATAATTATTTTGAATAATGAAATAGAATCAATCTGCAATTGTAGACATAGGTTAGGTCGCTCACTAAAATATTAGTAAAAATACAGTATTAAATTTAACTAAATAAATTATATTTTTTTCTGAAATAGTTATTAATTTTCAATAGGATAAATGCTAAAAAGAACAATGAAAACTATAGATTAGTAATATTCAATCCCTAAAATATAATTAGAATTTAACTGTTTTTACTAGCTATTATTTATAATTGTAGTTAAATTAATAAGAATTGAGAAACGATGCCCAAGGAATAAATACCAGCAAAGAATAAGTCGCGAAAATTGAGAGAAAAATATCAACTAACGTAGCGCTCAGCTGTTATTAACTAAGGAATTACATCGATTTAGTTAAGCGTAGGATAGGGTCCCGATGAAATAATTTGAATTGATACCATTCTAGATCCTTTATTTTTTCTACTATTATATATATATATATATATATATATATATATATATATATATATATATATATATATATATATATGGGAGTGAATATGGAAAATAAATCCGACAATATAAAGAAAATTTGAAAAGTTTAAACATCAATAAAAAAATTCATCCTATTTTCGGAACAGTTTTTTTTCAAATTTTCTTTATATATATATATATATATATATATATATATATATATATATATATAATTTTTGATGCAATTATCAAGCAACGTAAAAATATCGGTGAGTGGGGATTCGAAAAGATTGATTTACCGATTGATTATAATAGCAAGTCAAACAGTCTATGCTTATTTTATTATTAAGGACGAAGGGCTCGGGTTACATTGTACATTCATATTTTGGTGCGGGTGTTTTTAAGAGATATTTTCTTTGCACAAAATCCTGCTGAATACGAATATTTCTTAAATATGTTTTTTAAGAAAATATATTTGTTTGCACATATTTACCTAGTTTCAAGTAACTAAGAATAATTATTACTAGACACTTATAGGTGCACATAACTATTCTTAATACACCTACCTTCGAGTTGTATAGCAATTATTCCCATATGATACATATAATTACACAGTTTTATGTTTTCAAGTATTCCTATCTAATACTAATAATTATATGGTTTCAAATAATTATTGATTAGATGATATTCATAATTTTAAACATATTTATTTTATTTCTCTGAATGTTTGAGATGAGGCTTGAAGATTAGTATTATCTGTGTTATTCGGACTATTGTCCCCATCTTCATTGTTATTTCTACAACGTTTCGGCCGATATGCCCTCCGGTCTTCTTCAATTGGACACATGGCCTAGTGGATAAGGTAGTTAGGTTAAGACAGTTCTAAGTGACAGTCATCTCTGGATCCCGAGTTCAATCCTGAGTAGAGGCAGTTAGAAAAATAATTAACACAACTCCTACTCCAGCTATGGTTAGCGGAATGAGAACAGGATGCCCCCGTGGAATAAATAAAGGGTTAGGTTCAAAGTTCCGTGATGGCTCCCGATTACGACAAGAAAGTTCCCGAGTTTGAAAAGAAGGTTCCCGAGTCCGAAAAAGTTCCCGAGTCCGACAAGAAATACCCGGAGAAGGCCGGAGGGCATATCGGCCGAAACGTTGTACAAATAACAATGAAGATGGGGACAATAGTCCGAATAACGCAGATAATACTAATATTTATTTTATTCATAGATTAGAAACCTAACATGTACTAGCATCTAGAATCAGAGAAATAAGACAAAAAGTGTACCCCCAACTCCCCTGATCTACTGTCTGAAGCCTTATCTCCAGTTAGTTTCGTGTAATACCCAGGCCATCCCATTTTTGTTAGAGGAGAGGGTACTTACCCATCTGAAGGGGATACAGCCAAGGTATTCTAAGTATCGCCGACAAATCCTAGAAGTTTAAAGTTGAAAATATTCATAAAAGATTTCATTCCATTTATTGTTAGTGGTAAATGTGTAACGTGGCCATCGGCGTGCAGTATGGCGTGGGCGGCTAACGGCATCTTTTATGCCAGGTGGTTGCTCAGGCAAGCTCACGAAGGTTGATATGGGAAAAGCAACACGCGAACACAGTAGAATATATTCAATTTAGGTGTAATGGTTTATTTCTGTTTATAGTTAAGAGGCTCTTAGTGGCAAACACATTTTTAGCCTATTTGTAAACATTTATTTGATAAAACATGCTTCTTCATACACATAGCACATTTATCTGTGAATTCCACAAGTCTTGTACTTCTAAACCACCAAAGATTGGATAACAGACCTCTGTTCATGCCTTATTCACACCGCCATTTGAAAAGCGTCAAAACAAATATCTTTGTGATATAAACAATTTTGCTATAAACTAATTACAGACATTGTAGAGTTTAGATTTATGATGAGAAATTCTGATTTTCTATTGTTCTTTCCGCTTTATTGATTGGTTAAAAGTTGTTTTTTATTCTTCATTATCATTTTCAACTTTTACATTTTTGTCCTTGTTTCAACCATGGTCTTCTTCCAAGCGTTTCACATCAGTTCTATCAGGTGTTTTCTTCACAAATCTACTTACATTTATTTTCGTGAGTTTTCCAGAAAGACTGACTAACCTAGTATACTAATGGAACACTTCGTGCTAACTATTTTCTGCACCTCTGGACGACCTTAATTTGGCTACTAAAGGGACCGAACTTAGACTCGACTTCTTTTCTCGTTGGCTGCTTGAATTCTACTGACTTCCAAAACAGAATTTGCTCCCTTGCATCCATTTGTGATGTCGGTAGAGGAACATATCCATTTCCCGTTCTTCAGGTGTCTCTACACTTGCTCACAGAATTTGAAACTTTTGGGTTTTATCTAGTTATTTACAATACATTGCTCATTCCATCATGACTTGCTGACCTACAGCGACTTCTCTGACCTGACATACTCAGGGTCAATTTTCAACTGGCCACACGCAGATTCTCTGTCTCCTGGAATATTATTTTCTTTCATTTGTCTCTTTCTCTTTCCCCAGAAATTCGACTCCCATTTTTTCCTTATTCAATTTATTTTTTAAAGCCGTTCAATTACGTTAGAAATGTAATCAAAAGACGCGATTTACAAAATAATAGGATCTATATAATTGTATTTTCTGTCTGTTCCTGTATATAACAGACTGATTCAGAGAAGCCAGGTGGCCAGTAATCGTTGTATAATTACCAGATTTTCTCCTGTAACTGACTTTAGAATGCACTGATCATATCTGCTTCAGAGGGGTTACTCCCCCCCCCCGCCAAAAAAAAAAAAAGATGGTGGACTCCTAGGTATGGCATTAAACGGCATCTGGTGATGCAGTTCAAACTCTAAAACTCTGCAGAGTATGAAGTATGTCTTTATTGCCAGTACTCCCAGGTACATTTTGACACAGAATGGTAATATCTGTTGGTTAAATGATTAGTTTCAAAAGTTATTAATATGCAATAGGAATACTTGATGCCCGGTAAATTTCTTTCATTACGAATAATTACATGAATCTATAATCATTTACTAAGGACTATTATTATTAATTACTTGAAAACAAATTACAGTGTGTGCAACATTTATTAGTATTGAATAGAGATAATTACTTGAGACCAAATATTTATGAGTATTAGATATGCATATTTAATATCATATAAGTATGAAAACTAAACATCTCAGAAATACTACTAATCCGGCGCCAGTAAGGTTTTGAATACGCTCATTCTACCCCTGGAAATATTCGACCCACACCCAAACAAAAAGGCCATCCTGGGTGTGACACTGAACTGCACCTGTTGATGAGGCTCTAGTTCTGGAGATGTGGGGACTGGAGAGTACCTCTTCATTTCTATTACTCTCAGGTCTACTTGGATCACATCTATTACTCATGATAATGAGGATGATGGTGATCATCATCAGCATCATTATAATCATCATCATCACCAAGTTACGCTGGCAGCAGGATATCCATGTTTCTCTCTTTCTCTCTCTCTTTCTCTCTCTCTCTCTTTCTCTCTATCTCTATGTCTGTCTGTCTCTGTCTCTTTCTCTCTGTCTCTCTCCCCCTATCTCTCTCCCCCTCTCTGTGTCTGTCTCTGTCTGTCTGTCTGTCTGACTACTCTCTCTCTCTCTCTCTCTCTCTGTATGTCTGTCTGTCTGACTCTCTCTCTCTCTGTCCCTGTCTCTGTCTCTGTCTCTCTGTCTCTCTGTGGGTGTGTATCTGTCTGTCTGTCTGTCTCTCTCTCTCGCCAACTGTACCTATCGGTAATCGCTACAGGGAGGTATTCTGCGCAGCATACATAATCCGCACAATGATGACTGATGTTGGTTTTTGCTGGTCGGTCTACACTGGTGTGTCAATATGTAAGTGCACACTGGACAACACCACTTATCTGTGCGTCCTTCCTTCTCCAACAGTGTTCAGTATATATTGTTCGTCTTTTAAAAAAACATTCCTATTCAATAGAACCCTGAGAAATAACTACATAAAAAAATGTAAATATGAACGTACACTAAACGCGATTCCCTACGCT
>CM042140.1:108920053-108930053 GCA_023376005.1 Doryteuthis pealeii
TCGCTGACTGGCTGATACCGACTTTAGGCCGCCCCGACGACTTTACTTACTTATATATATATATATATATATATATATATATATATATATATATTGTGTGTGTGTGTGTGTGTGTGTGTGTGTGTGTGTGATAATATTTGCCTGATGTGTTTAAAAAATAATATTTGAATGTAGTATATATATATATATATTATTTGAATATGAAACATAGTAAAGAAATAAGATACTATGAACAAATCTTATCAGTAAACAGACAATAATGATTCTGATTTTCTCATCGGAAAAAATAAAAATATTTATGACCGCCATTTCACTGGCGAGTTGTATCAACCATGACTGTGTTTAGCTGCAGTGAAAACTCAAAATTATAAACAATATAATTTTTTTTATGAAACCTTTTGCCCGATAAAAAACCAAAAACCAAAAACCAAAAACAATACGTAACACAAAGGGAAAAGTTCAAATTCCCGAATTGTTTGAAATTACATTTGTGTAGTAGAATGCACAAATAATTTTCTAACAAAGGAAATTGAATGAACCATTCAGTTAAATATTTCTTCGGTTAAAATTCCCTTTAAACTCTAATAAAAAAAATCACAATATAGAAAACAGATTCTGATAGAGTCGCCAACACTTGGCAACTCGACCAAATCAGCCGTCGACCAATACAACGAGGAAGTTACGACCGGTTGTGTTAATTTCCAATTCCGTAAATTCGTTTTTTAAAAATACACAGAGTGAGTACAGAATTATTATCGAAGCAAATAGCCGAAATACAACAATAGTCACGGACTAGGTAAATTCAACCTCATTAAGTACGTTGACTAAGTTTTGGCACACATTTGGTGCCGTAAGCGCTGAGTGATATCCGTGGCACCATAAGACACACACATACACACGCCCGCACACATACACACGCCCGCACACATATACACGCCCGCACACACGTACGCACACACACACACGCACACACACACATACATATATATATATATATATATATATATATATATATACACACACTAGCAATAGTACCCTGTCGATGGCTGGACTAAAAAGTATTTTAGGAACACTAGGGAGTGAGAGAGAAAGTGGAAATTGGCGAGTAAGAGAGTGAGTGAGTAAAAAATGATTCAGCAAATTCTTATCAAATTTTTAAAAAATCACTAAGAATCCGCGTATTACCTACTTACAAAACAATAATTAGTAATAATTACAAAACAATAATTTTCAAAACTGCATTAAATTCAAATTTCACCGATGGAATCTGCACGCTACTGCTTTTTCTACTGAGATATGAAAAGATGAAGAGACTTCCACACATCAATTGAATTTCAGTTATTGAATTATATCATTTAATCAACAAAAATCAAAAGCTAAATCTTACACTTTTTCCTTATCATGAACTGTATTCAAGTGCATGCACTATTTTAATGCATAATAGCAACTCTTTTTTAATTATATGTCGACGCGTACATAACAAATCTGCCGTGTCCCCTTTATATATATAATATATATATATATATATATATATATATATATATATATGTGTGTGTGTGTGTGTGTGTGTGTGTGTGTGTGTGTGTGATTCCATGTCAAATCATACAGGCCATGTCACCCTACCCTTTCAATTTTTCTGAGATTGTGTACAGGTTATTATTAAAATTTGAGCTTCAAATACCAAGAATTGGTTGAGTTATCTCGATTTTTAGCTCTCAAAATTTGAGGAGGGTCGCGAAAAATGGCTCGAGACATTTTGGCATCTATTTAGGTCTGTAAAATGAGTTATAGATTGTCCCTACTACTAAAAATTGGTTTGTAATAACATTTCTGCCTGCGGAATCCAAAAATGCAATCGAAAAAGTCGGAAGTCACAAATTTTAAGTTATTGTTATTTTTTTTTAAAAATGTCATATAAGATCAATATCCCGATGTGGCACTGCGTCTATGCCAAATATATTTTACTATTATTATTTCATATCTATAGAAAATTATTTATACCAAAAGGATAGATTGGTTTCTGCTTGGTTTTGTTAACATTTCTCATTTCAATTTTTCTGAAATTTCTTAAAGTTAGACAAAATTCCACAAAATTGAGCTTCCAATTCCAAAACTTGTCGGAATTATGTAGATTGATAGCTTTCCAAATGTGGGTGGTCGGTCGCAAAATAATGTCGACTTTTTGTAATCTATTTTTGTCTGTAAAATGAATTCTAAAATACATTATAAAATGTTGCCAATTTTCGCCAACCCCACTTGGAGAGCTAGAAATCGACATAATTTGGCCAATATTTGGAATTGGAAGCTCAAATTTTCGGGAATATCTAACTTTAACACGGTCCACATCTGTACAAAATATCAGAATAATTGAAGGGGTGGGTGACAATTTTAATTTTTCTGGATGATTTGAAATGGAATTGCTCATATATATATATATATATATATATATATATATATATATATATATATATAATATATTATATATATATTGTTTTTATTTATTTTGAAATTTGTTAATTTTGAAATTTAGGTTTCTTGGGAAAATCGAATATTTAAGTATTTATATTCTAATCATAATATAGAAAGACACATGTAAATACGCACACACACACACACACACACACACATACGCATACGCACACACACAGAACACAATATATATATATATATATATATATATGTATGTATGTATGTATGTATATATATATATATATATATATATATATATATATATATAAGGTTTGTCAAAGAAGTATTGAGATTGATGCTATATTTAGCGATATAGAAATGATCAATGAATGGAACATTATTTTTCCAGAATACAAGGTGTGTCAGAAAGTACAAAAAATCTCGTTACTTTTTAGGACACACCTTGTATATAGCTTAGGCATGTATGCGAGTGTAAGAAATCTATTTAGGATGAGTTGTGTATGTATGAATTTCCTCAATAAATTGAAATTATTATATAAGCCCAATCTCATCGCAAATTTCTCAATGTTTTAATTAATGTGATCGCTAGAAAACAATAAGAGAAGAAGGTCTAAATTATAGATTATAAAATCATCGTCCCAATCGGCGCAACTATTGAGGGAGAATAATGAATCAAATCACGATTTTTATGTTGCGTGAGTCCCCATGTTGACTTGCCAAAATACCCACAACCAACCGTCGAAGACGACGTCAAAGAGGCTGTTTAGATGCAGAATCGTCTCTAAGGATTATGGGAAAGTTGGCAGCTGCCAGACCAAGAATTGGCTTTTATCTAAATGTTTTTGGGCAAAGAAGATCAAACTGAATAGATGAAATATGGCTTAGGAAGGCATTCCACAATATTGAGAAGACATGTCGGACATCGGAAAAAATATCAAGTGGGGAAGCATCAATCGTCATATGAAGATATATAAAAAGAATGAAGAACATGTCTGGAGAACAGACACACACACACACACACACACACACACACACACACACACATATATATATATATATATATATATATATATATATATATATATATATATATATATATATATCTTCCGAAACGGGTCATAAATCTAAAGACTAAAAGCATAGGGTTATTTAAAACAGCTATACGACATCCTGACCACGTCTGTCAAAAGTTTTGTGGAAAAGCACAATTCGTGAAGTATATATATATATATATATATATATATATATATATATATATATATATATATATATATATATATATAGGTTAATTTTAAGTGGAATTTATTGGATTTGAATTTCGAGTTGTCCATCTTTTATACCGGTTAAAGATCAGGGTAGGCCTAACATTTAACCCTTAGGTAGACGGTCATTAGTTGAATACATGTATTTTCCAACGTTATTAGTGTACTGTGATATGCAAACAGCCTCATCCAGGATTTGAACATAAATCTGCTGTATTGACTTAATATATTTATATTAGGAAACAAAATATAATTGATGCCAAGTTGCTGTTGTCATTATTATTATTATTATCATTTCACTCTATTCGAGTTTTTCACACCTGCCAAGGCCTGTGTTTCACTGGAAGCTGTGTCACAGTAAATCTCCTCGGGTCTCCATTACTCTTTTGAGTATTCCAGCCGATCTCAACAATTCTGTAGTCAAAAGAGTAAATGATACTAGATATGTAAATGAGAGGGTAACATACATATGAAGAGATTCATACTCCTTCTTAAACTGGATACAAAACAAGTTCTGAAAACACTAATTAAAGAAGGCGATGATTATGCATAATTATATCGTGGGACGTTGTTGATGGATTACGTTTTGATTATGTCTTTGTTCAATAGCATATCAACCTTTGTGGGATAGTTAATGCCAAAATAATATTTTTAAAAGTATCATTTAACCTAACAGAGCTGGATGATGAGAGGCTTCATACGTTTCCCGAGGTAATTAATCCGAGAGTTTGATCAATTACATCAAAAGTCAATATGCATTTTTCAGCTTCGAAAAATTGTTGGATAGCCCTCTATTTTCTTGAGACGAACGAATATCGCACATTTCTACATGTGGTTGCTGTGCGTCTATGTCGTCTAGTGGACGCCATGTTGTTTCTTCTGTGCTGGGATAATGGCCAATTCAGACACAATTTCATGGGTGATCATAATTAATTTATTCACGACGACTTCTTATATTTTTGTTGATCTTCACGTCCATTGACATCTGCGTTTCAAAAAGACCACACATCAATCAAACCTACGGTCTTTCGCGACAATATTAAACAAACGGCAATAATATTTTTAGACAATCTAATAATTAACAAATTGTGTAGAATTAAAAAATAACAATCAAACAACTAGATACCTGTTGAGTCTTTAAATGGGATACAATCAGACAAGGTTGTAGTCGAGTGGAAGGACCATTAAGCACGTTTGTAGATTAAGGTAGAGTGTTTTATTGCAGATAGATACAATAAGACGGACAAAGAATAGCGTTGTACGCTAGTAAGCCTCGAAGCCAGAGCAGCATAATTCCATGCTCACTACATATATATATATATATATATATATATATATATATATATATATATATATATATATATATATATTGGGATGTTTGTTTATTTATTTTTAGAAGCATTGGTGAATAAGTATTTATATTTTTGCTTGAAGGCAATTACAATGCGGTATATCGCATAAAATTCGATAATTATAGAAGATAAATAACATTGACAAGTGAATCTCGCAAAGCATTACTCGGCGTTTAGAACATCGTACAGCAGCTGTTTCGACTTTATTAAGTCTCATCAGCAATGTATACTAACGATCTCCCTCCGAAAGAAATCGATTTCAATGTTATTTATCTTCTATAATTATCGAATTTTATGCGATATACCGCATTGTAATTTCCTTCAAGCAAATATATATATATATATATATATATATATATATATATATATATATATATATATATATTATATATAAACAACTTTTAGCTATTTTCAGCCGACAGTATATTTGGGAGAATATGTGCTTTTTAATTTTAGTCAGACCTAATTTTTTGAAAGTTATTTCATTTATGTTTAATTAGGCGGGATTTAAACTACTTAAATGTGAGGCTGATTTTTCTCGATTTGTTTAGCCTCACATTTAAGTAGTTTAAATCCCGCCTAATTAAACATAAATGAATTAACTTTCAAAAAATTAGGTCTGACTAAAATTTAAAAAGCACATATTCTCCCAAATATATATATATATATATATATATATATATATATATATATATATATATATATATATATATATATATATAGTCAAAACACATGGGTGACAGAGAGTGTGGAATATTCCATTACAAAAATACCTTATAAAAATTGAATGATATATAAAAGATATAATCTACAATAAGGTCTGCTGAATTACTGGAAATTCTATCGCGTAATCAGAAACAATTAGCATGGATCATAAATAAATATTAAATTGTCATATGATATTTTTTGGGTATCTATAGGTTAAAGCTATATATCAGTATCTAGCGAACCCTTCCACACACCCAAGCAGTAGGATTCGACACAAATTCAATTACTTAAGTGGTCTGAATTCAAAGTGTTTTTTTTTCCGATACAGACTGCCATTCCAAGACCAAAAAGCTACTCTACTCAAGTGTTTAGCCATGGCTGGAGATAGAATACTTTGGTTGATAGCTTTCTCAAGGGTCTTAGGCATATGTAAAATGCGAACAGCCACGTCCAGGATTTGAACTCGGTTCGACCTGTCCATTTCCTTCGACAGTAAAAATTTTTTACAAATGTCACCTTAGACTAATATATTAAACTAGCAAGTCCTGTCGATATATCACAGTATAATAACTTAATTATTACAACGTTCGATATGTTTACTTAAGAGCGACTGCAAATAATTCAATATGTAAAAACTATAATAATCTGGATTTAACACACACACACACACACACTCTCTCTCTCTCTCTCTCTCTCTCTCTCTCTCTCTCTCTCTCTCTCTCTCTCTCTCTCACACACACACACACACACACACACACACACACACTTTCTTTCTTTCCTTCTTTGCATCTTTTCATTATGTTCGATGTAAACAGATTAGCGGTATCACCACCTCTCTGTATCATTACCGCATTCTCTTTATTCGTTTCTTACTTTATTATCATATTTTTCTGTGTAGTATATCCTTTTCTCCTTTCTTTCTTTAAAATAAAAACGGAATGGTCCATTATTTAGCTGATGTGACGACACTCATAAAAATAATAACTCGACGGATAAACAACAGCAGCTTATCAGGATTTACATTTTTTGCATTTCATATCGCACGATTTGGACGGTCTCATTTTTAACCAGAACATGTGGAAGATGATAATACTAGTACAATTTAGGAACATGAGTATGCATATGGAGATACTTTTAACATGTACACCGCAAAAATAAATACATCTAACAAATATATCTACTGAAAAATAATTTCATATTTTGTTGAGTTATTTTTGGTAGATTCTTTTTTCAACGTCCTTTCTTTGTTGTTGGTTTTGTTGTTGTTTTTTTCTCATCTTTTTTCTTTACTTTAAAATCATCTTGAGCTCCAAAATATTGACCGTATTATTGACATATAAAATTAAATATTGAAAATATCTTTAATTTCGATTTGAATTAATCCAACATTTTTTTTATCTAAGATATGCTATTGGTTTCTAGTTCCTTTCGTAAAAAAATCAAAAGAATATATCTGGAGAAAAATCAGTGAATTTTCTTCAAGCTTGACACTCAAGTGTGAAGTACATTTCAAACACGCAATTACAGACAGATACACAGAGACACAAATGATATACACCTATGTTGGTATTTAGGCATTAATATGTAGATTAACTTTGATAACAAGATTTTGATTTTACGATCCAGACCCAAACTGTTTTGAATTGAGAGTGTAGGAGTAAGGATTGGAATATTGTGCTGAAGGTAGCATTGTTGGTTCCTCTTTCTCTAGAATAAATAAATAGATAAAATACGACGTCTCTGTGTATATTCTTGTGTTTATAGGTAAAACTATAATGAGAAGCTACAGAGTTGAAATTTGGTATTAATACAAGATACAGTTTGATAGGGCACATAAATTGATGTTAATCGGGACGTCGGCCGTAACCAGGTTACCGTATACTAAAGGTCCTAGTGTTCACAACCCAGTTCTATCCATGGTCCTAAGAGCAAATTAAGAAAATTGAAACTTCACACAGCAATCAAGGTGTTTAGTGTATGATGTTTCTTAATTTGATATATAATATTTATGGTTCTCTGTCGTGTGTCTAGCGATGTTACTGAAAAAAAGCTCAGTACCAGTTTAGCGATTATTTGCCCCTGTTTGGTCTGGAAGAGTTACCTTCCCTTGTTTTCAGGTTTTTACCGCTAGGGGTTCTGACTATGTAATCAGGGAAGCGCCAAGCTTGAATCCTCTTCTCTCCGGGACAGCAAACCACACGCAGGGGTTAGACGTTGCGTCTACACCTTTTATGTGGGTGGCCTGGCCACCCAGCCAGCCTAAGTAAGTGGCATTACTTCGCGGACTCTCACTTTAGGACGAAAACGTACGTCCCACCTTCTTTATAGCACATTTTGTATCTGTTATTTATACACCCTGTATACTATCTATTCGTATATGAGTTCATTATGTATTTCTTTTAGATACCGTGTATGTTGTATATGTATTCCTGTTAATGTATTAAAGTCTGTTTATTACACTTCACAATTTCTTTGTCGGGATAATATTAGCATTTATATGTACCCACGTGGAAGGTCCCTAAACCTTCCAACCAAATATAATAATAACAGTAAATCCTACACCAGGAACAAACAAAGGAAGATTTTACGGGGAATCCACTGGTTGCATTTAAAGTTACATCTGTATTCATTTGTCATCCCTATTGGGGTATGAGAAAATACAAAACGAAAATTGGTTTATACTTAAAAGGCGTATACTTAATTGTAGCCGGATACTTTATAAACCGGTAAATGCGTAGCTAATACACACACACACACACACACACACACACACACACACACACACATATATATATATATATATATATATATATATATATATATATATTTATTTATTTATTTATTTATCTATTTATTCTGGAAAGACAAATTTCAAACTTTCTCCAGTGATACACATCTTAGAGTCTCAGCTATTTAGACATAGACTTAGATATTTACATATATATTAAATTGGATAACTCTGAACCACTTTAATACTACAAAGGAACACTGTTTACAAAAAGCTGCAAAGCTCTACGCTTAAGTGTGAAGAATGTAGTCCCGGAACATTTCAAACACGCAATTACAGACACATACACAGAGACACAAATGTTATACACCTATGTTGGTATTTAGGCCCTAATATGTAGATGGACTTTGATAACAAGATTTAGCATTACAACTACAGGAAAACAAATTCAGTGCCAAAATTCTGCAAAGCAATAAACCTAAGTGGGAAGAAAATAGTCCCTATAAATTTGAAGACATTCACAAATGGAATCGTAGACAATAATGTTTTAACTGTCGACTCAGAAAACTAAGAAAAAATCAACAAAAGTTAATAAAAAATATTATGTGTAACAAGATTCGGACCATATGACCTTTAGGCACCTCTTTTGCTTTGCTGATTCATAAGTACTTTTTTTCGTTTACACCGTCAACATCCGGTTGTTTGTTAGGGGTTAGGGTTAGGGGTTAGGGTTAGGGTTAGGGGTAAGTTTTATAATAAAAAAACTCTAAAAAAATAGTCTGTTAACCAACAAACAGATGTTGACGGTGTAAATGAAAAATGTACATATGAATCAGCAAAGCAAAAGGGGTGCCTAAAGGTCATATGCTCCCAAGATTCTTATAAGAATAAATAGAAAAGTTGCTACAGACATTCTTGCACAAAGTACTTTTATGATTAGAAAATACTTCATAATATCCTCTTATAACAAATATATTTCAGAATGAATTTGATACCGAAAGATATTATATTATGGTACTCATATGAAAATAATTATACTTAAGTCTGTGTAAAAGTGTCATATGTAAAGGAAGCTTAAATTACGAGTTTATTCTTTCTGCTTCTTACTCAGTGTCCTCGTATACAAAATCATTATTCTCAATGAAATAAACTGAAAAGCCATTTATTTGGTTTTATTACTTTTTTGAATAAATAAAAAACTAGCACTGTATTATATAAATGTAAATTTGTAAAATCGAAAGTGTGGCCTATTGACAGTATTAGCCAGAGTGCGTAAGAGTATATTACTTTTTCACTAGCATTATACAAGGAAGATTGTTTTTCCTGAGATGGAGCACCAAACCTACCGTTTGCTAAGACCGGTATCGAACGTGGTACATTGTGATTCCTTAGCGGATACTCTACCGACTGAGACGCTAACAATAGTAAAAATTACTGCAATTAATTATGTCCTGTAATATGTTTTTATGTTTATTTTTTATAGATAATATTTTTCTTTGGTGTAAGAAATTTGTAAAAAA
>CM042140.1:108935053-108940053 GCA_023376005.1 Doryteuthis pealeii
GTTCACTTAGCTCTTAAACATATGTCTGAAGGGAAACAACAGACTTGTTACGAAATTTTTTACGGTCACATCCATCATATCATAGCGCGGATGTCACTGGTGGTAGCAACCTTTCCTGACTTTCAAATACATATATTGAACTATTAAGTTCTCTATGTTTAACCCTATTAGAACTATTGTTGTATACTCAAATTAAATGTGGCATAACACGGTCCTACATAAACGTGTGTGGTACCATCGTCTTCTCTGCAGGTACAGCATTCAATTGAAGTTATTGTTTCCCCATGGAGTTGTATCGTTTCCTATAGCTGGGGGTCGTGTGCTGAGTTCATCTTGCTCGGCTGCTTGCATTAACCGCACGGAGACCGAACTTTATCGGTATATTTTTACTGTTTCCTCGAGAAATTTCGACTCACAAACACATTGAGGGAAGAGTAGAGAAAGAAAGCCTATCTGCCATAATAAGCATTTAGCCTTTACAAGACTACCTCAGCTCACTGACTCTAGACCCACTGATTAATCGATTGTGAGACCCAAACTGCCAATTCATACTTGTTATACAGACTTCATTTACGTGGACAACCGCATCAATGAATTCGTACGCATATCTAATGGTCATGTCTTTATCCGACATAATACCTACGCATACATAACCACGCAGTCTTTCAGTCAGAACGCCTACACACATTCTTAACGATCGGTCACACATATTTTTCCACTTTCCATACCAAATCTATTGTTTATCTATGTATTTATTGTTAACCGAGAAATCCTTACATCTAGTCTAATTCTGAACGTCTATTGTCAACTTCAGATGGAACAAATAATGTTCAGCATCACTGTCTTCATTCCTATCTGTGTTTGGAATATCTCTATTTGTTTATTCATTCATTGGTTGACCCACACTTCATATTTTTTTTTAAATTCCTTATTTTCTTACTTAAGATACTATAGAATACTATTTCTATATTTTCTACATTATCATCACTACCATTACCATTACTACCCCATCGGCATTTTAAAATTCGTATTTCGCTTAGCTTGTCGCTTACAACCAATTACATTAATATTTTCTCATTTTTAAAAAATGAAATCTGTCTCTACCACAATGATCCATATTATTGCATTTCTAGTGTAATTATTATTGTCTACGGAGAATTTTGGTATTGATAGGAAAAGAGAGCAAGAAGAAATATGAACAAAGGTTAAAATTTGGAAGAGTAAACACTAAGCGGGGTGCCAGTCATGTGTCCGACGAATGACCCCGGAAATAGACTTTAAATAAAAACGGAAGTTCCGGGCTTTGACTGGAAACGGATGTGACGCCGGAACGAGAAGCGGAAGAGAAGAAAATCTGCCTCTTTTCGGCTTGGCTCTGGTGAAAGCAGACGTGTCTGCAGGTCCCCCGTATAGGATTTGGGACAGCAATACAAAACACGATAATATATGAGAAGATAGAATAATTGGTCCGTACCCTCTCCCTCGTTCTCTCTGTATTTCCTTCTCTCTGAAAAAAGAGCCCACGAGCACAAAAATAAATACAAAGCCCCTTGTGACTATACAACTTGCGTGTAATTTGTTTCTGACCTAACGGCTACTAATAACGACTACTACTACAACTTCCGTTGGCCTATGTGACAAACACAGAGACCATCGTTATGCTACACATTCATGTATCCATTTTTTTTGTCAATAAAGTAACTTATATTCAGTTGCATGTGGACAGCTTGCGTCGAAGTCACTTGTTAGTATGTCTAAATGTTCAATTATTTCTTTCAGAACGAGATCACGATGGATATTATTTGAGTTTAAGTGCTTTCAGGACAATGAACTTCATTAAAAGAAAAGTTTTAAATAAATCGATTGTAATGATGTCATCAGCCGATTGTGAAAACAGTGGTTTATAACAAACATGCGTGACTGATTGGAATGTGACGACGTAAAGAGATATTTTATATTTGAAAGAAACGTCAAAACCAAAATTAGAACTTTTGATAAATCGTCAAGCTATGGTGAGTAACACAGCAACTGAACAAGAGCAGAACTGGATCAAAATGGAACCGGAGACATATAAGTCAGTGACGTTTCAGTGACATATATATATAGTCACTGAATATATATGTTTTTCTGCATTATCATCACTGCATTATACATATATATATATATATATATATATATATATATATATATATATACTAGCAAACGTACCCGGTCCTTGACCGGACGAAAACATTTTTAGGAATGCCAGGGGGTGTAAATTCGGATTATTACTTTATTTTTGCTGATTCTTTTTTTAAATTCTTGTGCTTCTTCTTACCAAGGATTTTGAAAATCAAATAAATAAATTAAATAAAGCCTCTATAATTCAGTGGTAAATTATTCAGTAAAGAAATCATGGGAAATGTAACACTAAAATTATCAATAAATTTCGTTGTTAATGATTTAAACAGGTTCCGTTAAGGTAAAAAAAAAGAAAAAAAAAAGATTTTACGTGTTGTTTTTTTTAACACTTAGCGCTTCTTTCTTAAACTAAAAATTAATCTTTATTTTATCATAATTGACGCAATACTTTTAAAATTCATTATTCAACAATGTTTATCTTTTACTTTGAAATACCCGAAGTACACATCTGCGTATTTCAAACATACGAGATAGAATTATATCGCTGTAAATAAAAATGTGTCTCCATATCTTTGTTCAGCTATCGTCAAAGAAAGGAGAGTTCTCGTTTTTACAAATACGCGGTTATCTCCCTCACATCCCATATTCTGCATATATATATATATATATATATATATATATATATATATATATATAACGGATATTTTCCTTGTAAAATCCCCTTAATGCCACCATAGGAGATGTAGGAATACTCATCAACTCTGTGGTCTAACATCGATAAGCAGCATAGAAAAAAACGGGAAAGATGAGTGCTACATTTAGTGGCCGTCTCGTATTAGAGCCCCCCCCCCCAATTTTAGAGATGAAACGGACATTCCGAATTTTACAATAACCTATCCCGTCACTGCAGACACATTCCTATACACAATGTGTTGATCAATGGTGTATTTGACGTAAACTATTATGTATATTTATTATGTTTTTCCTTATGTTTAATTGTGTCTGTATGTTTTTTCTTGTGTGCTATAATGGTGTGTGTAGTTGTTTTTCTGTAAGTTGGTTTTGTAATGTATATTTTTGAATTCTCTCTTATTTATTTATTTTTCAAGATGTATTTCGTCTTTTTTCATTGCTTTTTCCTTCGTATTTTTTTGTTAATACATTTTTTGTTAATAATTATAATTACGGATACAACATTAATTGATCGAGAAAAATGAAGGTTATTTCCGTGGTAGAGGCAATTAATTTGCTAATTCCTTATATTATCATGCATTTCAATATCTGCATCAATATCTAGTCGGAAGCGCGTGATATAAGGGTTAAAGTCATGGGAAATGGACTCGTTGCCCCGAGTTCAAATCCTGGACGTGGTAATTGCATTTCACTTAGCGCTAATACCCTTGGGAAACGTATGAATCCTACTCTCCTTCCAGCTATGGATAAATAGTAGGGCAGACTGGGCTCTTTAACCTTGGTTAGGCAACCGGTCTAGGAGAAGGAAAACTCTGAATTCAAACCTATTGACCTTGTGTCGCATCCTGCTCGTGCGGAGGGGTTGGTATATATATATATATATAGTCGTTGAAAGTTAGTGTTGGCCTATATCCAAACCGTTTGCCAGGGATAAAACATGGCACCTGGGCGCAAGTGTGTCTCAAAATCGCTATTCAAAAATAAGGAATCTGTGGGTCTTGCTTGCTAACCATTACACTATGTTGCATAATTGATGAGTACCCTATTAATTATGCACCCCAAATTTGAATTGCCCCCTCCCACCACCACCACCACCACCACAAAAAGCTTCAACAGACTGGCTTCAACAGATGGATGATGATTTGAATGTTGGGTTTTCTACCCAAAAAGATTACAAGAGTTTGGGAGGGACAGGGATGGAAAGTTCCTTTTTTATGCAGCATATTTACCAAATTTGGCACCGTCAGATTATCATTTGTTTTGATCAATGTGACAATATTCGTTACCCGATCAAAAATTTGAAAATATCTTTCATGTTTCAAATTTAATTAACAGTTTTTGTACATCAAAGCAAGAATGATATTTATCAAGATAGAATTAAAAGAATTTTCAGAACATTTAGTGAAACTTCAAATTGTGATGATTCTATCCTAATTATTTTTAGAACAATTTTAATAAAGAAAGCTGGAAGTCTTTTGCTCTTTCTCAATATTGTTTGATCCAACTGTTTGGCTTACCAAATGTCTTATCAGAATTTTAAATTGGTTTGTTAATTTATGAGTATTAACTTTGAAATTGGTCAAAAATTGTACTCTTCTCAACTATTTGCCTACTTTAAACAGCTCACAGAGGCTCTCTCATCACTGATGGCTAGTTTATTATAAGTGAGCAGAAGGACGCAGATTAGAATAATAATACAACTTTATTTAAATAGAATGAGTTCTGAATATGAATAGATAGTGAATTTTGAAATATCCCATCATATAGTGTAGTGAATTTATTTGAATTTGAAATAACAGATAACGGTTAACAATTCAGGATTTGTTAGTGACGTCCCTTATCCCTATTTTGACCCCTCTTAAACTGTTTGCCAGGCAAGCGTCGGAGATTGTTTATGATATTCAGTTTCTAGTAAGCCATTGAAGTACGAAGGCGCAATAGCTTTTCTTGTTCAGTTAGCTAGATTCTCAAACGCATGGTTGAGTGGTGCGAATGTTACATAATTATTGGATCCCTAATACATTTTTAAGGTATTGTAGAAATCATTATGGTGATCAGTACAGCTGATGGCCTTGAGAGTGAGTGACAGCGTTTGACCTCACTCTGACCTTGCTTTCTGGGGATAGACCGTGAGAACCGGAACCCCCATAGAAAGCCCTCTTCCGGTTTAAGGATACTAAGTAAGT
>CM042140.1:108950053-109000053 GCA_023376005.1 Doryteuthis pealeii
TAGACAGTAATAATTGATATATAACTTTCTGCCAATGAATTATGAAACATGAATAAGTACTTGAAACCATATAATTGTGTATTTTATTAGTATTAGATATGAATAATTTAAAGCAAATGTGTGAAAATTACCAGTATTAATATGAAATCATTAAACCCAAATAACTGTGTTCAAAATATTTTTTATTAAACTGGAATACTTGCTGCCATACAACAGTACATCAAAATGTCTTACTAGAAAACTATACAAAATGTGTAATACGAATGTAGAATTAACACCGTTCTAACATCTGGAGAGGGGAGTCTGATGTTGTAAGACCCAAGACTCCCCTAGGAACCAAGCATTGACATCACTGATGACGTCCTCTAAAATGTAATAAAGTGCATACATATTCAATGACCAACTTTTAGTTAGGTAATTCCAGGTCTCCTATTGTATACAAGTACCGAGAAAGTCTCTGTGTGGCTGTTGTGTATCCCTAAGCCAATATTAAAGAATTAATGATCTATTTGTAAATTACACAGAGCGAATCTGGAAAGGAGGTGGCCTAATAACATGTCAGGTCTACCGGGGGAACAGATATAATGTTGCGAAGCCCAAAATCTGTAGGGATACTGGTGTAACATCATCAATTGTCCTCCTTTGATGCAGAAGACTAGTGTTAATACAATGACTTTTACAATTGTTTTTGCTTTAATTTAATAACACTAATCATAAAGTATTGTTGTATAGCCTTCTTACTTTTTATACTTATGTTTGGCTTCTATGTAGTCACTTCTATCTGTATGGACTTGGGCATTTCTTTGTATTATTGTCCATTCTTTTGGTCTTACAAATGAATACAATTTTTTGTATATTCTTATATTTTATTTCAAAGTCACGTTCTCAAAGGTGTTGATAGATTGCTCGCAGGAGCCGTGCGATTTTGTGTCTGCCTCCTTCGCTCTCTGAGCCAACACTTGTTTTGTACAATCGAACTGACCAATCAGAGAACAGCTAAAACAATGATAGCTAAAGATGAGGTGACTTCTATCATACTGAAACGAACACCTACATTGGTTCTTGCTGGTAATTTTTCAGGACTCTTCTTCGAATAGAATTAACAGTTAACTTTTGAATTCTTCACTTAATGATTAATAAACAGCATATCAATTATGGCACAATAACTTTAGACGGTTGACATGCATTTAAAATCAAGGAATAATTATATTTCAATTTTCTGAATAACGAGTGATATTGCAGTGAGAATTTGGGTCGTACGGAAGATTCGAAATAATGTTAATTTCAGGCTTCTCATTGATTCTGCTGAATACAATCTTTTTATTTCTGCGCATGCGCTGTCTGGAACTCATCCATCTCAACAGGAATTATGTGCAATGATATGTCTTATTTTGCATTTCAATAATCATACTTAATTTGAATATAGTAATCCTAATAAATGAACGGCATTATTCAAAGATGTCACACAAAGACAAACGTTTCAATAAGTTAAGTATATATATATATATATATATATATATATATATATATATATATATATATATATGGGCATCTTGCGTCACGGAACTATTACCGCGCAAATCTAGCATATCATTGCTATTGAGTTAGATTCCTATTGGTCGCTCCATAGTTCTTGTTTTATCTTCATTAAGTCATCCCGATAGCTCTAATTTTCTTAACTCTCTCCTGGCATCCGTCACTATCGACAATCACACTTGAGAGTCCTGTAAAGGTCACCCAGTTTCCATACGAAAATGTAGATTTTCCTGGTCGGCTAATACTGACTTGTCTATATTTAGGAGACCGGGGGTGAAGGTTGCATATGAGCTCGGCCTTACTTTTATCCAGCATATTTCTTAGCTTAAATGCTAAGATGGTTTGTGAGATGAGATGTATGTGGGCGTACATATTTCTGTCGGTTGTTGCGTCCTGGATTTGTTACCATAATTAACTTAACGTTATAATTGTTTATTTTCTAACACAGGGTCAAACCTGTGCGTTGGTACCCACTAGAGGATATTAGCTATTGTTAAATATTTCATTTATGCAAAGAGGCATGGGACCTCTAGCGATGTAGCTGTGACAAAAAATGGGACGTGGCTATGATTTAACGCAGTTTCTCATGTGAGGTAACAATGACGAAAATAGTGACTGTTCTTTCTTTTTCTAGCGGAACTCGAGCAAGAGAAATATTAGTGTTGACTATTACAAAATACAAATACAGTGTACCATAATTTACGAGTTCGTTCCTCCTTTAACTCAGTTTCTTCGTACATGAAATCAATTTTCTTCATTGAAATGGACTGAAATGTTTTTAATCCGTTCCAACCCCAACTAAAAAACACCTTGATTTTTTGTTAGTTGTTTTCAAGAAAAATATCGCTGTATTGTATAAAAACATAATAAAATAGAATGAACTTGATTATATGTAATATGTTTTAATGCTTAATAATTCGTAAAAATATTTTTTTCTTTGGCATAATAAATTTGGATACGTAAATGTTTTTAGTGAACATAAGCGTATCTTAAGCTCGTTCGTTCCTCAATTCTTTGCTCTCAACAAAAAACAAAAAGAGTGACAGCTCGTAAATCGAAAATCTTCTAAGTTGGGACACTCTTAAGTCAATGTAATCCTGTATTCATCTTTGCTTTCTATTATTATTAAATTTCTTTTTTTTTTCTTTACACAGACCGTTCCCATGCTGCGTTTTCTATGAGGATATGGCAACAGCATTTTGCACATATATTGCTGTCTAAATCAACGATCATATTTATGGCTGCTGGATCACCTCACATTAGTTTATTTGAACAGCCAGTCGCAGCAACATACTACGAATTTTATCTTTGCTATTTGTAGCGTATCGCCTTGCAATGTTTATATACCTTGGATCATAAATAACTTTAAGATAATTCTTATCATGAATACGTTTTATAGCTAAATTCATATGGGCTTTCTTCCTCATCTAACTTGAGAACTCTTAATTTTCTTATACATAAGTAATAATGTATATATAGTAATGATTTTCTTATACATATATAGTAATAATGTTCGTATAGATATATAGTAATGATTTTTCTTATACATATATAGTAATAATGTTCGTATAGATATATAGTAATGATTTTCTTATACATATATAGTAATAATGTTCGTATAGATATATAGTAATGATTTTCTTATACATATATAGTAATAATGTTCGTATAGATATATAGTAATGATTTCTTATATATATAGTAATAATGTTCTTATAGATAAATAATAATGATTTCTTATGCATATATAGTAATAATGTTCGTATAGATATATAGTAATGATTTTCTTATACATATATATAACAATCAGTGTGTTGTGGATTAAAAAAGACTACCACTACAAAATGGACTAGTCTGAAGACTATTTAGCGGCGAGCTCTCTGTACTGGGTGCGCAGTGTTAGGCCAACTACTACTACTACTACCACTACTACTACTACTACTACTACTACTACTACTACTACGCGTAGTTACCGGGTACCGTATTTGTATCGGAAAACAAACCTTCTTCTTATATCTATATGTGTGTCGACCTCCCATGATTTTCACGATACAACACAGTCGTAACTTGACTTACGAGTCACCCAATCTACGGGTTTTCCGATTCACGAGCCGTCACCCGCTTTGTGTTGAGAGCTAAACTTTGAGGTACGATCGGGTTTCAGATACGCTTATTTTAATATATTCCATAAAACAGTTACGTTCCGAATTAAAAATATCGTATGTAAAAAAAATAAGCAATAAACATATCACATAATTCATTAAATTCTATTTTATTATGAAATTTTACAAAACAGTGCTATTTTTCATATTTAAAAACCGTAACACAAGTTAGGGTGCTTTGGGGGACTCGAACTGGTTAATGACATTTCAGTCTATTTCAATAGAGACAATGATTTCATATCCGTGTAAATTGACTTACGAGAAGAGGGAATTGTAAATCAAGTTACCACTGTATTTTTAGTGGCAGTTCTTGCAACTACTATAGTGAGTCAAAGTCTATGAACTATTTTTTGTAACGTGAGGCACAATTTCACAACCCCAGTTACTTTTGCAGATTTCGTGATGGTGACGAACCACACTGAAAATTGAGATGCCAAGCTCGCATGAAACTCGCCGATGGATATTCGCTGAATTTGTCTCTATGGATTAGAACACAGCCTAGAATCTAAGGGTTTGCCTGATCATTGAAGTTCTTGCAACACGAGTGAAATTCCTTGAACCATCTGATTATGTTATCGTAATGAATCACACCTTTGTCTTTCGCACTTTTTATATTGCTTTCGTGGCGCTATTCCTTCGTTTGAACTTCTAAAGGATTTCACTAATTAGATTGGGTTGCACGTTCAAATGTGCGGTTTTCTAATCACACTTGGAGTAAAGCAATACACGATCTGTTAGCACACCAAGTAATACAATATATTGATAAGAGCGTGTAACAACCATGACCTGAACTGCTTCGACCACATAATATACCCGCCGTAAATTATCACCCACCAAAATATAGAAATATTTGGTGTGTGGGAATGATTGGCGATTGTATGTGCTATTTCCTCAAACTTCATTAATAGATAAGAATAATTCACTTCGGAAATAACAAGTATATCTTACGGCCCGGGCAAACTTAATAGAACTAGAATACAAAATCGGAAATCTGATACAAAGAATAGGTTATACATGGTTGTATAAGGTGAAATTTCCTATAGGTAACTACCCGTTAGATAACTAAAGGCTCTTTGTAATAGAATATCGTATAACACTGCGTTGGAAAGTTTCTCGTGTGCCATGCACACAGAGTGACTTAGAGAAAAGACCTGGACATGAGACACAACCGGTGGGTGTTATCTTTGAAGGCTGGAAGGCCTAAGAGTATTTGATTTTGATGCTTCTGTCTTTTATAAGCTGCCAATCATGCCAACAAGTGCCTAACGGAAACACAGAGGCTAGTAAAAAATATAATCCCAACAGATTTTTAATCACCTGAGTTATAATCAACAGCATTTTAAATGAAAGAAAGAATGATCACATTAATTTCTTAGCTTTCACTTATCCTTTTACGTTAAGAAAAACAAACAATAGTTACTGAGAAGTGTCTCAACTCTTTGTATAAAAACAAACCAAATATATCAGTTTTGCTCTACCGTATATTCTAAGAATCACACATTACAATTCAAAATAAAAAAGTATTTCTTTTTCTCATGTTGTGTTTCGTTGTATGTAAGATTCTATACGGGTTTTCCGGTACGAGATTTATGCAATATATATAAAAAATTTGGACGGCCATCGGCAGCACACCAAAACAGTGTGTAATTATGTGGGTTACAAGAACGATCTGCAGATGTTTTACAATGTTTTTACAAAGATTATTACATGAAATCAAATTCAAATTCAAAAAGGAAAACCAGTAGTAACACACACATACATCTCCCACATACAAAGAGGTTAACGTTGACACAATTATGAAAAACTCTATAATGTGAAATTAATGTCCAAGGATAAATCAAGTATCTGCATTGACACTAAAACTTTTGCCAGGTGCTGTTCAAATGTAACAAACATGATTCAATCACTTGAAAGTTGATTTAGTTGAGATGAAGTGAATTTCGATGGGAATAATGCGCCTTGTCACAGAACTAAGTGTTTTTGTGGGGATCAAAAGTAAAAAAGAAAATTAAAAATGCCAAGGAGATATGAAATGCGCAACTATGTCTGGCCCCCACATTACCATCTGCAGCGATGAGGTCAGAAACTACAGCAATAAATCTCCATATGTGACTACCTGTCAAAAGACGACACAAAAAATTGAGAAGGAGATGTAAGAGTTGAATATAACCATCCTTTCAAGAGGAGAGTTACATACAATTCAGAAATTCTTCCTACCAAGATAATTTTACTACTACCCAATGAGACAAAAAAAAGAAATAAATAACATGCACACAGACACACACACACACACACACACACACACACTACAAGAGATTATTCTTTCTCTAATGCATCCTTACCGTAGTTCCGCTATTTGGCTTGCAATGTATTGTGATGATTAAAATGAAATTAAAATAAAATGAAATGACAAATAAAATATCAAATCTCACAAGAGCCCTCAGATAGGAAGAACCCTCTGGGTATGCGCAAATAAAGAGCTGCTTCTGGCGCCAAGAAGAAACCTTGACCATTTCAACGCAGACCGTTATAGCGGACACACGCTCTTGACTGCCACAAGAATAAACTTCCGCTCTAAAACGTAGACATGAACCTGGAAAGTATCTTTTGTGTCTTGTGTCTGTTTCTTAATTCCTTTTCAGCTTGATGACTAGTAGATGAAAAAAAACACGTGTTTTGGGTCTTAAGAAAAAGAACTAGCAACACCAGTAGTCACACAAACCAATAACAAAACCCCGACCCCATACGTTATTACGGACAAGTAACGCTGAAAGAATGGGTCTCGCTATATTAGCGAAATTAAGCAGTGGTGATCCTCTTCAATAGATAATCGGGTAAGCACTTAAGCGACTGAAGGTACTGTAAGCAACCTGTGTCCTTTGTTTATGAAAATGCTTTGATTCGATATTACCTGACCCGAACATTTTTATATGCCAACCAACCTACCACACAAACAAACAAACAAACAAACAAATAAAAAGCTGTTTTTTTAGGTGAGTCATTTAGAACCAATGAAAACGTCAGTGAACGAAATGGATCTAAATCCAACTGAAAATATATGAGGAGATTTGTAAAATGCCTTCATGTGACGGTTTCATCTATCAAAGTAGAACAATAAACTGTCATTCGGGAAAGTTGAAACGACTTTAATAATGAATTAAAAAAAAAAAATAAGTGAAATATATATAATAAAATCAAGGCTGTCATACAGTCTTGCAAAGAAGCAACTAAGTATTATATTTTTTTTATCAATGAACTCAACAATTTTTTACTCAATATAGGGTTATTCTATAATACTTTCTTGTATTTCCTCTTGTATGACTTGGGAAGAATTATAGCAGTAATTTAAATAATTCAATCTAATTCATTTAAGGTATATTTCAACACGCTATGATGTTCAACTATTAGATAAAAAATGTTTTTTGTCTTATATGTTATTAGTTTATTCATTTAAAAATTAAAGCAAACAAAATGTGAACATACTCTAAGGGTGTTAATTCCTAATAGTGGCCAATATACAATTAGTGTAATACACATAAAACCAACTGGATATTACATCAAAATAAACTGAATCATATGTGGTAAATATTCCGACAGTCTTGTTTTCCGAATAATCTATAAATATGTTTATTGGAAGATGTCTGGAAACGATCAAACATTATCTACTATTGCACAAGAATCCCTTGGTTCACCCTAGGATTATCAGCGAAAAACATCAGTTTATAAGCAACAAAAAGGTAAGTCGAAAATATCCACTTCTCTTTGAATGATCTTATGAAAACATCGCAAGTGACTGTTTCCGAGGTCAACAAGTCTATATCAATATCAATCAATAAAGAGAAACCTATTGGTATGACAAATACAATCACAATAATAAAAGAAGCAAAGATCCATTAGAAAATATTCGTGTACAAAAACAATTTATAAATGCCGTATGTTACGTTAGTATCTTAACTTAATGTGAGACACAAGGTCACGTGATGAGCGCTAGGTTAGAACAGAGCTCACTACATTAGTAACCGTCTGTATTTTAACTTGCAAAGATCCTCTTATTCTAAGGAAAATTAGTTTAGTGTAGCTGAAGGTTAAATAGGAACTTATAATTGCTTTGCGTCATCTTTAGAGATGTATCATCTATGTATCCATCCATATATCTATCTATCTATCTATCTCTCTCTCTCTCTCTCTCTATATATATATATATATATATATATATATATATATATATATATATATATATATATATATTATTATATATTATTATTATACTAAAGCTGAGTTTATCAACCTTCTCCAGCTAAAGGATTTTTTTCTATTTATGTTATGGACACAATATTTATACTTAGATATTCCTTGGTGGTAGCACTACAAAGTGTTTGAAAAAAAATTCAGTCTAATTGGTTTTAATTAGGGGTAATTAGCAATTAAGTCAACAACCGACCAATCCCTGTCTAAATTAGACCTGACTCTCTTCCACTCTCCCTCTATTTAGAGTTAAGGTGAGTGGCAGAGTTCATGTGAGTAGTCGAGTTATAGGAAGTGGGAGTTGCCTGCTGATTTTTTACAGGCAAGCACCCTGGTCTGGAGAAAGGGAGGGGCGAATCTACCTAGAGTTAGGAGAACTCTAGGTAGATTCGCCCCTCCCTTTCTCCAGACCACAGAGAAACAAAACAAAAGCATCTTTTTACGGCATGATTTCAATTTTAGTTGAGCGTAAATTTTACGAAATTGAAATCATGCTTTAAAATAGATTTTTTAAATTACTTTAATTATTAATTCATAGAGTATTAAACTTACTTTAAAAAGTATTTCATGTTGGGTAAAAAAATAGTTATATATTTAAATATTATGGAATTCAAATGAGCAAACATTGACTACCGTGGGGGTAGTTTTCTTCGGGCTTAAAAGTTTGTTTTAGTTAAAACTAAAACAAACTAGACTGACTTCTGATTTAGGTCGGTAAAATTAAAACGGAAAGTTTTTTGCTGGTACCAAATCACAGTTTAACTGCAGTCTATGAATTAACATTTTGCGAATTTGGTTACGGTTTTAGGGCATTAAGGTTGTTTTTAATTACGTATTGCTTAAAAAATAAACAAAAAACACAAATTACTATACATTTAATGTTGAAAAATATTTTTTAAACTAAGTTTAATTAAAATTATACATTGCTATATTAACACAAACAACTGTTTCAATAATAGATTCAATAATTAATTTCAATGGTTAATTAAATGTATAGTAAATTGGTTTTTGTTGTTGTTTATTTTTTAAAGCAATACGTAATTAAAAACAACCTTAATCCCCTAAAACCGTAACCCAATTCGCAAAATGTTAATTCATAGAATGTAGGACTGACTTCTGACTTAGGTTGGAAAATTAAAACGGAAAATTTTTGCTGGTACCCAATGACAGTTTAACTACAGTCTATGAATTAACATTTTGCGAATTGGGTTACGGTTTTAGGGGATTAAGGTTGTTTTTAATTACGTATGGCTTTAAAAAAATAAACTCTGTCTTTAGTCTTTTTATTTATGCAGAAAATAGTATCAATCAAATATATACCACTCCGATATTACAGTCTGAATAATACAAATAATTGTAATCTTTGCGGAGTTCCGTCATGGCCTCTTGCCTCAAAACATGCTTGCCGGTGACTGCTGAAAAAAAAACAAAAAAAAACACCAGCTACGATTGAAGTCCGTAGCGGAAGCGGCGTGAAAAACAAAAACAACTAGGGTTTAGGATTTGGGGTTGGGTTTAAGTTTAGTTAAATGGAAAATAAATAAATAATTTGGGCTCTGTTTTTTCTGAGTCACCCTGTATACAGGGTGACCCAGAAAAAACAGAACTTTGTAATAAAACAGTTAATTTTAACTAGGGGGGTAGGGTTAGGGTTGGGTTTTCAGTGGAAAATGCCCTAATTTGGTTCTTTTTTTTTTTTTTTTTTTTCAAGTGATACCGCTTCGGATGCAGGAAGCCAGGACGGAACTCCGCAAAGATTACCATTATTTGTATTATTCAGACTATTGTTCTCGTCTTCATTGTTATCTGTACAAAGTTTCGGCTGATGTGCTCTCTGGCCTTCTTCAGGTATTTATTGTCGGACTCGGGAACCATCTTGTAATTGGGAGCCATCATGGAACTTTGAACCCAACCCTTTATTAGGTCCACGGGGGTATCCTGTTCTCATTCCACTAACCATAGCTGGGGTACAGGTATTAAGCTGTGTTAATTATTATTTTATGTTACTGCTGTCCCTGACCAGGATTGAACCTGCAGTCTAGAGATAACTGGCATTTAGAACTGTCTTAATCTAACCCCTTTATCTATTAGGATATGTGTTCAATTGGACAATCCAGTGTGAATTTTTTCAATTGCAAAAGTTACAATTTATTTTGTAAAAACGGATTTTAAGTAGCCTCTTGGCAGGCATCTTGATCAAAATGGACGGAAAAAAAGTTTTAAATATTCAAAAATAAATTATATGTGTAATATTATTTTGCTTTTTTACTGATGCTAATTATGTTACTACTTTTCGACTTAGACAAAAATTTGACCTTAAATAATCAATTTAATAAATTTTAGTTCGTTTTTAAAAATGAAAAGCAGATGATATTTTGGCAGATCCAACTCTGTTCCCTAATCATCTAGAGAGAGCTTAATGGGTGACCCAACGGGTCACGTTTTGTCTAGTATATATATATATATATATATATATATATATATATATATATATATATATATATATATATATATATGATTTGTACTTTAACTTACGAGTTTAATTCGTTCCGCTTGTAACTCTATTTACTCGTATATAAAATCAATTTTCTTCATTGAAATACATTGAAATCAAATGTCATTAATGTGTTCGTGCCCCGACAAAAGTACGCTATTTTTTTAAAATAAAATGATAACACATTATTGCATAAAATCATTGTGAAATTAGAAATATAATGAATTACGAGATGTAATAGGACTTAATGTTTATTTTTATAAATAATATTTTTCTTAGGCGTAATGAATTTGATATTTTAAACATTTTTCTGAACTAATTAAGAGAAGCGTATCTGGGGCCTGTCTGTACCTAATGTATTAGGTCTCAACACAGCGCAAAAAATCGAAACTCGCAGGCTGAAGTACTCGTAAGTCAAGGTACCCCTTTGCTCTACATTGTAGTGAGCACTTTGTATTTGTTTTTTCTCAATCTTAACCTCTGGATACTGCGCGCTTCCAACGATCGTACTCATACCCACCGGTAAGTTACTACTTATACATTAACAAATATATATATATATATATATATATATATATATTATATATATATATATATATATTTGTAATGTATAAGTAGTAACTTACCGGTGGGTATGAGTACGATCGTTGGAAGCGCGCAGTATCCAGATATATATATATATATATATATATATATATATATATATATATATATATATATATATTACCAACCCCTCCGCAGGTTGGGAAAAAGTCAATTTCTTAAGCGGATTTTACCAGGTTTGAATTCAGAGTTTTCCTTTTCTTAGACTGGTTGCCTAACCAGGGTTAACGAGGGAACACTCTGGATTCAAACCAGAAGCACTCTGTTTAAAATTGTCATTGTTTCGCATGTTGCTGTGCTGAAGGGGTTGTGTAAATACATACATTGAAAAAAGTGTAGCAAGAAAATTAGGGAAAATAAATAAAGAAAGAAAGAACGAAAGAAAGAAAGAACGAAGGATATTAAAGGAACAAAAAATAAAGGAATAGAATGAAAGAAAGAAAGGAAGAAAAAGATCAAGAAAACAAATGAAAAGAATGGTCCCTCGCTCTACATACACGCGAACACATATTTCCTCGTAATCCAGCCAGCGACTCGAAATCCCCATCGTCTTTTATTACGGTTCACATAACACCTCATCTCCTCCATCAGTATAGTTCGCCCAGCCTTCTGTCTACCTATTCAATGGAGTCTGGTGACCACAGCAAGTTCTGGTTAACTGGTATTTTGGTTGGTAGGTCAAGACTATCTTGTTCCACCAAGCCGCCCGTGCGAGATGTAATTTGTCAACTATTCTTTCAGTGCCTGTATTAAAAATAAAGTAACTAATCTATTTATTCGCACCCAGGCACCATTTGCTAATGATAGTTATTTGGTTGGAGTTTACGGGATGTCAACTCGTGTTGGTTTATTTTATGCCGATTAAGTTTTGTTTTATTCCTTTTTTGATTGGTAATGAATTTTTTAAATTTAATCTCAAATCTTTAAAAAAATGTTTAAATCCTATTTTTCTATCTAGCCCATAGATGGGACATTAGCAGGTACTACGAATCTCGTCCAGATTGGATCTGGGGGAAATAGCAATGAAGGGGTACTCCATCATCACTTCTCCAGAACTGGATCTTCACTATTATGTGCAATTAACGTAATGACCATGAAAATTGCGCATAAAGTCACACTACTATCATACACAGAGAGTATGTTTATCAAGGTTTTAATTCAATTCCAATCGACTAAGAAACGTTTACTGGTGGAATTGAAACACTTTATGTAAATAATTTGACATATCGTTCAGTTGTGTGGTCTTTTAGGTACTTTTGAAATCCACTACGATATTGACCTTATGTCAAACTTAGCCATGTGCACAAACACATGTTCCTGTAATTTCCAATTTAAAAAAATACCTTGGGGATTTTGAGAAAGATTTGAGCTGGAGTTTTTTTTCTCTTCCTATTAGGTGAGCTCTTATTCTTCAATTTTAATTACCAAATGAACCGCCTGAACTTTGATGGATATAAGTGCTTAATTAACTTTTTTTCTTTACCTCTCTTGTCACTGAAAGGCAAGTGTAGCAATCTATTATCTGAAATAAGCATTTAGCTGTTTCTCTAAAAAACAAACTCGACACCATAAAATATAGCACTACAACATATTTCATTATATATATATAGCAACCCCTCCGCAAGAGTGCAATGGGACATATGGTTAATTTCTTAAGTGATGTGTAAAATGATTATATTTTCCAAGACCGGTTGCCTAACCAAGGTTAT
Source organism: Doryteuthis pealeii (assembly GCA_023376005.1). Classification (NCBI taxonomy): domain Eukaryota; kingdom Metazoa; phylum Mollusca; class Cephalopoda; order Myopsida; family Loliginidae; genus Doryteuthis; species Doryteuthis pealeii. The sequence continues at coordinate 108,962,803 of CM042140.1, forward strand.
AGGGCCCAGTCGACCAAGATGTATTTGCTAACTACTACACAACCTTTATTTTCGTTAGGGCATTAGAGGTATGTGAAATGCAAACAGTCTCGTTCAGTATTTGAACACTGGTAGCCGAATCCTCTTCCTAAATAGATAATCATGACGAAACAAGCGCCTTCATATGACATCAAGACTTGTAATTTCCAACAAATCAAATAATAATGTTATTATCTTTTTAATGATATATTTAATTACTTCTACATTGATTATAAAATTATATGAAAATTAATCAGTGTCATAACCTTTATAATATCACATCAGACCTATTAATTCATAAAGTTTCCGAGTTCGAACCAGCCGCAGTCAACAGAGCGCTTGAGTAGCACAGCTTGGATCAGTGCAATAAAGTAGTAATACCTTCCATCAGTAGGCGGTTCACATCTGATAGGCGGTTCACATCTGATGCAAAAAACAATCTCTACGTTGAAAAGCAAGTGAAAATATTTTATCCGAATTATTTAAAATAAGAAATATATTGATGATTTTTTATATTGTTGGGTTCAAAGTTATAATAAGATCAAAACAACTCCGACTTGAGTGTTAAAATACAGAACATAATGGACTTTAATATACAAGCACGAGGAGATACATTTATAACATACACAAGAAATATGTGTAAGGCACAAGGTACAAAAAGAACGTATACAATAGTTACATATAAAAGATATAGATAGAGTTATGGATAGTCCATAAGGTTAAAGTCACTTACTGACTTAGTCCGTACGTGGGTGGGTAAGGCCTCCACGAAGGTAGTGTGTAGACACAATTGTCTAACCCATGTTGTCCAGTCCAAGAAGAAGGAGAAAAGAGAGGTCTTAAATCTGGCGCTTCTTGCTTAAATACAGAAAGACGCCTGTTGGTGAGAATAAGAAAAGAGAGGGAAGATAACTCTTCCAAAACCAAGGGAAGACAATCCAACAATATCATTATATACAAATGATGGCCTCTATATACATTATATATCACATTATATCAAAAGGATTGATACAGAGCCCCCCTCTGTAGGGCCTCTATACATCTTGCCCAGGCTCTTTTTTGTGTCCTGGAGGGGAAACTCCTTCTACACTGTGTTGTGGGCACAGCACGGGAGGTCAGCAGTTAGCGGTTATAAACCCTTTCTCTTTTGGCGTAGAGTTGGGCGCCAGGGGCGACCTCCGTCGGTTGGAGAGATGTCTTCATCTCACTGGACAGCTACCGCCCGCCTCAAGCTGGGCAGCCCTCAGCCAATTAGGTGCTGTCCCGCCACAACCTGCCTGCTTCATTGGGTGCATGTAGCTAAGGGATGTATCCTAACAAGCGGGTTGCAAACATATGCACCAAACAAAACGAACAAAACTAAGACTCTTGCATTACGCCTCGGATGCTGGAATGTTAGAACAATGACACCCGGACAAACTGACAACGATAAAATGGATATAAGAGATGCACGCAAAACTGCAATCATTAATAAAGAACTCTTGAAGAGACAAGTTGACATCTTTACTCTTCAAGAAACCCGACTTCTCTCGTCAGGCTCATTGAAAGAAAGGGACTACACCTTTTTCTGGCAAGGGAAACCTCCTGGTGAAACCAGGGAGCATGGAGTTGGCTTTGCAGTCAGGAACACTTTACTGGGAGCAATAGTACCACCTACAGGTGGCTCAGAGAGAATTTTGACCCTCCACCTGAACACTTCGATAGGACCTGTCCACCTGGTTAGCGCCCCTCAAGAAACAAAGGACAAATTTTATGATGAGCTTGAGTTGATTATAAAAAACATCCCCAAACAAGATCAACTTTATCTTCTTGGTGACTTTAATGCAAGAGTTGGTGCTGACCACGACTCCTGGCCATCTTGCTTGGGTTATCATGGCATTGGTAGAAGTAATGAGAATGGACAACGTCTCCTTGAGTTCTGCACATACCACAATCTATGCATCACCAACTCATATTTTCTATCCAAACCGCGTCACGAAATTTCCTGGAGACACCCACGATCAGGCCACTGGCACCAGTTGGACCTGATCATAACACGGCGCTCCAACCTCAAAAGTGTCCTCCAAACCCGTACCTTTCACAGCGCAGACTGTGACTCGGACCACTCCCTCGTCTGCTGTAGAGTGAAACTGCAAATGAAAAATTTCCACAGAGTCAAATTAAACGGACCCCCTCGTGTAGATAGTGCCAAAGCAGCTGACCCAACCAAAGCTGCTGCTTTCCTCTGTGCCCTAGAGGAGTCTCTCCACCACCCACCACAGTGTTACTCTGCCCAGCAATATTGGGATGGCCTACGGACCACCATCCATAACACAGCCCTGGCAGTTTTTTGGCAAAAGAGTGCGTAGGTCAAATGATTGGTTCGAAGCCAATGACTCGGTATTGACACTAATCTTGGAAGAAAAAAATATAGCTTCCATTAATTACAAATCTGTGCCGAATGACAAGACTTTACATGCCCTTAGAGCTTCAAGGAAGAAGCTACAACGAACTGCACGTCGATGTGCTAACAGTTACTGGCTACAACTTTGCAGCAGTATTCAATCATCTGCTGAGTCTGGTAATATCAAAGGCATGTACGATGGCATAAAAAAGGCGCTTGGACCATCACATCGCAAAATCGCTCCTCTGAAATTAGCCTCAGGAGAAATCATAAAAGATAGATTTAAACAACTTGATCGCTGGGTAGAGCAACAACCAGTAGCAAAAGAGCTAGATAAGGAACCTACAACTGAAGAACTTTGCATTGTCCTTGACAGGCTAAACTGTGGCAAATCACCTGGAAGCGACGGAATCACAGCTGAAATCCTAAAGTGTGGGAAGCCTGTTCGCCTAGAAAAACTCCACAAGCTCCTCTGCCTATGCTGGAGTGAAGGGGTTATCCCACAAGACATGAGGGATGCCACCATCGTAACACTGTATAAGAACAAGGGAGACAGGAGCGATTGCAATAATTACCGTAGTATTTCTTTACTCAGCATTACAGGTAAACTCTTTGCTAGAGTTGCACTAAATAGACTTCAGATCCTGGCAGAAAAGACTTACCCTGAATCACAGGCCGGTTTCAGAGTAGGAAGGTCCACTAATGACATGATCTTCTCTCTGAGGCAACTTCAGGAGAAATGTAGAGAACAGAAAAGACCACTCTACATAGCATTTATTGACCTCACAAAAGCTTTCGACCTTGTAAGCAGGAGTGGTCTCTTCCAGTTAATAGAAAGAATAGGATGTCCCCCAAAACTTCGCATTCTTCAGTCCTTTCACACTGACATGAAAGGCACCATCCAGTTTGATGGGTCCACCTCAGACCCTTTCAGCATTCGTCGTGGTGTCAAGCAGGGATGCGTGTTGGCACCCACTCTGTTTGGGATCTTCTTTTCCCTCCTTCAGGCTTTTGGTAAATCAACAGAAGGAGTCTACCTTCACACAAGGATAGATGGAAATTTGTTGAATCTCAGCCGTCTAAAAGCAAAAACAAAGGTCAAGAAATTTGTCATTCAGGACATGCTATTTGCTGATGATGCAGCAGTGGTAGCACACTCTCAAGAGCACTTGCAAATACTCATGGACCAGTTCACCCAAGCCTGCCAGGACTTCAGCCTGACCATTAGTATAAAGAAAACTAAGACGATGGGTTAGGGAACTGGAAATCCTCCCTCCATCACCATCAATAGCTACACCCTGGAAGCCGTAAACACCTTCACCTACCTTGGATCCACCATCACTGACAACCTGTCACTTGATGCTGAACTCAGTTGCTGGATCGGAAAAGCTACCTCAACTTTTGGGAAGCTCACAACAAGAGTGTGGGACAACATCAAGCTCACTATCCGTCCAAAGGTACAAGTGTATAGGGCATGTGTTATCAGCACCCTCATGTATGGAAGTGAAACATGGACCTTATACTCCCACCAAGAGCGGCGGCTAAATACCTTCTACCTTCGCTGCCTTAGACGTGTACTGGGCATCACCTGGAGGGACAGGATCACTAACACAGCAGTCCTAGAGAGAGCTCAACTCCCCAGCCTGTACTCTCTACTGAGACAACGTCGTATCCCGAAAGACATCCTGTATGGAGAGCTAACATCTGGTAAAAGACAGATTGGTCGCCCCCTACTGCCATTCAAGGATGTCTGCAAAAATTATCTCATGTGTTTTGGCATTGTCCCTTCCAGCTGGGAAATTTTGGCTCAAGACCGCCCTCGGTGGCGGCAGAATCTCCATAGAGGACTGTACATGTCAGAACTCACCCTGATACAACATCATGAAGCTAAGAGGTCCATAAGAAAGCAACGGCAACAAAGCATCGGAACATCATCATCTACAGGGACAACCTACAAATGCAAAATATGTGGTCGAGAATGTTTCTCAAACATAGGACTTCATAGTCACAGGAGGCGCTGCAACTCCAGGGGCACACAAAAACTTTTATCATAGTCTTTCGAGACTGAATTGCCAATGATATCAAGAGGAACATCAACATTCTAATACGAGAAGTGAGGATAGTAAATCAAGCATGATGCAGCAGATGTTATTGTGATAGTTCATTAATTCTTAAATGAACAGTTATTCTATAGCTATTATGAAGAAATGATTATCGTCAAAGCTTAACAGGATTCTACAGAAACAAATGCTTACCTAATACTTACATTGTCTGCTCAAAACTACATAGAGTTTATTTATTCTTAAAATTGTGAATAAAAATAGTATTGTGGTACTGTTATTTAAACATAAGAATGAGCTTAATTGTTAAAATGTTCTTTAAAAAAAATTCCTCTCTAATCATATGAAAACGAATTCATTCATTAATAGAAAATGATAACATCTTTATCTACTTCATAAGAATCAATGATTAAACTAAATTGGTTAATGTATTGCTGAGTGTACAAGTACTCTGCAATACGTTAACCAATTTATGAATATATATATATATATATATATATATATATATAGTGGTACCTTGACTATGTTTTCCCATTAACTACTTCAAAATATATATCGGGCTATATATAAATATATATATATCATCATCCTCATCATGTCGTGCTGTTAGCACGGATATCCATGACAATCTCTCTCCATCCGTCCCTATCACTCATCATTCTCGGGAGGTTCTCTATGCAGCATCCGGTATCTGCACAGAGCTGGTCAATGTACATCTTTGTTGGTCGGCCCACACTGGTGTACCCATGTGCTAGCTTCCACAGGATGACGTCGCTTGTGAGTTCGTCATTGCTTCTCCAGCAGTGTCCTGCGTGTCTTGTCCGTCTTACTGGATGGTTTGGGTGATATGTGGTAGGTGGCAGTACAGCAGTTTTCTCGTGGGGTGTTGTTTCCACGTCTTGTTCAGGATCACACGCAGCATTCTTGTGCAGCTTCCATCTAGTTTATTCTCTAGTCGCTTCGTTAGGGTCCAGGTGGTACAGTCATACAGCAGTACTGACACGACAACGGTCTAGAAGAATTGTCTCTTTAACTTGTATGTGAGATTGGATTTCTATATGACTGAAAATGTATTTATAACGGGCCATGTCTTTCCTATGCCTGTATTAACATCGTTTTCTGTGGAGGAGATATTACTACCTAATTACCTAAATTGTTCTACCGAGTTTAGGAGTTTGCCATCGATAGTTGAGATGTCTCTTTTGTTTTTAAAATACAGGAACTTAGTTTTATCAGAGTTTACGTAAAGGTCGACGTCGGCCTATACGTATATATATATATATATATATATATATATATATATATATATATATATATATATGTCTGTGTCTGTGTCTGTCTGGGTGTGTATGCGTGTGTTTCTGTATGTCTGTCTAGTCTACGTGTCTGAATGTACATATTTACGTTTATGTATTTGTTTATTTGTATATGTGTATGTGTTGGTTTGAATAATTATAACTGGTATATAATAGTAGAACACGTAATAGGTAATGCTTCTCCCTCCTTATGTTAAGACTATACGTTAATTTCGAATTGTCATTTTAACTGCATTTAACACACACACACACACACACACACACACACATACACACACACATTATATATATATATATATATATATATAATATATATATATATATATATATATATATATCACATTTTTGTTACTTTTTTAAGTAAGAAAAATAGCTCTATATTTTGTAAAAATATAATGAAATAGAATACAATATATTTTAATGTTTATGATTTTATAAATGAGATTGGCGTAATAAATGAGAAAACTTAAACGTTTTTTTTTAACTTATTAGCAAAAGCGAACACAAATTATTCACTTGGTTTGAAAATTGAATTGGCGCGAAACCAATATATATATATATATATATATATATATATATATATATATATATATATATATTGAGAAAGATAGAGGGAAAGCGTGAGAGAGCGAAAGTCTGAAATTGAGAGATTTATATGTTACTGATGTGATAGTATTTAGACTGAAGCTTTAACTTATTCTAAACATTTAAAGACATAAATTAGACTATATCTTGTCTAGACGAGTTAGTCCAATTATACAAACAATTTTATCCACAGTTTTTTTGTCGAAAGATGCCGTTGCGCATCCTACATATTCGCCACCTATTGCTCGATATTTCTTCCTTTTTTTTCAAATTTGAAATGTCGCCCCAGGGTCAGATTAAAGGAGACGTATGCCATTTATTTAATAAGAAATCTCAGTGTCACACCGTTTCAGTAGGTGTATTTTGATCAATGGAAATTCACGATAATAAGTGTGTTGAATACCTAAGGAACTATTTGGCAGAACATTTACGATTCATTCTTTCTATCTTTCTGTCTTGGTAAATATAGCTTCATGTTCGGTTGATTTTTTCCGGCATGTTAATCCGTCTGAAGTTATTATATACCTAGTGGATTGGGAATTGTATTCACTGTCCATTATATTTACATGTTTTGTGTTTTGGTACTTTTTGAGGGATTTTTGCACACAGATATATGATATAAAGAATTCATAGCTAATACAATTTGCATCTATATGTTTTCAAGTATGTGTATCTAATAATTGTAAAGGTTCAAGTGTTTTTTTCTCTATTTAATATTAGCTATTTGTTTGCACACACTTATAATAATATTTAGGAAGCGCGTGGGGTAATGGTTAAAGTCATAGGAAATGGACTCGTCGCGCTGAGTTCAACTCCTGGACGTGGTAATTGCATTTAACTTTGCGCTAATACCCTTGGGAAAGGTATAAATTCTACTCTCCCTGCAGCTATGGGTAAATAGTAGGACAGACTGGGCTTTTTAACCATGGTTAGGCAACCGGTCTAGGAGAAGGAAAACTCTGAATTCAAACCTGTTAAACTCCGCTTAAGAAATTGACCCTGTGTCATATCCTGCTCGTACGGAGGGGCTGGTAAATATATATAATAATATTAAGTAAACTATTGTAGCTGCATGTAAAGTAATTAAGTCGATTGAGTGACATATTGTCGGTATCAGCCTTATAACGAAGGATTCTAATCGCTTTATTTTGGGAGCACTAGACCAGAGAGATTTTTTATGCTGGGATGGAATGCCATATACCGCTTTAGCCCACAGTTTACCCAAGCTGTGATACTCATACGCTAAGTTTGGGAGGACCGTTATCGAACAAGAAAATTTATTATTCCCACCCAAATGTTGTATCGACTGAACTAAACCCGCTCTCATGTAACTATTATTAATAAAAACGATTTACAGTTATATCGTTTCAAGAATCCATATCAATTTTAAAACAATGTATTTGACACAGTGATGGGAAACTAATAAGTACATCCACTCCAGTTTAGAGTAGACACAATAGTAATTCAATGAAAGGGTACCTCCACACTTATCCCTCTCTGGAAGTCAACTTATTCTAATTTCCATTGACAGGACTATTCCAATTGGATTATTTTTAAATAGACCTCGGAGAGAAGCAAAAATATAAGCGTGTAGGGGCCGGGTTAGCTCAGTCGGTAGAGCGTTCGGCTAGAAACCACAAAGTTCCTAGTTCGATACCGGCCCTCGCCAACTCAGCGTATGAGTAGCACAGGGATCTGTGCGGTAAACTAAAGAGCTGATGGTAGGTGTGGCGCACCACCCCAGACACCAAAACAATCTCCTTGATCTAGCGCTATTGAAAAGGGGATATACTCCCTCGCTGACTGGCTGATACCGACTTTAGGCCGCCCCGACGACTTTACTTACTTTTTAATAGTCTACAGAGTGGCCTATCGTAAGTACCAGTCGGATAGCGAGAGAGTCTATCCAATTTTCACTAGCGGTAGACAAGGGAAATTGTTTTTGCTAAGGTGGAGCACCATGCTTACCGTCAGCCCTCCACAGCACAGATCAGATTATCCAAGCTATGCTATTCATAAGGTGAGTTATGGAGAACCGGTATCGAACTGTAACCTTGTGATTCGTAGGCAAATGCTCAACCGACTGGAGTAAACAGGCCTTTGATTTTAACTTAAAGCATGGTCGGTATATATTAGAATGAGATGCACATCTTGGAAAGCGTTAATTAAGAAGCAGTTCAGCTTTAACTTCATTCCTAAAAAAATGAAACCTTTTCTTCATGCAGTCAACTGAGCAACAAGTGGTAATTAGAAGTCAGCTAAACCGATCGATGTTTTGAAAAAAAAGAATACACAAGAAAATACGAAATACATTTTGAAACCTGTAGTTAAAAACCTTTCCATTTCAACAAGTATTAAACTCGAGAAAAATGAGAAGACAACGAGTTAAATGAAAAATAAATTTAAAAAATGACATTGAATAATTTATTTCAACTCACGAGGAAAAAGTAAAAATTGACAATAACTTCGTACGTATTTTCAGAAAATATCATTTTCCCTCTCTGGGGAAGTCCTCAACTTCAATACGGTAAACGACTCAGTTTATAAACACACACAAGACACAACACAATAATTAAAATTTAAACTTCAAAAATGTTTTCTTTTTATTCCGAGCAGAGAAAGCGTACATTCCTATCATGTCTGCAATATAACTCCCGCTTGAGTAAATATTACTGTCTCGCCATTTCCCCCAATTCAACAGTTTCAAAACTGTCTCAGTCTTCTTCAAAATCTTTACCCTTACCATCATCTTCAATACTTCTGCGTCTAGAAAAAAAAATCTCACGTCTGGCACTAATGAAATTTGCTCTCCCCGGGGGGTTATTGGTTACCTTACCGCTTCAAATGGAGAAACTTTAGTTATTTTTTTAGATTCTGATTAAATTTTAAGATTAACAAATATTGTAAATTACATTTTTTCTTTCTTATTTTTCACTATTCCTAGACATGTTAACAAACTTGTTCCTTAATCTTCTGTCTGTTATCATTTTGAAAGCCCCTCTGGTTAAAAATGAGACTAACAGGTACTACCACTCCTCATGTGGAGGGGTTGGGTAAATACATTTGAACTGGTCAAATAACAGAAGTAATTGGGAGCAATACATTTTAAAATAAAATAAATTTTTATTATTCATTCTTAATGGGTATTCAACTTTTTTTACTAATCTCAATTTTTTTAAAACACATTTTTTTACTCTTTTTATTGTATTCAACCCATCGATGTGTCTCTAACAGGTACTACCACTCCTCATGTGAAAGTGTTGGGTAAATACATTTGATCTGGTCAAATAAATTAACCAATTTATTTTTTTTTAAATCCAAAAGATCACATCAACCAACCGTCTATCAACCAACCGCCTCCATTTCCGGCTTTACACAAATATAATATCACCGTGAAAAGAAGAGTATTCAAGATTAAGATAAACGCACCAATGTAGATAATCCCAAAAGGTTACTTTGAAGTCTGATGTTAAATAGACGCTGGTATAATCGTCCAAAACGAGTACTTTAAGACTCACGAACGCACCATTGTCCTAGGTAGGCTACATTCTCTTATGGTTAGATTATTCGATAGACTGTAATAGTATTCGTTATGTCGCTTGGAAATCAATATGTATTCTACTTTTGTCCGTCGTAACAACAAAAACGTTTTACATTTACTAATTATGAACACGGCTTTGGCTTTTGCCCCAAAGCATTTAAAAAGATTCAGTTTTCTCTTCACTGGAAAAGAAGCATTAAAAATAAATAAATGAATGAACTCGATATTATGGAGTATTGGATTCACTTACTTTTTAATTATTTTTTGTCATAAATTTTCAGGTTCGTTAGATACCCTTTGTCAAATGTTACTGTTCAACGGTTTCTTTGTCTCTGTTGTTATCGACAGTGGCAGCGTTTGTAAAATATTTGTAATAACGGAGAATTCCGATATCTGCGTTTAATCCCTTCACGTGCGTTTGTAATTTTAGAATCCATTTAGATTCTGATTGTTTTCTAGAAAAACGCTGCCACTGTCGATAACAACAGAGACAAAGAAACCGTTAAACAGTAATAACATTTGACAAAGGGTATCTAACGAACCTGAAAATTTATGAAAAAAATAATTAAAAAGTAAGTGAATCCAATACTCCATAATATCGAGTTCATTCATTTATCTATTTTTAATGCTTCACAATAACGCCTAATTAAAAAAAACATTTAATATATAATATATATATATATATATATATTATATATATATAATATATATATATTATATATATATATATATATATATATATATATATCCCAACTCTCTCAGCCATCGTTTATTTTCCGGTTATATGTTTAAGCTGAAATAATAAGAATCACTTAGAAATCCAAAATTTATATAAAGAAAGAAAAAAAATACAATTACGTTCCAGTAAGAAGACATGTGTATCGTATATATGTTATAGGACTGTTCTAACTATAATAAATTGTATTATTCCATTCGTTACTTTTACAACGCGTCAATAAAACATGTTATAAAACTAACTCAGTAATTATAATTACTGAGTTATTTAATGCCCAAGTCATTATTTTTTTTCAAGCAGGTATTTGGTTACAAGTAACTAACGATACACATTTTAATCAGTGATAGTTTTAAGTAGCTATTTTAGCAAACATAATTTACTGATATATATATATATATATATATATATATATATATATATAAGCAATCAAAATTACGGGTCAGGATGAACTTAGGAATAATATCAAAAAATATGTGACTCAACAGTCGCCAGAGATTCAGAACCTAAGTCATCTCACCGGAGTATCTTTAGTGCAATGTCCAAGACAATATTTAGTAGAGGAACTTATCGTTCTTGTTGGCTTATCCTACATACTGCTGTGATATGAGGTTGGTTTAAGGGATGATGTTTGTACAATAAATTACATTTATTTACCTCATACACCACTTGTATGGCTTGAACACATGGTCTCATTTTCCTGTAGGACCACCCACACACCGAGACTCATGGGTAGCAGGTGGAAAAAATTACGTCGATCCCGTCGGCATTCCCCCTCAAGGAAGGCGCCTCAGGTGCTGGACAATAAATCCAGACCCTGCCCCTTTAAATCAATTGGGCAGGTATTGCCTGGAGGATAGCCCCCTGGGATCGACGCTATTAACTTGTAAAGATCCAATGTCGAAGCCATTGATCCCCCGGCGTTGGCCAGATTTACATATTTAATGAATATATCTATTTATACCTACGATGGATGTTTGACGCTTAAAATTTGGTAGACTCGTTGATTAAAGTAAAAATTGAGTTTAAATGTTTTCAATTCCATTAGATTAATTGATGCTTTTCTTTTCTTATTTTTGATTTGTTATTCAGGTTTTTTTCTAGTGTATGCGCATTGATATGGCACACAAGCCACAGGTTGTTTACAGTACCTGCTATTGCTTAAGTGCCTTTGGACTGAGCTCGGATATTATTACCTTTACTATATAAGGCATATTGAAGGCTGCTATCAGTTTATATCTATAATGAATCTTTGATGCTTGGGTTTTTGCTAGATTTGCAGATTAAAGTAAAAACTGAGTTCTTAAGTGTTTAATTTTATGTTATTGTTAATTAAAGTTTTTCCTTTCTTTTTTCGTTTTTTACTTGGATCTTATTCTTTCTAATAAAACAAAGAAAAACATTAAGGATGACATTTTTAACATTTAATTACGTATATAAAATAAGTTGTTGAAAGATTTTCGAAATTTGCAAGACCGGGTTTTCCATGCTAAGTATTAATGGATGCAATGTAAACATTTTACATCTCTCGCCTGAAAAGCTTGCTAATAAGCCAATGAGTAGGTATTCACCTAACCCTTTCACCACAACTAGGATGTTACACACAGTCTAAAGTATAAGAAATCCACTGTCGATCAAACTTTCTGTTCACTAGTGATCTATCTGCATACTAATGTTGGGTTTAAGGTTATAATATTAATTATAATTGGTGGTTGAACAAAATAACTCCGACCAAGGGTGTTACATACACAAATGACTTTAATACAAGCACATGGAGAAGCATTTAAAACATGAAATATATGTGTACGAGATACATGAGAAAAGTTACATAGTAGATATACACGTACATAAAAAGGGATAAGATACAATAAAAACGTATACAATAGTTATCAAAATATACATACAAAAGATAGGGATAGTTATGGAGAGTCAATAGGTTGAAGTCACTTACTAGTGTTGTGTTGGGGGCTGAAGCCCCACACAAGAAGGGTGTAGACATAAATGTCTAACCCATGGTTGTGAAGTCCCGGAGAAGAAAGGGGATTCAAATCTGGCGCTTGCCTGCTTAAATAGTCAAAGACGCCTGGTGGTGGGAAACGAGAAACTGGAGGGAAGATAACTCCTCCAGCCAAAGGGAAGACAAGCCAATACTAGTATGTTAATCATTACACCGCGATGTAAGGTTCAATTAAGCCAATGATTAATTAAATGCGACAAATATTTTGGAAAGCTAACTTATTCGTTCCTTTTTTTCTTTTTGAAAGGCTATGTATTTTTGTCAATTGTTTTCGACGAACCCATTGTTACAAACGCTAATTGTTATTATAAAGGATGAATCCACATAAAACAATATTTGCCAATTATGTCTCATATGTAATTATGATAATATAAGGGCAGTTCTAAAAGAAAACAAAAAATAAAACATTCGTTAATTATAAGAGAATGTCGAATAACCTATTTAGAAATGTAAGAGTTACTTTAAGCATAAATAAGTTGCAAGTTTCAGTCATTTGCTTCCTTTTTATTTTTACTGAACAGTTTCAATTAAATTTTCGAATTACAATTTTTCTATCGGCCATAAGTTGGTAATATCTCAGTGGTTGGCAAGCGAAGTACTAAACGAATATGGGTGAGTAAAAATTGTCGTAATTTTTAAATATACTAGTTCAATAAACACTATAGAAAATTAGTAGAACTAAGTCATATCTGGATGCTGAAAATAACGTTTCGGTTGGCACTAAACTGCATCTGATGGTGAGTCACCAGATCTGGAAATCTTGTGAGTATGTCGTACTCCTTCATAGTCTTTACTTCCAGGCACAATCTGATCAGAGTGATAAAACCTATTAGAGTATTGTCTATGGGTGAAATAGAATAGTTAAATCATTTACTAATGATTATTATTATCAATAACTCAAAACCATACAAAAGTGTGGAAATTATATGCATGACATGGGCATACTTGATATCATATAACTGAGTGCAAAAAACACTCTTAAGAAACTATGCATGATATATGTAGATATTAACATAAAATTAACGTGATTCCTTGCCCTCTAGCCATAAAATAGCCCTAAACAGGTTGTGTTGCCGATTTAATTAATCTATCGATTATTAGTATTATCTGCATTATTCGGACTATTGTCCTCATCTTCATTGTTATCTGTACGTTTCGGTCGATATGCCCTCCGGCCTTCTTCATATATTTCTTGTCGAACACGGGAACCTTCTCAGATTCGGGAACCTTCATTTCGAATTCGGGAACTTTCTTGTCGTAATCGGGAACCTTCTTGCCGTAATCGGGAGCCATCACGGAACTTTAACCTAACCCTTTATTCTGTCCACAGGGGTATCTTGTTCTCATTCCGCTAACCATAGCTGGGGTAGGGGTGTTAAGCTAGATTAATTATTATTCAATGTTACTGCTACCCTTGATCAGGATTTAACCTGCAATCTAGAGATAATTGTCACTTAGAACTGTCTTAACCTAACTACCTTATCCACTAAGCCATGTGTCCAATTGGACAATAGTCCGAATAACGCAGATAACACTAATCATCAAACCTCGTCTCAAACATTCAAAGAAATATCTATCGATTATGTTATATATGTTTTTAGAAATTATTACAGAATAAATGGTCATTATTTGTTGTCCGATTATGTAAGAGCAACTCAATGTTCTTTTCTTTAAATTGTTGTGTAGAGAAATCAGTTTAAGATTTTTTTTCGTTGTACTCCTTCACCCTATGTCATACTATCAAAATTATGAACATTGATGACATTTTATTGATCAGTATGAAATACAGATAAATCATGATTTTTATGATAAATTTTCCCGATTTTGCTCTGTCGGTAAAGCACCCGCCTAGGAATCACAAGGTTCCTGGTTCGATACCCGCCCCCACCAACTCAGCATATGAGTAGCATAGATTGGGTAATCTGATCTGTGTGGTAAAGCGGGTGCTGACGGTAGGTGTTGGGCTCCACCTCAGCAAAACAAGCTAGCGAAAAGGGGATAGGCTCCATCGATCCACGTCTGATACCGAAAATAAGCCCCCGACAACTTTACTTACTTATAATAAATTTAACTTTATTAAGTAATTTCTGTCGAATGTTTGGTTGTGTTATAATGTGCTAAACTTCACGTCTGTAGCAATTTTCCAGACCTTCCACAAGGCTGGGTTATTACAAGTTTTTTTTACGCACAAACATAAGCTCATGGGCTGACCAGTGCCTGATCCATTCGGAATTCCCTTTTTGTGGCACCTCAGGTACCGGAGAATAAGCCCAACCCTGTCCTTTATGGGCGAGTGGTCATATGCTACCTGGGAGGTTGGCTCTCTGGGAACATGCGATCAATCTGACTGCGCTCACCATTTCAGCAACCAAAGTCCCTGATCGCAAGGGAAGTATAGATATTTTCCTACATACCCACCAGATATATTTTTAACGTGGGGAGCCACTCACAAACCGATGCGCATGCGCTGGCCGGTACGAAATGTGCGTAATCCCTTCAGAATTCCTTTTTTATGGGGTACCTCAGACACCGGGCAATAAACCCGACTCTGCCCCTTTTAGACGAGGGTGAAGAAGCTCTCTGGGACCATGCAAATTATTTTACCATCATGTATCGGTTCAGTAGCCAACACGTCTGGACGTAAACTAAGTATGAATAGTTTAAAACAGTATATCTAACTTCGGATAAAATGTAAATGCGCTTCATGAGAAAATTATTGGTTTTCACTTTAGCACTTTGAAATTAAAATATATATGCACGGTTAATATAAATTGGACGTCTATATTCCTTTATCATGCTATATTCTTAGCTCTTTCTATGAATATATAATATCTATAGATATATAAGAAAAATAAAAGCGGTGCACATATTTCATATTTATTAGTTTTAATATTTCCATTTGTTGGCAAACACGCAAGCATAGAAATATGTAGATTTATTTTGCAAAGGAATTAATCTACATTGCTTTTTTTCTTTCTTTTTGATCTTCTTTTCTTTTTTATTGTGTGTGTTGATCCAACGAATATTGGTAAAAGAAAATATTGCCAAATCTCAAGTGCACGATAATATTACAAATATTTTAACTTTTTCGATCAAAAAAGCGGATGTGATATTGATTTCCCTTGGAAAGTTTCAACACAGGACTCTCAACAGAAATCTCATTTTTTCGTAATTTTTTCCTCTGTGATGTGAGCCAAGGAACGAGAAATGCTTTCAACTGAATCCAAACGCCGTATGACGTTAGGGACTTGAAAGAGTTTTTAAAATAAGTATTTCTCCTCACCAAGGTTCAGCGCCAACAGGTCTACATAATAGACGTCGAAAGGACAGTAATAATATAATCCATTTAGACTGTGATAGGATAGTATTACCTTTCTTATAGTAGTCAATATAAGCACTTATTCTCCCAAAAATTATCGGCAAAAAGCCATTCTAAACAAACCTTGTTTACAACTTATCATATCGTCGTGTAATAAAAGTCACTAAAAGAGGAATATTAACCTACTCTAAACAAATCATAAAATCTAAGAGGTCCGTTTAGTGTTGAGGTTATGGGATCGGCCTGTCAGCTTGGCAGTCCGGTTTCAAATCACGCACAGGGCGGTCTTCCGATCTATAGCTCTGCTGATGAGGCCTAATAGGCCGAAATGTACATACAGAGATTGATTTTTCCCGATTTGTTTAGCCATACATTTAATAGGTATTCCCGCCTAATTCATTATTATTAATTAATTTTCAAAATTAGGTCCGACTCCAATTAAACACTTATTCTCCCAAAATTATCGCAAAAAGCCATTCTAAACAAACCTTGTTTACAACATATATATATATATATATATATATATATATATATATATATAAGATTATTCCAGACTGTGGTTATATCAGTGATGTTGTATGGCCGCACCATCTGGACTCTAACGAGGCGCCTTGAGAATAAGCTAGATGGGACCTGCACAAGAATGCTACGTGTAGTCTTAAACAAATCGTGGAAACAGCACCCCACAAGGAAAAAGCTGCATAACCACCTGCCCCCTCCATCTCACAAACCATTCGAGTGAGACGGACAAGGCATGCTGGACACTGCCGGAGAACCAAGCACGTTTTTCTGTGGAAGCCAACACACGGACATGCTAGTATGGGCCGCCCACCATGGACCTACATTGATCAACTATGCGAATATCATAGATGCTGCGTAGAGGACCCCTGGGACAATGAATGAGAGGGAAATTTGGCGAGAGATTGTCATGGATATCGTGTTATTTGCGCGACATGATGATATATATATATATATATATATATATATATATATATATTATATATATATATATAATATATATACCAACCACTGCGCACGAGCAGTGTGTGACAAAAGTCAATTTATTAAGGAGTTTAACAGGTTTTAATTCAGGGTTTTTCCTTTCCTAGACTGGTTACTTAGCCATGGTTAAAGAGCCAAGTATGCCCTGCTATCTGCTATCTACCCATAGCCAGAGGGATAATTGGATTCATACATTTCCCAAGGGTATTAGTATCTATGTGAAGTTCAAACAGCTTCGTCAAGGAATTGAACTCGAGACGACGAGTCCATTTCCTATGACTAACTATTAGACCACGCGCCTCCCATATATATATATATATATAATTATATATATATATGTATGTATTATATGTATATATGTAATATATATATATATATATAGTACATACATACATATATATATATATATATATATATATATATATATATATATATATATATATATATATATAAGGTCCACAAATCGGTTTGTATTTTATTTTGTTTTTCTATTTATTACACAAAGGTAGACTGATGGATAATAAATACTTGGGTCACAATCGCAATACCTGAAACAATATAACTTTACAATTTATAAGTATTAGAGAGTAATATTTGAAAATGGCTTACTGAGTGCAAGCAAATACTTATTCTTAAATAGGTTTATTCCCTTGAAATATACAAGGTATGCCAGAAAAGTACCAATACTGATGTCACAAAAAAATATTTTAAATCGAAATTTATCCCCTTCAAAGTAATCTCCTACAGTCTAATGCACTTTCTCATCCTTCTCTGCTACGCTTGCGTTCACTCTGGAAGGATTCTTCCGGGATTCTCCGTAGCTCTGTCGTCACGGTCTTTTTAATTATGTGTACGTCCTCAAAACGGGTTGCCTTGGTGACCCTCTTGATCTTAGGTAAGAGGAAAAATTAAAATATTTTTTTTTAAAATAGGTATAATTACTTGAAATATACGAGGTATGTCATAAAATTACCAGGATTAGTGTCACAAAAAATATTTTAAATCAAAACTTATAATCCCCTTCAAAATAATCCCCTACAGGCTAATGTACTTTCTAATCCTTCTCTGCTACGCTTGCATTCATTTCTGGAAGCATTCTTACGGGATTATCCGTAGCTCTGTCTTCACGGCCTTTTTTTATTTCGTGCACATCCTCAAAACGGGTTCACTTGATGACCCATTTGAGCTTTGGTAAGAGGAAACATTTACATGGAGCCAGTTATGTTTTCTGGGCCAGGAACTCTTGGATACTCATGGCAGTGTGGGCAGGCGCGTGGTCACGGTGCAGCAACCACGAGTTGTCCTGCCACATCTCTCGCTTCTTTTCGCGCACTGAACGAAGCAAGCGCCGCAGTATCTCTTTGAAGATTTGATCATCTGGTCATGTGGCAAGAACTCTCAGTAGACAATGCCCCTTACATTGAAGTTTTTGACATACTGAAACATTTCTTACATACCTCGTAATTACTTGAAAGAAGGTTTGGTTTGTTTTGGTGTCTTTGTGAAATGGCATATAAACATTATTTAGGTTATTTATTGTAGAAGAACAGCAATTGTCCTATTTAACCCATAGTTGGGGAATTGGGTGTTTATACCTTCCCAACTTTTACTTATTTGAATATTAACTTAATAGTGCGATTGGAAGTCGATCTCGCTTACTACGTAGTTTAGCACGTTAGCCACCGCCGGGAATTGAAATGTGACTAACTTGGTATCAGATATTCCAATAAGGATTCATGGTGTAAAAACAGATATCCAACCAACTCCCCACCCAATAAAATAAAATTATAACCGTATATATCTGTGGAGGCACGTTATCTAATTGTTTTTATCACAGAAAATGGACTCGGTGGCACGAGTACAAATGCTGTACAGATGTTGTATACTGGCTTCTTCAAACTCACGCTACTCTGACTCGTATACGTTGCGGTATACAGCGGACATCGTTCCTGACCCTAGACGATGTATCTAGTAGTCAGCTACTTCAATAACAACAGATACGCGTATACAAAAGATGATCGGTGTGTGGTAGGTGAGTGGCATGGAAAATGACACTACGACTACTTATGTGGTGGTAGTGGGCGAGCCTCACTGCTCGCTAGCAGCGCCCGACCGTATCGACGGTCAGACACCTTCTGCTTTCTTCGCCGTCTCTCTGGTCTCTTGTCTCTCCGATGACCGCTTAAGTACTGACGACCGCCCACACACTTGACCGGAAGTCCTTTCCCTTTGTTCAAGTTACAGATGACTTTGTCACAGTTATACTAAGATTTCTGTCTCGCCTATCTATTGTTTTCTCAGTTCAATTTTCCTTTGTCTTTTCGACTTCCCGCGCAAAACAAACAGTCAATCTGCAACACAGAGATTATTTACATTCACCAAAGCACTAATACACTTGGGAAAGGTATGCATACAGTTATTCTCCCCACATTAATGGTAAAAATTGGTAAAACTTTGAGAAGACCGGGCTCTTTAGTCTTGGTTAGGCAACCAGTCAATGAAAATGAAAACTTAGAATTCAAAGCTCCATTTCAGTAATTGACCTTGCGTCACATGACATTCATGTGGAGTATAGAAGAATATATACAATTAAAATCAGATAATTTGAGAAAAAATGAAATACGTCTTTAAGTTACAGAGCTTAATAATACTATGAGAATTTAAAAAAAGAAAGAAATAATGTTTATTTTTTGTGCTTTTTATTTTTTTAAATTGTTGGATAAATAATAGTCTAGCTCAAAAAAATTGAAAACTAAGAATATTTCAACGTATTAGTAAGATTAATGATTTATAAGAAATTCCGTTGTTATGGTAACAGACAGCGTGTTCTCTGTTAGAATATGGCTCAATTTAACATCAATATATAAATGTGTGTGTATGTGTGTGTGAGATATATATATATATATAGAGATAGAGATAGAGATAGATAGATAGATAGATAGATAGAGAGAGAGAGAGAGAGAGATAGAGAGAGAGAGAGAGAAAGAAAGAGAGAGAGAGAGGGGGATCTGTGTGTGTATGTGTGTGTGTGTGTGTGTGTGTGTGTAATAAGATAGAATACTATTCTGTTTGGTAACAGAGTGATCAGGTAGTAATAATGTTTTGCCAGTGTATACACGCACGCACGCACACACACACACACACACACACACACACACGCATATATATATATATATATATATATATATATATATCTGTATGTGTGTGTGTTTGATTTCACTTTTCCACCCAGTCATCATATTGTACACCTAGATAAAAGATGAAGGTCACCTGAAATATCGGAATAAATCGATCCAGGAACAGAACAACAGCTGGATATTGAAACTCTGATTATTTTTGTTCTTTTTTATTTTTTTGTTTGGTTGTTCATCTGACATACATCATGATAACAAAAAACAACGCTCACAAGAACAAAGTTTATACGCAATCAATTCATATATATATATATATATATATATATATATATATATATATATATATATATATATATATATATATGTAAATTAGATCTATTTAAATATATTGAAAAGATCAAACGAAAATTTTTCCAGGCTGGAGCATTATCAATAATACTGTACGGCTGCAAAACTTGGACTCTAACGAAGCACTTATAGAAAAGGCTAGAGGTGAGCTACACGTGGATACTTTGTGCTGCCACAAACATATCCTGGAAGCTACACCCGATAACAAGCAGCTGTCCGGCAACTTGCCTCGTATCACACAAACCATTAGTGTAAATTGAACAAAATTTTCTGGAAACCGATGGAGAAACAAATAGGTTCTCCTTTGGATACATATATATGGACCCACCAGTTTAGACCGACCAGTAAAAACATATTACATCAATCAGCTCTGTGCGGACTCTGGATGTTGTACGGTGGATGATTGATAGGAACGGTTAGAGAGAGAGAGAGAGAGAGAGAGAGAGAGAGAGAGAGAGAGAGAGAGAGTCATAGATATCCATGCTGCCACTACGAGATGATGATGAAAAATTATCATCGGACATTTATTCATCTTCAGTTTGAACTGGAAGGAAAATGGATTCGTCAATTTAACAAATCCCGATTTTACCTTGGAAAGAATTTTAATAGCCGTTTTTAACTTCATCGTTCTTTCTGAGTGATTTGTCTCTTATGAAATGCTCAAATCGACATAAATGAAAATCAGCATGTGCTATATCTGATTCAAAAGACTGATTGAATGTATTTCATGTGTCAGCCTTTTATGGACCAAACTATATATATATATATATATATATATATATATATATATATATATATATATACTAGCTAAAGTACCCGATCCATGACCGGACTAAAATGAAATTTGGATCACCAGGGAGTGAGAGAGAAAGTGGAAGACAGTAGTTAGAGAGGGGGTAAGAGGAAAATAATTCTTGAAACTAAAATCATTGAGAATTTGTATATTTCAGGATTTGTATTTTCTGTTTTATAGTTTAAAATTATTTCATATTATTATACAACAAATTGAAAGTATTCGTTTGTATATTTGTTTGTTATTGTTTTAAATTTTTTTGTACATGACAACAATTCACATTTAGTTCTTAATTGCATGTTGAGTTTAAAAAGAAGCTGAGAATCGAAAATTTAAATTCTTCGTATTGCAATATCTATTTTTGCTAAAACCTAAGATAGTATTATAGGGACCACCAATTGATCAGTTTAGGCCATCTTGAATAAAACGGAAATATTTTGTTATTATTTATAATTAATTGATTTTTCATAGAATTTAAAAAACTTTTATCGTAACTTGTTTTTAGCTACGTTAATTTTCAGTTGATTTAACAGTGCAAAAATGAAAACATTGTTTTTCAATCATAATTTTCATTATTTCCGTAAGCTGAAAAAAAGTTAAAAAATCATCAGGAGTTTATTTAATGTTTTTTCTTTCAAATGGAAAAATTTTTTCAAGAAAATATTAATTTTTCTGCAAGTTTCATAGTGTTAAATATAGGGGGGGGGGTAAATTTCACAGGGTAAAATTGGTGGTACCTAGTATTTAAAAACATTGTTTAAAAACGTTTTGGTGGACCTGATTATCTGGGCTCCCTCCCCCATCTATTTTTTTTCCATCAGTTGATTATTATCGATTACACACCAATCTATCAGATTGAAAAAAAAAATTCTTAAAAGTTCTTTATTATTTGAGTATTCACGGGTGCTCATTTCCTCGTATAAGTTTATAGTAAATTGATCCCCCATATCGAAACCGCTTGAACGGAACCCAAATTATTTATTTATTTTCCCATTAAACTACCCCCCTAACCTAACCCTACCCCCCCCCCTAGTTAAAATTAAGTTTTATTAAAAATTTATATTAATTACAAAACATCAATTTTCATAAAAGTTCAAATGTCACCTATGAAATCTCTATTTAAACATGCCAATTTTTCAGAACTGAAAAGTTGCACTATAAACTCAGCGATGTTTATTGACTTCACAATAAAGAGTAAAATCATAAAACTTAAAATTTAATTTGTAAGGCAAATTCTGAGGAATATTTTAAATTATATTTTGAATAATAATTTAAATGTTAGTTGTTAGTTGTTTTGTTTTATCAACTTTTCGGGTAATTTACTAACGAATCATGTCATTTTGATAAACAAAGCGCTTACAATTTTTCGTACTTACATACAATTTTTTTTAAATGTTCCAATAACTGGATATTGGCAGATAAACTTGAAATAAATTTCGTCTTACAAATAATTGACTACTTATCTCCAGTCGGGCCTTCGACTAAAGATAAAACACCGGATTTTGTCATTAGTAACCTTTGTTTTTGTTTTTTTTATCGTGTTTTGAGAAAATAATTAGTTAACAAACCAAAAGAAAAACAGTTTCTAAGGAAATTCGTCAACCTTATTGTTATTTTTAACCCTTTAAAACTCTAACAATAAAAATTAATAAATAAATTAAAGAATTAAAAGTCATTTTATTAGAATGAAAATCTTAGTTTAATTTATACAAATATGTAACCGTACTTACGACGTAAACTGATTTTCATGATACTGTTATTTACGATTAAATGCGTAGTATTTTTTTTTTAACTCGCTGTAAAAAAAAAAAAAATCTATAAAAACACATACAAATTACATATTCAGAAAGACTATTTCATCTTATTACTAAAGGTATAAATATTTTAAAGATTTGATCCTAAATAGGTAAGAGATTCCGATCTGACTGATATAGACTGCACTGCTTGTATCGCAATAATCATAGGGAGCGTAGCTATCCGAAGCCATTTTTTAATTTTTTTACTCGCTGTAAAAAATGATTCAATTGATAAAAACTCACACAAATTACATATTTTGAAAGAGTATTTTCTTATCTTTCTAACGATATAAAAATTATTAAAGATTGGACCATAAATAGGCCATAAATTCGGAGCTGAACGGCTTAGACTGCAAAATTAATTCATTAAAAATCAGAACTTCGCTGCTGTTATCGCTTTAACAATAAGCAGGCAGAGACAATATTTTATTATCAGGAGGGGCTGATATACGGACAGTTCCGCAAATTGGGTGATTTTGGATTAATTAATCGATTAAATCCCTTAATCAGTAAAATCAATAACCAAATTTGGAGTTTTTCTTAGTTAGAACGATATCAATGTGTATGCAAGACTTTGAATCTGAGTGACCTCCCGTTTTTTTTTGTTATACGTCGACACGTACATACCAAAATCTCTGTTTTTATATATTATATAATATATATATATATATATATATATATATATATATATATGGGATAGGTCAGCTGGAGTAGTGGTTAGAATCCCCGTCTGTCAGCTTGGCAGTCGAGGTTTTGAGTCACACACAGAGCAGGCTCCTATGTCTATAACCTTGCTGATGAGACCTAATAGGTCGAAATGTACATAGAGGGATTGACATTTTCTCGCCTCATTTGTTTAGCCTTACATTTGAACATCTATGCCCGGCTAAATTCATTAATTATTAACTAATTAATTTTCAAAATTAGGTATGACTTCAATTAAGCACATATCCTCCAAAAATTGTCGGTTAAAAAAGGCCATATAAAAAATAAACACATTGTTTGTTTATTTACTCTCATATATATATATATATATATATATATATATATATATATATATATATATATATATTATAAAGTGGGTACACGAGATAACCTACTCGAGTTTCACCATGAGGATCTTCAGGGTTAAATCCACTGAATTAATCGAGACACCGATTTAAAGCAGTCGATTTCACGTGTGTGTTCATTGCATTAAAATGTTCGTTAAAATGCAATGAACATACACGTGAAATCGACTGCTACTAATCGGTGTCTGGATTAATTCAGTGGATTTAACCCTGGAGATCCTTATGGTGAAACTCGAGTAGATTATCTATTGTACCCATTTTATAATACATTTGCTCTACTTAGTATTGAGCACTTTGTATTTGTTATATCGCTGACTTACCCCCCTGAATTCCACACTTACTAACCATCGTGACCAAAATCCCCGGTAAGTCACCTTTTCCTTTATATATATATATATATATATATAAACTGGAACACATCACCTCTGATGATGGCACTTTGAAGTTCCGAAAGTACTCGGGATATGAACTTCGGTGGATCAATCCACAAATTCCATCCACATATTAAAAAAAAGGTGGCCAGAAAGCTTGAAAATATCACCATTAAATCGTTAAACAGGAGACCTGCCTTTTGTCAAATTTCACCTATATATATATATATATATATATATATAATATTATATATATATATATATATATATATATATATATATATACAAATATGCACACAAGCATATATGTGTGTATGGGTGAGAATGATTTGTATCTTGAATTTGTTAGGCTGTAGTCGTTGAAAATAAAGGTGATTACATTTTTATATTATGATATTTAAATGAATTCAAATTAATTTGTTTTTATATACCATCTGGTAAAAGTTAAATAATTCCCGAAAACCTACCACTATTGCTGAGTCAAGAAAGTATTATTGTGGAATAAAAATATCACATATTAATATTTAATCACATTATGTCTCAGAAGTATTGCAAATTTCCGGATTCAATGACAGTCCCACATTATGTCGTTGAATATTGCGTAGTTGTCTTTCCACTCCCGACTCTATCGAGTCGTATCGTAAGTGTTGCGATGGGTCCAAAAGGAGAAAATTAGATATTCTATTAAAAAGAACATTTGCAAAAAGGATTAGTTTTTTTAAAAGCCTAATAATATTATAGTAATAATTTTCTTTTTAAACCTAATCCTTTTTGCAAATCTTCTTTATTATAATATATATATATATATATTTTTTGGAGAATAAGTGCTTAATTGGAGTCGTACCTAATTTTGAAAATTAATTACTTAATAATGAATTAGGCGGGAATACCTATTAAATGTATGGCTAAACAAATCGAGAAAAATCAATCTCTGTATGTACATTTCGGCCTATTAGGCCTCATCAGCAGGAGAATAAGTGCTTTCAAAATTAGGTACGACTCCAATTAAGCACTTATTCTCCAAAAAATTATCGGCAAAAAGCCATTCCAAAACAAACCGTGTTTACAACTTATCATATATATATATATATATATATATATAATATATATAATATATATATATATATATATATATATTGATCTATCTATCTGTCTTTTTCTCTCCCCATCTTGCTATTATTTTTACTCATTGAACAACACGGAAACATATTTTATGTTTGTACACATTTATTCCCCTGAATGACTTTTCTCCCGATACTTTGTTGATCAGCATGCACCTAGGGGGAGTAGTGATTAAAAAACGCGCCTTACACTAACCGAACACTCAAGTCCACTAAATTCTAAATCTACGCTTCTCGTCGTTTCACAACGAGACTCTCCAGACCATTGTGAGCCTCGTTCAAGATTAACCTTAGTTGAATCTTTGACAATCAAACAATATAAACCCACAGGGATATTCCACTGTTTTACTGTGATTTCAAACCACTCTACACTACTTGATAAAAATGAAAGTCTTTTATCTAACAGCAAGTCAGTTATACTAAAGTTGAATTACTTTTAAGAGAGACAGCATTTGTTATTTGGTACAAAACTTCATTGTAGTGTCAATGAAATATTTTTTTCTTTTCTGGTTGGGATTTAGGAATACGGCAATCTGTTTGTTTCAACTCCAAATTGGATTGAATCTCATCGAAAAACAAAATAATTTTGACCGCTTTCTTAGGTAGCATTGTAATCCACGCACGACTATAAAATCAACGGGTAATTTATTTCCGAAAACGTGCAATATGTATAGCATCAAGTCATGTATATTGTAAAGTCTTTTTTCTCCAGCAAATCTTCGGATTTTCTCCATTCTCTCGTAAAATTCAAATCCACGTACTGAATTCTAATAGTAAAGCCAATAAAAATAACATCTAATTTATTTCCCCAAAATGAATAGCATTATATTAGAGATATAAGGGCTAGCTGGACAACTCAAAGTATTTTGGTAAAACTTTAGGTAAAATTATTTATCTCATCAATTGTTTTGAAATACCATTTGACCATTTGTTTACTGCTCTTAGACGCAGGAATTACCCAATAATTTTTTGATTATTCTTCAATTAAATTTAATTATAAAATGCAGTCATTGATTTATCCTGCAATGAAAATTTAATGTAAAATGTGTTAATTGACTTATTTACTATCTATTTATTAGCAACATTATGTTAAAACAGTGTTTTGTATCTCTGGCACCAAAGCTGGGGAGAAAAGTAAAAAGTAAAAATATTCACTGAGCAAACAATTTATCATAAATTGTCAGGAAGGAAGACATTGGCTAAACAGATGTCGGCATAATGCTGGAAAATTCCTTTAAAAAGAGAGGACATCCAGCGCTTAAATCATCATGATCATCATGATGACATTTTGACAGCAATAATTTCCATCACCCTCTCTCTCTCTTTCCCTATCTATCTATCTATCTCTATCTGTACCTATCCCTATCAGCCATCGCACCTGGTAAGTCCTCTCATGACTATCAGTATCCGCATAGAGTTGATTAATGTACGTCTTTTCTGGTCGACCCACTCTTGAGTATCCATGTGTAGATGTCCACAGAAGAACGTCAATTATGAGTTCGTCCTGTTCGTCTGAATTGGATGGCTTGTGTGATAGAAGATAAGTAGCCTCTCGGCTGCTTTTTTACAGGTTGCTGCTTCAAAGATTCGTTCAGGAGATTACACAGCAACTTTGTATAGTTTTCATCTCAATTTTTTACAAACCTTTCATTAAAGTCCAAGTGGTGCAGTCATACAGGAACACTGATACGACAACAAACTGGAAGGATTCCCGATTTATCTTGTTGGAGAGATCAGATTTCCATATGATAGATAATCTGTCAATAGGAGTTCATGCCTTTCATTGGTGTATATTAACATAGCTTTCATTGGAAGAGATATGTTTACCTAGATATGTTAACTGGTCTAATAATTCCAAAGTCTTGCCATCTAGTATGGAAATGTATCCATCTATGGAAGATAGACAATCAAATTAGCATGAAGACAATAAATGAATTTAGTGATACGAACATCACCAGCTAACATTGTTTCGTGTATCTATTCTACTTATTTAGAAAAAAATATTTCACTCCCTGTGGGTTTTTCACACCAGTTTGTAGCTTTCTTTTTTCGGGACTGCGTACTAGAAAGTCTTCTCAAGTCTCCAATACTCATCTGAGTATTCTAACCGTACTTAACAACGTTTTAGCCTGGATGGTTTTGATTCTTTCTTTGATTTCCAATTCCACCTGTGTTTTTTCTAAGCCTTTAGTGACCGTTGCGATGGCATCAACAAAAATTGGTATCACATTTACTCTCACGTTTCACAATTCTTTAAAAGTTCTCTGGCATGTTCCAAGTATTTGTTTATCGTTTATTTACCTTTCATTTTAAAACTCTTGTCCGCTGGAACTGCAATCTCCACTAGATGATAAGTTATTTTCTTTTGATAACCCTAGGTATGGTGTTCTGGTATGGATTAGGTGATCCCTTTTTTTCTCAGAATCACGTCTCGGACAGTTTTTTTAATACATCATTGTGTAGTGGGGTCAAAGTTGAATTTTTTGTACAATTCCCAGTGAATACATCACTCTTTTACTCTCTCAGTCGTGTCTAGACCTATACTCCTTTTATGTTGGTTGACTACATTATTTGATTAACAATTCTGTCTCATATCCTACACGTGTAGTTCTTTTGCGTCTTATCAATTTTCATTTTATAATTCGTCTTTTTTATATTATTTTGTATTGCGATTATCGGAGAGTCAGTTTCGCTTTTGAGCTTCTTCTTTCTTAGCCATGTCTAGATCATATCATGTGATATTCCCCAGTTCGCAGCTTTAAGTATTCATACAGTAATAATTCTTCCTATTTCTGTTTTCTGGTTTTCGTTGTTTTTCTGTTTGTCCTTACGTTGTCATTGCTGTTACTGGCTGCAGTAATCAGTTATTCTTATTTGTTTTTTACTGTATTTTTGATTCCTTGCATTGTTGTATCAAGAACCCGCATTCTTCCCCTCCTCTTGCTGCTATATTGCTCCTCCTCCCCCTGTTGTTATCTTTCTCCTCTTCCTGCTGCTATCTTTCTCCTCCTCTCAGAATGCTGCTATCTTTCTCCTCCTCGGAATACTGCTATATTTCTCCTTCCCCTCCTCCTGCAGCTATATTTCTGCTTCAGTTCCCCATGCTATACCATCTTTCTCTCCCCCTCTCTATTTCCTTCACCTTTAATTTTTATCTTTCTTCCCCTCTTTTTTCTTCCCTTTTCTTTCTTATTCTTGATCTCTTCCTTCCTGGGGGGGGGAGTCCAGGTTTTTATTCCCTTGATAAATTTTCTGTAGTAGAGATTGGCATTGAACAAAAAAATTATTATTCCGGGGTACTCTTTGTCTTCCTTTCCTTTATTGTTTGATGTACACTTCCTATGTACACAATATATTTACTTTTCTTTTTCTCCTAGTCTCTTTAGTCTTTACTGATTTCTAGTTCTATTCCGTCTGTTTTTCCCTTTCCCAAGTAATATTAAGAATAATCATATTATTATTATTATTATTATTAATATTATATTATTAGTAGTAGTAGTAGTAGTAGTAGTAGTAGTAGTAGTAGTAGTAGTAGTAGTAGTAGTAGTAGTTGGCTTCTACAGGAGTATGTCGCTTATGTGGGCCGCCCAGCCAGAACCTATATTGACCAACTATGTGAGGATTCTGGATGCTGCGCAGAAGAGCTCCCAGGGGCAATGAATGATAGGGAAGGAGGGTAGAGATTATCATGGATATCCGTACTACTTGCGCGATATGATGATGATGATGATGATGAGTAATAGTAGTAATAGTAGTAGTAGAAGTATTATTATTATTATTCACTACTTTTGAGTTTTCACATCACTGGAGTGATAGCATGTCTCCTCAGGTCTCCAGGCCTCTTCTGAGTATTCTGGCAGATTGCAGCAGTGCAGTAGTCTGGATGGTCACAATCTTTCCTCTGATGTCCAGATTTCCAATATCTTTGGGGCCGTTCCAAGTGCACCAACTACAATTGGTATACATATTCCATAACTTTTTCAGTTATCTGGCAAGGTCCAGGTAATTGTCCACTTTTTCATTTTCCTTCAGCTTCACCCTGTGATCTGCTGGAACTGCAAAATCCACCAGTTGACAAAATTCTTTCTTTTTTGTTAATCAACACTAGGTCTGGTCTTCTTGCTGGGATGAGGTGATCTGTTTTTAATATCAAAATCCCAGAAAATGCTATGCGTTTCGTTCTCAAGAACAGATTCTGGTTTATGCATATACCATTTTGTTGTATGGTCAAAATTAAATGTTTTGCATAATTCCCAGTGGATCACCTTCCCAACCCATTCGTGCCTAGTTTTGTACTCCCGTTGTGCTAGTTTGCTATATTTGCATAGTACATGGTTTACAGTCTCATCTCTGTCATCGCATAGTCTACATTTTACTATTTTGTTGGGTATTATTATTATTATTATTATTATTAGTAGTAGTAGTAGTAGTAGTAGTAGTAGTAAAATGCCTCTGTAGGTATTTTTAAAACTGTAGTTTGAGTGTCAGCAAATCTCTTCAGGCCTCCGAGACTCTTCAAAATGGTTTAGCTAATTTTACCTTTGTCTAGATGGTATCGATTATGTCTCTTCAGTTCCCCTAGTGTCTATTCCAAGCCTTTGAGGGTCGTTTCAAAGACACCGGCTACAATGTTATTACAGCCACATTAATGTATAACAGTTTGTTCAACTCTCTGGCAAGATAGAGATTTGTTTGTCTTTTTCACTTTCTTTTATTTTCACTCTATTGTCTTCTGGAGAGGCGAAATCGACTAGATGATACTGTGTTTTCTTCTTATTAATTGCCAATCAGTCTAGTCGTCTGGCCAGAATCCGTTACATAATGGCAAAGTTCAGGTCATTGAACAGCTTTTTTGCCTTTTTTAAAACTTTCCGTCAGGGATCAGGTGCCACAAACAAAAAAAAACACCTTCTGAGGTTATTATTATTATTTGAGTTTTTTGCATCAGTGTTAGCTGATGGTATTTCACTGGAATCTGAGTGACAACAAGTCTCCTCAGGTCTCCAGGACACCTCTGAGTATTCTAGCCGATTGCAGCAGTGCAGTGGTCTGAATGGTCTCAATTCTTCCTCTGATTTCTAGATCCCCCAGTCTTTTTTTCCAAGTTTATTGGTACGTTCCAAGGGCACCCACTACAATTGGTATCACTTTCACTCTCATATTCCACAGCTTTTTCAATTCTCTGGCAAGGTCCAGGTATTCATCCATCTTTTCATTTTCCTTCAGCTTCACCATGTGATCTGCTGGGACCCCAAAGTCCACCAGTTGACACATTCTCTCTCTTTTTTTTTTTTTTGTTAATCAACACAAGGTCTGGTCTCCTGGCTGGGATAGGGGGATCCATCTTTATCTCGAAGTCCCAGAGAATTTTATGTTTTGTTCTCAAGAACAGATTCTGGTTCATGCATATACCATTTTGTTGTATGGTCAAAGTTTAATTGTTTGCATAATTCCCAGTGGATCACCTTCCCAACCCAGTCGTGCCTAGCGTTGTATTCCCGTTGTGCTAGTTTGCTACATTCACTTAATACATGGTTTACAGTCTCATCTCTGTCACCGCATAGTCTTCATTTACTGTTTGTTGCGCCTTACAATTTTTTCTTCGGTATAATGTGTTCTTATGGCGTTATTTTGAGCAGCAATTATTAGTGATTCAGTCAATATTATTATTATTATTATTATTCTTGTTATTATTATTATTATTATAGCATTGCAGTCTCGGAAGACTATGTCATTCTTCTGCCCCTGGAGTTACAGCGCCACCTATTCGAAAAACAGCCACAAGCACAGATGTCACATGTGAAGGCTCTCCCTACAGATGTTGCTGTGTCAGTGACTTGCTGTCGTTGCTTTCTTCTGCACCTCTTGGCTTCACGCTGTGTTACACCAGGGCGAATTCAGGCATGCAAAGTCCGCTAGGGAGAGCCTGCCGTATTATTATTATTTGAGTTTTCACATCAGTGTTGGCTGATGGTCTTTCACTGGAGTCTGAGTGACAGCAAGTCTCCTCAGGTCTCCAGGACTCTTCTGAGTATTCTGGCAGATTGCAGCAGTGCAGTGTTCTGAATGGTTTCAATCCTTCCTCTGATATCCAAACTTTCCAAACCTTTTTCTAATCCTTTTGGGACTGTTCCAAGTGCACCAACTACAATTGGTATAACTTTCACTTTCATATTGCATAACTTTTTCAGTTCCTGGCAAGGTCCAGTATTTGTCAATTTTTCCTTTTTCCTTTAATTCACCCTGCGATCCACTGGCACTGCAAAATCCACCAGTTGACAAGTTCTTTCTTTTTTTGTTAATCAACACTAGGTCTGGTCTTCTTGCTGGGATAAGGTGATCCGTTTTAATTTCAAAGTCCCAGAGAATTTTGTGCGTTTCGTTCTCAAGAACAGATTCTGGTTTATGCATATACCATTTTGTTGTGTGGTCAAAATTTAATTTCTTGCATAATTCCCAGTGGATTATATTATATTTTAATATTATATATTATTATTATTATTATTATTATTATTATTATATTATTATTATTATTATTATTATTATTATTATTATTTCCTTTGTTTTAATTTGTGAAACTTTTATGGATTCTGATATTTAATTTTTGATTTTTCTAGAAACAATTCATTTTTGATTGCTTCATTTCAAGACATCTGATTCAGAATAACATATACCCCATTTATCAGACGTCTCTAAAAGTAATGTTCAATATAAGTGAGCGATAGCTTGAATGGTAGTTTACCTATACGCAAATGCCTAATTTGTAAAAGGATATGCAGATACGAATGAGTACATTTCAAATTGAGTATATAAATCATCAGAGAGAGAGAGAGAGAGAGAGAGAGAGAGAGAGAGAGAGAGAGAGAGAGAGAGAGAGACTCAACTAAAAAATCAACTCCTGAAGGTGGGTTTGTCTAGGAAGTTTATAATGTAACAGAGTGTCATTTACTCTTGTTTGTTTGTTTGTTTTGTTTTACGGCATATCAATCTCAGTGGGTCATTTAATGCCGATAAAGTTTTGAAATAAATCAATTCTTAATGGATAATACAATTTTGTTTATAAATACATTTTTCTATTTAACCCATAGATGGGACCCTAACAGGTACTACCACTCCGGATCAGAGTAGACCAGGGA
Source organism: Doryteuthis pealeii (assembly GCA_023376005.1). Classification (NCBI taxonomy): domain Eukaryota; kingdom Metazoa; phylum Mollusca; class Cephalopoda; order Myopsida; family Loliginidae; genus Doryteuthis; species Doryteuthis pealeii. The sequence continues at coordinate 108,995,546 of CM042140.1, forward strand.
GCAATAGTGACGAAGGGGTGCTCCACATTCCACAAACCTCCAAAACTGGAACCTCACCATCTGATAGAATCTAACGTCATTCCCAGGACATGTAGACCCGCAGCCACCGCCTTCTAGCTAAATAAAAATCTAGCTGATAAAAAGGGATTGGGGCTTGCCATAAGGTTAATAGGGTTTGGAAAATCATGTAAGTGCTAGGGCTTGACGTGACCAGCCGATTGATCGGGGATGGGGCCTCTCCGACCGCCCGTCTAGCCCAAGATAGGGCCAAAGTGGAGTATTGCATGTCATGAACTGCTCATCCACCTGGGCTCTATACTTAAGCATCACGGGTCGCCACCCACGGCTAACAGGTGGCCCCATTGGTGGAGTCTTACCCCTCTGCAGAGGTGCAGTAGGTACATTCTAACGCCCCAGGCGACAGGGCGGTCATTTATTCTGTTTATGCTATTGATTATTTCCATAAACATGATTACCGAAAATGTTATGAAAGTTGAAGGAAAAACTTAGTTTAATAGCTTCCTTATAACGATAACCAGTAAGTTGATATCTGCTGTTAAACTCACAGAATGTGCGCAAACATTTAATTCAATCTATTCAACCGTTCATTGTCTGCTCGAATTTGGAATTATGCACAAACCCGGGAGAAAAAGATTCCCCATCATTTAACACAATCCAGTCATCATGGAAAGGGCTGCCATTTATCACATTCTCGTGAATGCATCTTGCCAGTTTGGGACCGATTAGAAACTCTTACTCGAATAAAAAGTAATGGAGAAATTGACTCATGTAGATTAAATTCCAACCCGAAATAGACCATCCTCCAAGAAGACATTAGATAAGTGCTTATAGGCACTGCATTTATATGATGTAAATGTCAATGCTAATAGCTAAATTTACTGTTGCAGTAGACCATGTATGTTTTTGAAATAAAAGATGGCCTACTGTAACTAGTCGCAAAAGCGAGGTGTAAAGAAACAATTTCCTTTAACCATACAGAAATGGTCATATATAATCAAATAATTTGATTTTAAATGAATAGGTATAAATGAATAGGTTTAATATCATGAATAAACATAAATGATTACCATAAATGAATATCATATGAATATCATATAAATTATATATGAATATCATATATGACACACACATTATATACACACACATATATATATGATTATATGTTTATATGATTATATAATAAAGTCATATGATTATATGATTAATAAATCATAATTTAATAATATGATATGATAATCATAAAATCATTTATAATTGTCATAATAATCATATAATCATATAATATATCATATAATCATATATCTAACTCATATATCATATAATCATATAATATATCATATAATCATTTATAATTGTCATAATAATCATATAATCATATAATATCATATAATCATATATCTAACTCATATATCATATAATCATATAATATATCATATAATCATTTATAATTGTCATAATAATCATATAATCATAATATATCATATAATCATATATCTAACTCATATATCATATAATCATATAATATATCATATAATCATTTATAATTGTCATAATAATCATATAATCATATAATATATCATATAATCATATATCATATATCATATAATCATATAATTATTAATCAATAGATATAATCATATAATCATAATATATATCATATAATCATATATCATAACTCATATATCATATAATCATATAATATATCATATAATCATTTATAATTGTCATAATAATCATATAATCATATAATATATATCATATAATCATATATCTAACTCATATATCATATATCATATAATATATCATATAATCATTTATAATTGTCTTAATAATCATATAATCATAAATCATATGATTATATGATTAATAAATCATATGATTATATGATTATATGATTATATATTTCACATTATATACACACACATATATATGAATATATGAATATCATATAAATTATATATGAATATCATATGAATGAATACCATAAATGAATACCATAAATGAATAAACATGAGGTTTAATATTTTAATAAATGAATAGGTTTAAATGAATAGGTAAGTGCTTATAGGCACTGCATTTATATGATGTAAATGTCATTGCTAATAGCTAAATTTACTGTTGCAGTAGACCATGTATGTTTTTGAAATAAAAGATGGCCTACTGTAACTAGTCGCAAAAGCGAAGTGTAAAGAAACAATTTCCTTTAACCATACAGAAATGGTCATATATTTTTTTGATTTTGACTAATATCTTTGAGTAATTATAAATTACTAATTGAGCATTGCTGAAAAATTATTTTTGGAGAAAAAATCATTTGAAAGTTTTGTGACTGTAAAACTTTTTTTTTTATATCATTATAAGTTTTACACTTCATTTATTGAGTGCATCAAGATATTTTCTTTTGAAATGCTCACCTCCCTTCTGCTCTAAATACTAAATATACTTTTAAGGCTTTCATTATAAATAATTGTCTTCATTGGGTTTTGTGTGTGTGGGTGGTTGAAGCTTTCAATGACAATGAATGAATAATAAGGGAAAACAATTATGAAAACAAATCATTGCTAATAGCTAAATTTACTGTTGCAGTAGACCATGTATGTTTTTGAAATAAAAGATGGCCTACTGTAACTAGTCGCAAAAGCGAGGTGTAAAGAAACAATTTCCTTTAACCATACAGAAATGGTCATATATAATCAAGTAATCTAAAAAAAAAATCTATATTGTTTCAACATTTTCCAGTACATCTGATTACTACATGTGCGGGAATATATAAAGCTATTGCAGCGTAGTGACCGGTGACTTCTCAGTAAGTAATGGCTAATCGCCAGATGGGAAGGAAAAAGACAAAATACTAGTGTTAAGCGTTAGAACCGTTTTAGGTTATTCTATTCGTTCAGTTGTGGAAAGTTATAAAAAATCGATAACCCAAACAATGTCTGGACTAGATACTTCCTTTTGTTACGAAGAAAACTCGTATACTGGCTACGTCACTCGTTTTTATTTCAATTTGACGTATGTCTCTTCGAATCCGTATGTACGACTCACCAAAGGAGGAATTTACACGAAATCTTTTATATTATATATATTATATATATATATATATATATATATATATATATATATATATAATATATATATATATGTGTGTATATATATATATATATATATATATATATATATATATATATATATATAGTGAAACGTTCTGTTATATTTACAATTTATAGAAAGCTTTCGTAACAGTTATTAAGAATACCTTTGCGCAAATTTTAAAAGAAAAAACAAAACAACAAACGTAATAAATGTATGTAGCAATTTATAAAATTCTAAACAGTACACGTTATTATTTAAAACCAACAACGACAAAAACCAAAAACATACCGCTGTAAAATCTGTATCAATTAATTGTTTACCCTAGACTGACACCGCTGATAGTCGCAAGGGTAAGGATCTTTGCAGACGAAAATTCCGTCGGGTTTCGTTAAAGTAGAGGTAGCTGTTAAAAAGTCGAGCCTCTCTGATCAGACGAAAACTTCGAAACACGTGTCTGTGGATGACTGATATATAAGCTTCCCACTCACATGATTGAGCACTGTGGGGTGGGGACATTAATTGTAACTTCACAGTTTGGCATTAGCCGTTACCCGTCTGTTTACAGATTAGAGTTCTCTGGTGATTGTAAAAACATACCACCGTAAAGTATGTAGCAATTAATTGTTCAGCCTAGACTGATAACTGCTGATATTCGCAAGGGTAATGAACTTGGCTGACGAAAATTCTGTCGGGTTTCGATCCCAGCTAGAGGTAGCTGTTAAAAGTCGAGCCGCACTGATAGCAAGTAAACTTCGAAACACGTGTCTGTGGATGACTGATATAATATATATATATTATATATATATATATATATAATCATAGAGGTACACGGTAATAACCTACTCGTGTTTCACCATAAGGACTTCAGGGTTAAATCCACTGGATTAATCAAGATATTGATTAATTGCAGTCGATTTCACGTTTGTGTTTTTTTTTTCGCGATCTTGAATCAAGGAACCACTGTGACCATTTCCATTTTTCCACAAAGGCCATATATATATATATATATATATATATATATATATATATATATATATATATATATTATATATATATATATATACGATGAATAAATGAATGAATGAACAAGTAATACAAACATCTAGACAAAGGTTAAAATTCGAGGTATTTCCACAACTTATGAAGAAACTTATTCCAGCGTAAAACAGTTCAAACAAACAGTAAAACAAGAATCATAAATAAATAAGCAAACACTAAACAGTAAACAGAGAATTGTACATAATCAAAATGTATAATAATTTGATATAAATTTGCTAGATTTATGAAAAAATAATTTAACAATGAATAAATATATTTTTAAAAATAAAAAAGATTTTAAAAAATAAATAGATTTTTAAAAAAGATCAAAAAGAGAAGAAAAAAAGCAATACCCA
>CM042140.1:109005053-109042553 GCA_023376005.1 Doryteuthis pealeii
GATATTGCTGCCCTGGACCAGCACGGTGACAAAAGGAGTTTATGCCAGGCCACACAAACAGGAGAACCCAGTCTTGGTTGTGAGTCTAATACCACATAACACCTAGCATCTAACTGCCTAAGCTCTCCACATTGCAACCATTTTGATTATTGTTTGAAGGCTGCGCTTGACTGGAGACAATATATATATATATATATATATATATATATATATATATATATATATATATGCAACACCAAAATATAAACTGAAGGCAACGGCAGTACTTATCAATAGTTACTTGAAAACATTATTACTTGCAATCTATTAGAATATAATTCCATTATCTTTTGATTATTTAAAATAAAAAAAAGTTACATATATTTTCTATAAATATGTCATCTAATATGTGTACCATACGTTAAAACCTTACGCTATATATATATATATATATATATTATATATATATATATATATATATATATATTTATCAATCAAAGCCTGAAGAAGATACCAGAAGATCTGAAACACGTGTTGCATTTGTAAAACAAAAAGAATTTAAAAAAAAAATTCTGAGAACAAAATACATTTTGCGGACCTTCCATTTTTTATAAAATATTGAATTTTCTCCCGTTGGAACCAGAACAACATTTATATATACTAGCAAATATATGCACCCTCCGGGTACAAGTATTTAAGTTTTAATGTAATAAAATAGTGTATTAAATTAGAAAGGCTAATGAAACTAAATAAGAATACAGATAAAAAGATTTGAAACAGAGGGAGTATATTAAAAGATTTGAAACAGAGGGAGTATAATAAAAAATGTAACAACTGAAATTTACTCTTCCATCACTCTCGTCTTTCTTGTTATTTTTTTCTAATCTAAGTATTTAGTTAAAAGAGGAGTAAATAATTAAATGACAGTTATTTTTTCTTGTTAATGGATTTCATTTAAGATTCATTGTAGAGATTTTTGCTTATATTCATTAAAATAAAACCAAACAGTTAGAAATCAATAATACTAAGCACATATTTATTAAATTCGATTTTTTAATATTAATATGCAAATTAGCTTTCCCGTTCACACTGTAAACCGCTATTTTATTGTATATATAAATATAATTGCATGTTGTCAGTATGTAGACATAGTTAACAGTATTAATAATGTAAGACAATTTTATTAATAATTGAGGTTTAGATAAAAATAAAATCATGGAGAATGTGATGTTCAATAATTAAGGGAATTGTGACTTGAGCAGGAATATAATTTCGGTTACAGACAGAAAAACACGCAATCTCCATTATAATAATAATATATATATATATATATATATATATATATATATATATATATATAGATAACGTGGACATTTGAAGTCAACGGCACGTGATTACTGAACAAACGTACATTGGTGAGTATCCCATATACGAGAAATTCAGTAAACTAGTGCTAACTTGAATATACGTGCTTTAGCCACAATATTGAGCACTATTTACTTAATTAATTTAGCGCTCTATATTATTACTATTAATTATATATATATATATATATATATATATATATATATATATGTGTGTGTGTGTGTGTGTGTGTATGTGGTGTCAATTTTCTTCTTATACACTAATACGTTTGCAATGATCATTTTAACACAAATTTAACGATTGAATAAATTTCTATTAAGTGTACTGCATCATATATATATATTTTTTTTTTTTACAGCGGAGAGCTTGGTAATAAATTATACGTAATAAGATCTGTTTTTATAGAAGCAATTAAAACTTAATCTTAGGTTTTTAATGAAAAGCTGTACCAAAAAATGAATCTTCAGTTATTTTTTTCCATTTGATTTTTTAATTATCATTATTATAGGAATAATTGGAACCATCAAATGTTCGCAATTAATTTCGATTTAGAATAATTACTTAAATATGTAACTGTTAGCAAATTATCTTATAATTACTATAATTAAATAGGAGTATTTACTTGAATCCATGTAGTTGTCAAAAATGTACACTCTTATTAGATAATTCAACAAGGGTTGACAGTGTCAAAACCAAGTAAACTTGTCATTATTTATGAGGCGCTTTCACGCAAGGTTATCATCATAGGGAGTAGACTAAACCAGCAGAGATCAAATTCTGGATGAGGCTGTTTACATTTCCCGCATTAAATCGTTTGGGAACCTATCAAACTAACTAGTATCATTCACCAGCCAACTATAAGTAACAGTAGGTTAGACTCGGATTTGTAACCCCAGTATAATAACCGTTATAAGAAAAAGAAAAACAGAATTCTAGACAGTCTTACGCCGCTTAGAGATTCATGTTGTGTAACATCCTACTCGAAATAGGTGTTGGGTAAATATAAATATTTATTGTTATTACTTCTATAAATTCAGGCTTCTCTGTCTCTGATCTCTAGAGTTGCATTCATTGTGCAAGTATTGTTTTCTTTTGCCTCTTTGAATAGTCGGCTCATTTGTTTTTATTGTGAGATCGCACTCGATGATGGAGACCAAAAATAGCAATAACATTATAATTGATATAATTGTCTATTTATTTTCTATAAATTATTGTTCTTATGTTTCTTCTCACCAGAAGAATAGAATGGGTCTTCTTATGGCGCCTTTATCAAATTCATTGTTAACATTTTTTCTGATAAAACATAGGACTACTGTCTTAATTTGTTTTTTCGGTTCTTCCATATACCGGACGTTCGAGATAAATTTGATATATTTATATTGGGTTATTTCTCTCCGTAGGCTGGAAGTATTGACGCACACTACGCATTATTTAAAAGCTTTGAGTCTTCTTCGTCATATACCTGATGACAGATAGAATGGATGACTGGAACCCACGTGAATCATGGAAGAGAATAACTTGTATCATGATGATCTGCGTTGGCCATCAAAATAAGGAGATTATGGTTGCTGCCAATGCTCCCTGAACACTGTAAAAACCAGGCATGAACTGGAGAATTGCAATGAAGACTACGAGGCTGTGGCTAGAAGAAAGCAACATAACAGACGATCTGATTGCGTTGGTACAGCAGAATTCCTTGAAAATATGCAGAAAAGGTGTTGGAGTTCCCTCAGATGCCTACGTGGAGTTGCTAAACACTGTAGTCAAACTCTGGATAACAAGGATAGCCAATAGTAGACCATATGTATGTAAGCAGGACTCGGACCCCTGCCACACCTCTGGGAAAAGTAAAAAATGGTTGTCGGCGAATTTTTACGACTACACTAGTCCCAATGTTTGGCCTCCGAACTCCCCAGATCTTAACACCATGGATTATTACGTATGTGGCGCTGTCGAGAAAGACACCAATCGCCGTGCCAGTACTACAAAAGCCCAGTTAATTGACTTAAGGTTTTTGAGACCCTTCCCAGGCAGAATATAACATCAGCTTGCTCCAGGTTCCGGAGCAGGATTGAGGCTGTGATCGACGCTAATGGCGGTTATTTTGACTGAAACTTATTGACAGTAGTGTAATGTCCGTGGCTGTTGAATTTCTTTACAATCCATTAAATTTCGTAGTTACCAAGCACTTTTTCTTTTTCCTTATGAATCTATCAAATTTATCCCGAATACCCTTTATTTCCAATCATTATTATAGATATGGTTTGAAATGTTCTACTAATTGTGCATACAACCGGTGTTTTTATATTAAAGAATAATATTGAATAATTAGAATACTTAGATAAATTTTGTCTTGGTTTTGTATATACTATATTAGTAAATAAATTAATAACAAATGAGACTTAAAACATTCCTATTTTTCATAGTTGAATATTCTGGCTTCAACAATATACGTTAAGCAAACTGGATTGAATTATCTGCATTTATGGTTAATTTCTTCACGATATCATGTAGAGTAAAATTTTATGGAATAATCCAATATTGAGGATCATATTAGGTAACTCATTGAAAATTAGAATGTTTTCATATGGATTTTACCAGATTTAAAAAAGATGCACCATAAATGTTCAATTGGGTTTAGTTCCAGTTATTTCGTTGGCCATGTTAGTGGTTGTATATGCCTTACCCAAATGAAAGCTTTAATAAATTTTCCTCTGAGAAGGAAGCATTATCATCCTAAAAGATCAACATCACGAAGCCAATTTTCTATCGACGAAATGAGAAAATGTCCAGGTTTTCAATATAGTCTTGCGTATTCTTCCTTTGTATATCTTGGAAAGCATTATGCCATTAATTTGAATTACTTAAGTTATAGTTTCTATAAGGTATATTTTATGAGGCCGGAATGTTCCGTTATTAAATAGAAAATGTTTTGTGTCTTATTTGTTCATCGTTTATTTACTGTTATTAAATGAGGGGCAGTGGTGAGGAAATGGGATTCCAGATCAGCTCGGTTGGAACAGTTCCAAGGTCGAGAGGTAGTAAGAGCACGAACAGAAGTGATAACACTATTTCGATGGATTAGAAAGGAAATATTTGAAAGAAAGAGAGGGAGGTTTGAGAGAGAGAGAGAGAGAGAGGGAGAATGTGTGTGTGTGTGTGTGTGTGTGTGTGTGAGTGAGAGAGAGCTAAAGAAAGAGAGAGGGAGAGAAAAAGAGAGAGAGAGAATGTGTGTGTATATGTGTGTGTGTAAGAGAGAGAGAGAGAGAGAGAGGAGAGGGAGAGAGAGAGAGAGAGAGAGAGAGAGAGATAGAGAGTAAATCACGATCAGAAGGGTGAAAGTAAAAAAGCAGTGAAAAAAGCGGGGAGGAGAGAAGAGAGATAGGAGTGAAAGAAAACGACGTGTGTCAGAAAGGGACGAGGTGAAAGAAAGAGAAAAAAAGAGTGAGATAAAAAAATGTAATAACTCCAAAGAACATCAACTACGTTACAAACCTTTACGTGACGAGAGTCGGAAAGAGTTAAATAAAAATTGAAATCCACAAAATCTTATCTCAGATGTTATTTCACTGAAATAAATCAATAAGAAGATAGAGACAAAAGTAGAAAGAGGAAGATGAGGAATAATTTGTAATATCAACTACCATGGAATTTCCATCGGTCCAACTAGTTAAAAAAATAAGTTACGAGAACTGATAAAAACTATTCTTATTTAATTAACTATTTCATAAGCTGCTACCAGGTTCTACATGATGTTTTAAAAGTTAAAAAATAAATATCTTATCTATATTGATATAGATACGATTGCCCAAAAGAAGTAATATGATTGTTTAAACATAAGAAGTAAAACTATTTGCTGAAAAGCCATGTCGGTGTGGCTTAGAATACGCTGAGATGCGTCACGAGACATCGCGGCAGTAAAAAATGTATTTTTTGATTGATAGGCGTTCAAAAAACAATAACATCTTTTTTTAATGAGATCATAAAAAGTTAATGGATACCCTGTTTGATCAACAGTCAAACCATTCCAAAATGATTTCCCTAGTCCTGTGCTATGCTCAGATAGACAGAAATATACGAGGAAGACCTCAATATGCAGACGCTGAATCTGTAAAGATTTTTGTATATAAGGTATGTGCTAGATCGCCGACCATACTAGGTGTCCATACTAGGCGAGATTATGTGATCTATTTATTGGCCAATCACTGGCAGTACCCTGAGGCTGATGAAATACTTAACCCACCCTACTGGTCATAATTACTACAACGTTCTTTGATGACGGACATAGGATTAAATCACTGGACCTTTACCAATACGCATGATAGGACTTATACGATTACCAAAGGATCACCCAAGGATTCCATAACATAGGACTTTCTTTAAGCCTTTTTCAACTGACCAAGGATGGCACTTAAAAACTTTACAGAATCGCTATGTTTTAAATACCACAAAAAGATGTGTACAACAGTCCGAAAAATCAAAATTGTATAAAACAAGCGTCACCTCAAAAATTCCAGACATTAAAAATCGTGTTATGTTTACATTTTTGATAGAAGCAATGCCTACCATTAGGTTATGAATATAAACCCCTCGGTGAATTGATTAAGTTATTAGTGATCACAAAAGGAGTGTTTGTTTTTATTCTCGCATTTATTAGAGCAATAAAAAAGTTGTATGGATAAAGTTTTGCTAATTCACGTGATGTCAACAATAAATCACAACGATTAATATTGATGTGATTTTCAAATAAAGTATTTTTTTTTTAAATACATTATACAAATCAATGTTATTTTATTGGCGGCAACGTTACCCTTTACGCATTCTCAATAAATAATATACAATTGCCATTCATTGAGGATGTTTCACCCATCAGAAGTGATACAATGACGCCTTTGATGAAAAAAAAGAAGTTTTTTTTCTCTCTTTTCCTATCATGATATGCAAGTAAATGCATTAGCCCTGGGATGTAGACACCTTTTACTTGATTCACCCCTTGCAACCAAATTTAATTTCCATTCACCCGAAAATAAATTCTTTGTCCTGGTTATGACTGAATCTAATGGTGAGGCTTCATAGTTTCGAGGTGGCCATGAATATTATGTTTCTGATCTGTGAGTTTGAGCCACAAATAACCACATCTTATTTTCAAAATGCTCTTCTGATTGAATGCACTTGGCTACACCCAAATTACACCATTTACGAACTTGGAATAGCCATTAAAAATGACCCAAGAGTTTCAGAATATTTGGATAGTTTGTTATTGTTTCGTTCATTCATTATATTTATTAATTAATTTGTTTGAATATAATTGATTTATAATGTTTTCATTCGTAGAAATATGATTACATTCATCTTTAACAAAGGCAAAATAATCGTTCGTTCATTTGAATGTTAAACGACACATCATTAAGGACCATCACACCCAATCAGACTCTCTACTAGGGGTACAATATCTGTAAACTAATCTACTTGATCAATCGATCTTTGTTCTACTCTCATAAGGAAATTTATAATGTAAATTCTCAAATTCCTAATGTGAATACATTGCTTTTATTCAGCATGGAGAAAATATATTCTTTATCAGGGGTTTATATGGGCCATTTTGAGAATCCCTGGTCTGGAAAGTATTCAAATATCTTTAATATATCAACTAACTATTATTGACGTATCCTTATGTCATATTCTAAAACATCGCATCATCCAGGTTGATCAGCTCAACCCAAACAGATTGAATGTTTCTCCTTCTCCTTTTCACAAATCTAAGATGACTGTTGAAGACCAGGGCATTCAAGACCAAAGAGGAGATTAAGGTAATCGCAAAAATGTAGCTGATAACCATCTTAAAACGGTTATTAATAGACCAGTGGTTCCCAACCTTTCTCTATTCCCGCACCCTTAAAAGAGTTTTGCTCTAACCTCGCACCCCTTTAAAGAGATGTGCTTTGACCTCGCGTCCCTACAATTTATATATTTGTTAAAAAATATAGAATGTGAATCCATACTACAGTTTTATCAAAATATCATATATACTTCATTCTGTAAAATTTAGATAATAATGATAATAATGTGAAATAAAAAAAAACAAAATGTAAATAATATTAATTACAAAAGGAAAAAAAAAACTAATCTAAATTGGAACAGACGCTGCTCGCCCCCTCCCCCCCCGAAATGAGGCTCGCATCCGATGATTAAAATGGAATAGGCACAGTAATATTGTCCAGAAAACAATACTTTAAAGAGGTACGAAAACATCAGTGTCTTAGGAAGGTTACATTCCGTTAAAGTCAAATGATTGGATAGTTTCTAGACAGTTTTTTTTTGTATTTGTTATATCACCTGTAAATCAATACGCGTTCTATTTTTTCTCGTCTTAAGACCAAAAAGTTTAGATTCAGCAATTATGAATGCTGCTGTAGCTTTTTCACTGAAGCATTTTCAACTATCTGAAGAAAGTAACTATATTTACTGACCTGTAAAGATTTCTATAAATATTTTAAAATATAAAACGGAAATTGCATTATGACTAGTATTTTTTTTTTCGATACGGTAATACTTATGAATCTTTTAACTTAAACTAGAGGACTATAAACAACTATACGGGTCACTTTGGTAATCACTGCAGTATTAAAAGTAAAGTCTGTTGAGTGGCCTACTGTCGGTAGCAGTCGAACAGCGAAGGCGTCTGTCCCCTTTTTGCTTGCGCTAAAAAGGGTGATTGGTTTAATTACGTAGAGTGCAACACTTATTCGCAGTCCCCAAATGTTTTAGCGCACATATCAGATTACACAAGTTGTGCTAATTATGCGCTGAGTTTATGAAGTCCGGCATTGAACCAGGAACCTTCCGAATGTCTGGCGAATACTTTACCGACTGAGCTAATCGGTCCCTTTATTAGTACGAGACAAAAAGTACGATTAATCATATAAACTATTATTAATGAATTATTATCAATAATATAAACCAAGCTTATTTTCAGTTATTAATAATGCCATAGAGACTGTCGTTTTATAGTGTTAAATACGATAATAACGAGAAATAATCAATGGCATTAGTCAGTTTTACAAGTAGCATAATTATTATATGATTAAGAAATATTTGCAGTTATGATTTTTTTCTTTTCTTTACCCCAACTGTAATTTAATTAGTAAACAACTAACAATGTTTCCAATGTGATTTTTAAATTGATCATTCTTTTCGGATCAGAAAATCATTTTTCTTTCGAATAAAAATTAACCACATACTTGTAAAACGTGGTAATTAATATCAGTTTAATATGCCGTTCCAGAAATAAACATTGAATTTGCAGAACCAAGAAAATGATACTGGGTTTAGATTAATTAATCGTCTGACAAAACAAACTTCCTAAGTCCAAACAATCCCGTAACATTCATCATACTCTCATTAATCTTATGTGTTGATTTAGAAAACATAACATTGATTGCAATTCATTATTTAAAAAAAAAAACTTATTCATTGGCAACCGGGTATTTTTTTCCAGAAGTCATAAAATCTAAATTGTTAATTTATCTTCGTTATTTATGGAAATATAAAGTTCTCAAAGGTTACTAGACAGGAAAACGATCAACTGTATTGATTTAGCTAAGTTTTAATATCAATGCAAAAAAAGTCGTAAGACTAAATGTTCCTGTGCTCTTTCGCTTGTCCAGTTAGCTTGATAGCCTTCGTATAATTAATACAGTTTAAGAGGGAGAAATATCTGTACATCTGTATTATTCCTTGGTAGAAAGACTGTAGTATCCGTTACTCATTGTGGCCTATAACGTTCATTCCGGAAAGGAATCCAGTCGGCAACTGATATTAGGACAATTTTTCCACGATTTTAAATACATTTGTTCTTTTTTTCATTGGTCATTCTAGACCCTGCTACTTGGTACAGTCTATAAATATAACTGATGACTTTTTGTACAGTTTATACGCCACAATTATCCAATACACTTACGTTAGGGAATCAATTGCATTAAGCAAGAATAATGAACTAAATATACGTAAGAAAGTTTCATAGATTACTTGGCAAAATACGATTTACTTAAAATATTTTCCTTGCGTGTGTGTGAGTATGTGTTTGTGTCAACAAAGAAAATTATTGTATTTTCTTTGATAGAATACGCTTCCTGTTGATTTCTGAGTTTTTTAGCACCTTCGGTCGGTCTGAGGTTAATTTAGGTTTGATCTGGTTTCGGGGCCAATAATCATTATCACAAACTAAATTTCCCATAGTTTAAATAATAAAAATCCTTTTTCCTGAATATTTTAAACAGCTTAAACAAAATGGCTGAATAACTATTATTAGCTGTAATTGGTGAAGCCTAGTTTTAAAAAATACGTGTTAATTCTATATATATATATATATATATATATATATATATATATATATACTTTTTTATTTCTATTAATTATCAATCTAATGTAAAGATTTTGGCATTGTGACCATTATGTATATCTTTGTATTTGCACAGAAATGTCATGCACCCTCTCACCAGCAACGATCTCAGCATCTGATTACTGCAAACATATCCGAAGGGAAAATGTTGAAAAAAGCAATTTTTTACCAAGGTGCTATTGGAAACACATGATAAATAATTCATTTGTGAGAAGTATTCACGATACATTGTGGTATTAGATTTGAAAAATGACAGTAGCGACACGGAGAGGAACTGAGTCGAATGATTTCAGTATAAGTAACACCACCTCCGCCAGCATCATATGATATCAACGATTTAAAATAGAGGACGATTTTTCCTCATTGACTTAGAAATCCATTTCACGTTTACTCCATTTTACCTTTTTGAAGAGAACCGAAAAAAAAGTGTTGATTTCTAACTGTTTGTCTTTTGTTTCTGTCTTTAGTGTCACGTGGTAACATTTGAGACCTCCGCAATTTAATTATAAGTTTTGCATGAGAGAATTGGTGAAGTAGTATGTTCATCCAAATCAGTCTATAGACTTCTATCTTAGACAGTTCCTCTCTATCTCCTGTGAAATCGTCTTAATTTGTAAATGCACTGGCATATAAGAAATACATGAGATAAATCATGCAAGATAATATATATATAATATATATATATATATATATATATATATATATATATATATATATATATATGTGTTGTGTGTGTGTGTGTGTGTGTGAATAGAACAATGGAAGTGAATCTAACGGTATGTAATATAGTGAACAATTTGAAAAAACACAGGTTCAAATAAAATGAGTGGTATTTATTCAGCCGACGCTGCAGTGTTTCAATCTGTTTAGTAGATCTTCTTCAGGGCTTTTGTTGGTATAAGAAAAATTAAAAATGTATCACAGCATAATAAGGAGACTGTGATCGGTTTTACAATGTTTTGAATGGAGAGTTATATATATATATATTGTTGTGAGGTTTTAAGGGGTCAAATAAGAACAAAACGACGGGTAACAAATGTAGTAAAATCTATTAACAGAAAGTAGACAAATACAATAGAGATAAGTGGAAATTACGTCCGACAAAATAGAGTTATTGGCTTACTGCGAAGCCACAATTATCCCTGTTACTTATAGTAACCCGTCGGCGCATTCCATTGGTCAATAGGCTATATCACCTATAACACCCCCTCCTAAGATTTCACTTCACAGGCGTCTTAATATCTTTTTCTTTTGGGGTTTTATGTTGATAAACTCCGTCGCTCTTCGTTTCCTTGAAGAATGGCGTTGTTGAGGTGCTGCTTGTTTCAGTAGGTGCGGCCCACGAGTTATATTCAATTTTTGAAAGAATGCCGGTCTTCTCCAGTCTATCCAGCTCTTTGTTGATCTGGTCTAACGAGGCAAATGGCACATTTCTTTTCTTCTTAAATACTGGCTGGATATTATCCTGTAATGTGAGTTTAGCAGTCATTTTTTTACAACGACCAAGACCCCTAGAAAAAACGTCAGGAAACGTTTTTTCAATTCTTCAATTAATTTTTCTGACACGGCCGTTGAATTTTTTATTTTCTGGCAAAAAGTGTTAATGGGCGAATTCCACAACTCAAATTTTTGCATAGCGTCTGTTCCGAATAAATTGTTTGTATTTTTTAGAACAAACATTTTTAATTTCTGGGTTTGCTCGTTTAAAGTTACATTGGTGATAATTTCACCTTCGAATTCCCATTTTTTGGTTCTTAACATCGTCGGTTTACCAAGCTTTTTCCAAGTATAA
Source organism: Doryteuthis pealeii (assembly GCA_023376005.1). Lineage (NCBI taxonomy): Eukaryota > Metazoa > Mollusca > Cephalopoda > Myopsida > Loliginidae > Doryteuthis > Doryteuthis pealeii. Next base: position 109,016,591 of record CM042140.1, read on the forward strand.
ACGTTGATAATCGTTAAGTCCGACCCAGAATCTAATTGGAGTTTTGTTTCTGCCTAAAATTTGTACCAGTAGATATTTTCTTATGTTACGGCCCTCTTGCTCGACTGACTTTGTTGTTTTCATGCTGCTTCTTCCGGATTTCTTTTTCCTGCAGTGAGAGGCCTTGTGCCCGACAAGGTCACAATTTAGGCATTTCTTGTTCCGGTACATGCAGTCTCTGTACACATGAAGGTATCCACATCCAAAGCAAGGATTAGGGGGCACATCGTCGTGTCTCTTCTTAGGTGAAGAAGGAGTAACTTGTTTGTTTGTTTTTTTGGAGGGGGGGGTCTGAATTTGTTTCTATTATTACGCAATTTCCTAATGTGCCCTTTAGCAGACTGTTCAATATTTTTTGAGTCTTGTTTTAGACTGACAAATCTTTGCGAGTCTTCTGCCAATAGTTGCAGGGTCAAGGTTGGCTCGTTTTCCAGCTTATTTAATACCCTTCGCCTAATTTCAGCGTCTTTCGCTGATACTAAACCCTGGCAATAAATTAGACATTTAAAATTGTCAGAGCTTAATTCAGACAGCTTAAAATCGTCACAATGTTTATTAACTGTTGATGCAAAGGTTGAATAATCTTCGTTTCCTTTCGAATTAAGTTCATGCACTTCCAACGTTTATGGAATAATGAAGTCTTAGGGCTAAACAATTCTGTTAAGAGTTTGATAGCTTCTGAAAACGATAATTCGCTGGTCTTTCGAGGCAAAAATATAGTCAACAAATCTGGTGTGCTCAGTCGTACCCAGTTTGCGTAATAGAAGGCGGACCTTTTTCGAGTCCGTCCAAGTAGCACAGTCGGTGGAATATAAGTCCTCGTATCGTCTGTAATACGATTCAAAACTTATATCTTCATCTGGTGCGTAAGTAAAAGTTTCTATCGCTGTCCAGATAGCATTCTGTGTAAACGCGTTCTCATTGTCTGCGTTTTGGCCCTTGTCCGTTATAGCTTTCATTATTTCAATCAATTTTTGTTCCGTTTTTCAGTTTGCAATTGCCTCTCCTGTAATGTCTTTTGTAGCTCAATCTGCTGCTGTTGTTGGAATTTAATTATTTCTATCATTTGTGCCTTAAAATCTTCCATGTTAGTAATATGTAAAACGAACCAAAAAAAGTTTGAGAGAGAGAAACCGAATAAAAAATGAATCCACAAAGAAATGTTTTTTGTTTTTTTTTGTACAACTTAATTTTTTTTTCAGCAAGTGTTATTTTCTCTGCTAATAGATCCTTGAACAAAAACGGTTTTTTGTATATTTGGACTGAAGAGTTCTTATGAAAAGAAATCTCTTTTGCAGAGCTGTTACGATTTTCTCGTAATCTGGATGTTGCGGTTTCGAATTTCAGTGTTACTTGGTTCACTTTTTTTTCCTTTTTAGGTTCGATTACTTCACGAAGTTCTTTTTAGAGTCTTTTTGAGAAATCCTTAATCGCCTCTTACAAGTTTTGTGTCGTTACAGTTGTATGTGAAGTCTTTTGAATCCTGCTTTGCTGGTGTTGTTATTGTAAACGATAAACTTGCGTAAATTACTTCGAATCCTCGTCGCCAGTTTGTTGTGAGGTTTTAAAGGGTCAAATAAGAACAAAACGACGGGTAACAAATGTAGTAAAATGTATTAACAGAAAATAGACAAATACAATAGAGATAAGTGGAAATTACGTCCGACAAAATAGAGTTATTGGCCTACTCGCTTTGGCTTACTGCCAAGCCCCAATTATCCCTGTTACTTATAGTAACCCGTCGGCGCATTCCATTGGTCAATAGGGTATATGACACACACACATACACACACACACACACACACACACACACACACACATATATATATATATATATATATATATATATATATATATACTAAGAGTTTTTAGCAACATAATTTTATTTATAAGAATCGCTCTCCATAATTGGTAAACATTACAGGAAAAATGATTATAGACTCGCAAAAATTATTAGAAATGGTGGCCAATAAGTAGTTAAGGCTTGAACAAACGTCTGCTCTGTGTTTACAGAAAACCATGCCTACAGTCTTCTGATAAATGAAATGGTCCATTAATTAATTTCGTTGAAAAAGTTTAAACTGTAAACAGTGTTTCCCATTGTCTTGCTCTTAGACAAAATTCACCTCATTCACCGAATACGCTATTAATTTATTACAGAAAAAAGCACCGATTCATAAAAGATGGATTAATGCTAATTTGGGCACATTAAAAAACTTTATTTTAGTAGCCTACAACTGGGACTAAGGCAATGTTTTCATAATTAAGCAATATTCATTGGTGATTCATTTGATATATATATATATATATATATATATAGATATATATGTGTGTGTGTGTGTGTGTGTGTGTGTGTGTGTGTGTTTATGCGCGTGCGTGTGTACCTGTACGATAGCACTCTAATATTTCCCAAGAAGAAATAGGTGTTATAACATCAACCAAAAAACAGTCGTAGGGAACAACGAAGAACAATGGGTATAGACCCATAATAGCACAGGTTTTGACGTAGCTATGGGGGCCCTAGACACTGCTCTTGGACTTCTAATACTCTAATACTTAACGAAAAAGAACCGGATATTAGGGATGTTAGGATTCACTTTAGATTATCGTCCAGACCAAAATGCGACCGGACTAGTAAATACACCATCACTAGACTGAATAACATGGGATTGTATGTTGACATCAAATCGAAGACAACAAAATTGTGTACTTTCTAGAAGTTACATTTAATCTCATTACAGGTGATTTTGAGCCTTATATGAAACCAAACACAAGCCCCATATATGTTAACCCTGGATCTAACCACCCACCCTCGATAAGTAAAGAAATCCCAGATTTAGTATAATACATAAATAGGTAAAAAAAATCCTCTAACCAGCAAATTTTCGATAGCATTAGCAATATTTATAAAAAAGCACAATATAATAGTTCATTTACTAGAAATAAAATTAATTTTAACAAAAAGGACAAGAACGAAAACCTAAATAGGAAAAAACAGAAATAGAAGGATTATGTGGTATAAGAACAGCTTAAACATCAGTTTCTCCTCTATGGATAATAGTAAAAGAATAATTAAAAAAGATAATAGCAAAATAATTAACAATCACACAAATGATAGAAATAAGGAAAAAGACAGACAGAAAACTGCAATTGCCGAAACCCGGATAAGTGCCTTGTAAATGGAAAGTGTGATTTACGTTGTATTGAAAACCTCTACACATAAACCAGAACTTACTTAATTGTACGTAGGTTGTAAAAAAATCGGAATGTAAAACTAGTTTGGCAAACCATAAAATAATATACTAAAAATGTAATAACCTTAGCTAGTTATATTTGGAACTTAAAGAAACCAGATATAACACCAATTATTAAATATGAAATTTTAAAGAGATCTAATATCTGCCAAAGCTTGAATGATCCGTGCTTTTCTGTGTTTATAAGAAAAGTTAGTGATAAGTAGATTCCAGGATAAGAAAAATCTCTTAAATAAAAAACATGAATTTCTGGGGAAGTGTTTACATAAAATTCATAATATATTAATGCATAATTAATATTAACCGCTTCCTTAGGATATATAATAATAATAATAATAATAATAATAATAATAATAATAATAATACTTATTATTATTATTATTATTATTATTATTATTATTATTATTATTATTATTATTATTATTATTATTACTAGCAAATATATGCACCCTCCGAGTGCGAGTATTTAAATTTTAATATAATAAAATATTATATTCAATTAGAAAGGCTAATGAAACTGAATAAGAATTCAGATAAAAATATTTGGAACAGAGGGGGTATAATCGGAAAATAGAACAACGTTGAAACTAACTGTTCCACCATTTTCCCTTACTCCCGTCTTTCAGTGGTAAATTTCCCTAATTTAACTATTTAGTTAAAATAGGAAGAAAAGAATAAAATTACAGTTATTTCTTTATGTTAATAGATTTCTGTTAAGATTTGTCCCCGAGATTTTTGCTCATATTTATTAAGATAAAACCAAACAATTAGAAATCCATAATACTAAGCATATATCTATTAAAATCAATTTTTTTTAAATCAATATGCAAATTAGCCTTCCCATTCACACTGTAAACCGCTATTTCGTTGAATATATAAATATAATTGCATGTTATTAGTATGTAGATATTGTTAACAGTCTTAATGATGAAAAACAATTTTACTAATAATTGAGGTTTAAATAAAAAATAAAATCATGGAGAATGTGATGTAAATAACAAAGGGAATTGTGACTCGAATAGTAATATAGTTTCGGTTACAGACATACAAACCCACAATCTCCATTATAATAAGATTATTATTATTTAAAAATATTGCAAATTTAAGAAAAAAATTAAAAATAGTAAAGGAAAAAACACCAACTAAAACTAAATCGATTCACCAGAAGACTTTAACCACAATAGTATACACAAATAATATAAAGGATAAAGGAAAAGAGAGGTGTGATTTACAGATAGATGACGGATAAAATTACAAATTACTTTTGCCTGAATAAAGGAGACATAAGCTTGTAGAGAAAACTATTCATTTTTAATAGGAAAACAGTTTACACTTAGAAAGAAAATGAAATTCATACAAACAAATCAGAATGACAGAAAGAGAAATAAAATAATTCCAAACCGGACAAGTATATATAAAATGTAGAGAGAAAAAACTTTACTTTTACAACTATATATATATATATATATATATATATATAATATATATATATATATATATGCATGTTGAATTAAACTCAAGGCACATCTCCTGTTTAACAATTTTATTTGTGATTTTTTATCGTTCTTCCAGCCTCCACATCCATTGATATAATTTGAAAAACTGGAACGCATCACCCCTGATGATGGCACTTTGAAGTGCCGAATGTACTCGGACATGAACTTTGGTGGACTAATCCACGAATCCTACCCTAATATTAAAAAGTTGGCCAGAAAACTGCAAAAAATCACTTATAAAATTGTTAGACAGAAGATGTGTTTTTTGTTTAATTCAACATGCATAAATGAAAAAATGCTTCCCAAATACACGCACACACACACACACATACAGGCGCGCATATATATATATATATATATATATATATATATATATATATATATATATGAAGATAGGAGGGATGGAGTAACTCCGACAGAATGTGGTAAGGGTAAGGGAAAAATGGTCAAAAAGAATAAGTCACACAAGTAGATGAAGAAAATATATATTGCCACACCATGCTTTTCAAACTTATCTTACTATTCCCAACTCTCCATACAATGAATCAAAATTTTCTTCTAACCAAGCATGAATTTTAACCCAACTTCTTCCTACCACACCCCACTCCCAACAAGCATCCAGCCACCTCCTTATCTTATCGCCCTGAGCAAATTCCAATCTTTTGATCTTTCCCCCTCCACGTTCCATGATAGATGTCCTCTGACCAACCAAATCCTCCCAAACCATTCCCTTTCTCCTGAATTCATCAGCAAACTCTCCCCCACCCGCTCACTTTCTCTTGTATAAATACAAATGTATGTACTATGTTTTAATAAACAGACTGATCAAGTCCCGTTTAACACGGAACGAAATACATCTCCTACATCTACTTGTTTGATTTATTATTTCTATACATTTTTCCTTTATTCTTACCATATATATATATATATAATATATATATATATATATATATATATATATATATATATATATATATATATATATATATATCACTGTTTTATATGCCTGAAAACTTGGTCCACCACTAACTCACCAAAGATCGTGATAAGTATATATATATATATATATATATATATATATATATATAATATATATAATATATAAGCCAATCATTTGTAGATAGTGTCGAGCATACCAGTAAAATGAGTAAACCTTCGATTGTGAGATCTTCTAATGTCTATTATTTATAGAGCAAATATCAAAGTATATATATATTATAAGAAAACAAATTCCGAATTTAAATCTACCCATCCTCGCGTTTTAATCACCCAACAACCACACAAACATGACCCCCCCCCCACACACACACACACATATATATATATATATATTATATATATATATATATATATATATATATATGTATATGTATATGCGTGTCTGTTTAACATATTCTGTTTGGATTCGTAGTTTGCTTCTTCAAAAGAATATTAAAGCCTTATTTATAAGTGTCGTATTTAATGGGAAAATGTTAATTCCTTGTTTGCCTTTATCTTTTTGTATTAGGATAATATTAGAGTGTTTGGAAAGCAAATATATTTTATCACAAGAATACAAAACAAACTTAATTTATATATATGTAAACATTATCATGTCAATGTAATCAACTGCCAAATGGGAAAATGAATCTGAGGTTCTTAAACAAAAAAAAAAAAATTGAAATCCTTTGTTGCTGAATGTTCTGCCACTTATAATATAAATTCGAACAAATGTAAATATGTAAGCACAAAATCTAATCGGTATGGAGGAAATTATCATCCTAACGAATTTGTTTTAGTTTCATGGGATATACTCGTTGAAAATGAAGGCGATTGCATTTTTGATAAAAACTTTTTTATATACGTTTAAATTATCTTTATATATATATATATATATATATATATATATATATATATATATATATATATATATATATATATATATATATATATATATATATATATATATATATATATATATATCATGTCACGCGATTAGCAAGGATATCCATGACAATCTCTCGTCAACCCACCCTATCATTCATTGACCCAGGAAGGTCCTCCACGAGGCATCCATCATCCTCGCAGTGTTGTTCAATGTAGGTCCTTGGTAGGTGGCACACATTAGCATGTACATGTGTTTGCTTCCACAGGAAAATGACGCTTGAGATCGACCTTGCTTCTCCAGCAGTGTCCAGCATGCTTTGTCTGTCTCACTCGGATGGTTTGTGAGATGGGGTCAGGTGGCCATTCAACTGTTTCCATTTGGGGTGTTGTTTCCATGATTTTTTCATTATTTTATATATATATATATATATATATATATATATATATATATACATATATATTATATATATGTACACATATGTATATTATATATATATATATATATATATGTGTATGTGTGTGTGTGTGTGTGTGTGTGTGTGTGTACACGACTGTAAGTTTTTATATGTCTAAATACTAAATAAAAAACCTTACATATACGTCCCGCCTAAATCTTTCACAGATGGTTGAAGAATTTAGTTAGGCATTTCTCTAATGTTCATTTGAACTATTTATCATATATCATTAAAACTGAACGTTGTGCAGACCCGGGTGCTTGATAAACGCCCAGTTACTTCTCATATTCCAGTCATAAATCTTTAATTCAGCATACACTATACAGTAACCACGTTTTTGAAGATGCGCTTATGCATTGAGCTCTCTCCAGTGCAGCTACGGAAATTATATTATCTATCATTGTCCAATTAAGCAGTACGTAACACTTGAAATACAGGAATTTCATTCAGTAATTTCTGACGTTATATTTATATAAATTCCCAAAAGTTGGACTTGATGTTGGATACGGTTATAACAAAATTTTTAAAAATCAACAGTAATATTCAATGAACCAAATTCAGCTTTAAGAATAAACGGTTTACAAAATTAAGTATGCTTTATCAAAATGTGAATTCGCATTTTACAGAATGTTATGTTAATGCTTACTGCAGTTAGCCATATTGTTGTGAGGTTTTAAGGGGTCAAATAAGAACAAAACAACGGGTAACAAAAAGTAGAAAAATGTATTAACAGAAAGTAGACAATACAATAGAGAGATGTGGAAAATACGTCCGACGAACAGAGTTATTGGCACTCGCATTGGCTTGCTCCTAAGCCACAATTGTCTGTGTTATTTATAGTAGCCTGTCGGCGCATTCCATTGGTCAATAGGGTGTATCACCTATAACACATATAATAATTAAGCATTATATTAGTGAAGTAACAAATACGCATAGACACAAAAATTATTTGCACACACACACACACACACACACACACACACACACACACACACACACTGTGTTCGCAAATCTAATCATTTGGGATGGCGGAACAGATTTATCGGCATTAAAGTTATTTCCATGGATAAAAATGATTTAATATACGAGAAAATTGACTTACAAACGAACCGAAATAAACGTGTAGTCAAGGTACCACTGTGCATGTGAACCAATCCTTTTGCACAAACTAGATACCAGTATTTTGTTACAATGTCGATAGTAGCAAATTTCTCTATTTAAAATAAAAAAAAAATAATATTAGATATTTCTATTTTTATTTTCGGACGGTATTTTCCGATATAGAGTTTTGTTTAATCTTAGCTAATATAACAAGACAAGATATGAATTACGTTGACATGCAAAAAAACTAAACAAGATACATAGCATATAACAATTTCCAATCTAGACTGAATAAACCAGTACTTGAATGAATATATTTGTTAAATTACAGAATTTAAATAATACTAGAATTCTCGAATGAATTAATGTATTTTTTAAAACTCATTTTATTGATTAATTTTAATGGACGCATATACTTGATGAAAGTCGTGTTCATTATGTTCTCAACTTTTTTTAATTTAAATTTAAAAATCTGCGTATGTTGCAGGGAAGCTATTCTCATTCCATTTTAACATTACGTTAGAAGATGTATCAGTTAATTCGAAATCGATTTACAGCCAGTCTCACCGTTACGCCGTCGATTTCCTTGAAGCTAGGAAACGACACACACATGATATATATATATATATATATATATATATATATATATATATATAATATATATATATCAGGCGACTCATTAAGAATAGTAGTTTATATATATATATATATATATATATAATATATATATATATATATGTATATATGTATATGCGTGTCTGTTTAACATATTCTGTTTGGATTCGTAGTTTGCTTCTTCAAAAGAATATTAAAGCCTTATTATAAGTGTCGTATTTAATGGGAAAATGTTAATTCCTTTGTTGCCTTTATCTTTTTGTATTAGGATAATATTAGAGTGTTTGGAAAGCAAATATATTTTTATCACAAGAATACAAAACAAACTTAATTTATATATATGTAAACATTATCATGTCAATGTAATCACTGCCAAATGGGAAAATGAATCTGAGGTTCTTAAACAAAAAAAAAAAAATTGAAATCCTTTGTTGCTGAAGTTCTGCCACTTATAATATTCTAAGAATTCGAACAAATGTAAATATGTAAGCACAAAATCTAATCGGTATGGAGGAAATTATCATCCTAACGAATTTGTTTTAGTTTCATGGGATATACTCGTTGAAAATGAAGCGCATTGCATTTTTGATAAAAAACTTTTTATATACGTTTAAATTTTATCTGTTTATATATATATATATATATATATATATATATATATATATAATATATATATGTGTGTGTATTTATATATATATATTATATATATATATATATATATATATATATATATATAATATCCATGTCACGCGATTAGCAAGGATATCCATGACAATCTCTCGTCAACCCACCCTATCATTCATTGACCCAGGAAGGTCCTCCACGAGGCATCCATCATCCTCGCAGTGTTGTTCAATGTAGGTCCTTGGTAGGTGGCACACATTAGCATGTACATGTGTTTGCTTCCACAGGAAAATGACGCTTGAGATCGACCTTGCTTCTCCAGCAGTGTCCAGCATGCTTTGTCTGTCTCACTCGGATGGTTTGTGAGATGGGTCAGGTGGCCATTCAACTGTTCCATTTGGGGTGTTGTTTCCATGATTTTTCATTATTTTTATATATATAATATATAATTATATATATATATATACATATATATATATATATATGTACACATATGTATATTTAAAATATATATATATTATATATATTATATATGTGTGTGTGTGTGTGTGTGTGTGTGTGTACACGACTGTAAGTTTTTATATGTCTAAATACTAAATAAAAAAAACCTTACATATACGTCCCGCCTAAATCTTTCACAGATGGTTGAAGAATTTAGTTAGGCATTTCTCTAATGTTCATTTGAACTATTTATCATATATCATTAAAACTGAACGTTGTGCAGACCCGGGTGCTTGATAAACGCCCAGTTACTTCTCATATTCCAGTCATAAATCTTTTAATTCAGCATACACTATACAGTAACCACGTTTTTGAAGATGCGCTTATGCATTGAGCTCTCTCCAGTGCAGCTACGGAAATTTATTATCTATCATTGTCATTAAGCAGTACGTAACACTTGAAATACAGGAATTTCATTCAGTAATTTCTGACGTTATATTATATAAATTCCCAAAAGTTGGACTTGATGTTGGATACGGTTATAACAAAATTTTTAAAAATCAACAGTAATATTCAATGAACCAAATTCAGCTTTAAGAATAAACGGTTTACAAAATTAAGTATGCTTTATCAAAATGTGAATTCGCATTTTACAGAATGTTATGTTTAATGCTTACTGCAGTTAGCCATATTGTTGTGAGGTTTTAAGGGGTCAAATAAGAACAAAACAACGGGTACAAAAAGTAGAAAAATGTATTAACAGAAAGTAGACAATACAATAGAGAGATGTGGAAAATACGTCCGACGAACAGAGTTATTGGCACTCGCATTGGCTTGCTCCTAAGCCACAATTGTCTGTGTTATTTATAGTAGCCTGTCGGCGCATTCCATTGGTCAATAGGGTGTATCACCTATAACACATATAATAATTAAGCATTATATTAGTGAAGTAACAAATACGCATAGACACAAAAATTATTTGCACACACACACACACACACACACACACACACACACACACACCACTGTGGTCGCAAATCTAATCATTTGGGATGGCGGAACAGATTTATCGGCATTAAAGTTATTTCCATGGATAAAAATGATTTAATATACGAGAAAATTGACTTACAAACGAACCGAAATAAACGTGTAGTCAAGGTACCACTGTGCATGTGAACCAATCCTTTTGCACAAACTAGATACCAGTATTTTGTTACAATGTCGATAGTAGCAAATTTCTCTATTTAAAATAAAAAAAAAATAATATTAGATATTTCTATTTTTATTTTCGGACGGTATTTTCCGATATAGAGTTTTGTTTAATCTTAGCTAATATAACAAGACAAAGATATGAATTACGTTGACATGCAAAAAAAACTAAACAAGATACATAGCATATAAACAATTTCCAATCTAGACTGAATAAACCAGTACTTGAATGAAATATTTGTTAAATTACAGAATTTAAATAATACTAGAATTCTCGAATGAATTAATGTATTTTTTAAAACTCATTTTATTGATTAATTTTAATGGACGCATATACTTGATGAAAGTCGTGTTCATTATGTTCTCAATTTTTAATTTAAATTTAAAAAATCTGCGTATGTTGCAGGGAAGCTATTCTCATTCCATTTTAACATTACGTTAGAAGATGTATCAGTTAATTCGAAATCGATTTACAGCCAGTCTCACCGTTACGCCGTCGATTTCCTTGAAGCTAGGAAACGACACACACATGTTATATATATATATATATTATATATATATATATATATATATATATATATATTATATATATATTATATCAGGCGACTCATTAAGAATAGTATTATCCGAACAACTAACATACACCGCTAGCAAAACAAAACAGTAGGTCCAGTAGAATAATATGGTTTAACCTGCTATAACAACAGGAATGGTTTAAGCTGCTATACAACAGGAATGTTAAAACAAATGTAAGAAAAATATTCATAAAACATTTCCCTAAATAAAACAAACTACATAACAACGTAAAAAGAAGCAAATTACACGAAAGTGACATCTTCACGAAAAACATGCTACAAATAATTAAAAAGCCCAACAAAATATATAACACACCACAAACTACAACTAAAGCCACTTGCAATTGCAAAAACACTAGTGTCCTTTAGATATTATTTGTGTCCAAACAAGTGTAGTACCCAAACCACAGTAAGACCTAAACATAACACTGAAAAATATGCATTGGTGTAATTGAAAGCACCTGTAAAATAGAACCTATACACACAAGACATCATTAAACAATAAAACTATTAACACAACACTAAACCATCAAAACATATCTGGGAAACCAAAAACCCAAACCTAAACCCACCTTGAAAATTAGGTAAACAGCACCGCTATAAAACAGCCTAGCCCAAATTTTAGTCCGAAAGTAAACATAATAGTACGACTGGAGTTCGAATTCATTGCGATGTCACATTAAACACTACACCAGGTGGACTCGCCTTCCAGGGAATTAGCATAAGGAGAAAAATGTCAAGTGTGCAGTGTTGGTTGATCGGTTGATTGGGTTTGGGTTATGTCAAAGGTGTTTTTATATTATTCATTCTTGATGGGTATTCTATTTTTAAACACACTTTTACACTCATGTTTTTCTATTTAACCCATAGATGGGACCCTAACATGTAATACCACACCGGGTACTTGGCAGTAATAGAATAGTGATGAATAGGTATTCCATATTCCCCAGAGTTCCAGAATTGAGACTTCACCATTAGATGCAGTTTAACGTCATAACGAGGACACTAAGATCCTCAGCCACCGACTCTTAGCATCTATATGATAAAAAGGGCTGGGACTTGCCATGAGGAGAATAGGGTCGGAACAATCGTAGAGGTTCTAGGGCTTGAGGTGACCAGCCGATTGATCGAAGGGGTCTCTCCGACCGATCGTCTAGCTTAAGTAAGTGGAGTATTGTATGTCATGGACTGCTCAGTCAACAGGGTTCTATCCTTGATCATCACAGGTCGCCACCCACGGCCAATAGATGGCTCTATGTTTGGGTTACCTCTGCAGTCGGTGTATTCTAAAGCCGCAGCCGACAAGACTGTCACATATGTAGTGGACATTTATAATCTCACCACTTATAGTATAAATATGCAATTAAACTCAAACGTTGCCAGGTAAACAATTCATTCATCAGAACATATGTACTTGTGTCTTTAAATTTTAGGTTATGTGTAAACTAATACTCGCATTCAATTATAAAACTAAACACTGTTTCCACTATATCATTTTTAACTAATCTTAAATAATGTACTCGTTGACTATTTTTAATCCCAGACAGTCCAAGTTTAAGATGTGTTCTGTGATGGTTTGAAGAAAACATATTTTATATACGGTCCTCAAATCACAAAAATTAGCCAACACATTATAAATGTTCAGCTGTAAGTGGTTTGCGATTCACACTTATCTATTTCTGATATTTAAACAAAAGTTTTCAATGTCCCGTGTTTTCGAAATTGTGTAGACTTTCTAAAGATGTCGCAGATATTTTCGGGAATCTTTCAGAGTTAACGATAATAAATGAGTCGTCAGTGGAACATATGAGTTTGACCCCGGTGGCCATGTTAGATGTGAAGTCTATATATTTCTACGATAATCATTCCAAGAAAATACGATATCTATAATAGGGAAGGTCAATTTTGGAACTGGAGTTGTGCACTCATAGAGATAGTTGTGGTTTGACATGATTAATAACGACACCAAATATTTTTCTCAAACCATTACCAAGTTTTGAAGAAACGAGTTTAAAGGTTGGACATTATGGCTTTTGAATGTCGCATCGGTGATAAACGAAATATCTAAATAGAATAATTTTAATTAGAAATGAAACACCATAAAACTGAGAAATTTATGTCTAGAGGTTAGAGTATCACGTTCATTGTACGTTAATATTTACACTTTTGGTGTAGTTGCTTCTTAGATGGGTTTTTATTTCTATTTTCATTTTCACAACAGATCCCAGTTTGGATGAGGCGATTCATTTATGACTAAATCAGCAAAACAAATATATTAGATTTTCCTATTTAGAAAATCAATGATTATACATACAGGAGACGCCACTGTTTTTGTTTACAATTGAGGTTATGGAGATGAACTTGTTGTAAAAATAAATAAAAGACATTTATTTCTATTTTCGAACTTCTATGATATTACGGATACATTTGTCAATTATGTTTCAGCCCCGGATTGCTAAAAAACAACAACAGAAAAACAAAAAAAAAAAAACAATTGATTTTATGCAATTTCAGCAGTTTTTCGTTATGTTTTCAAATTTAAGAATAAATTAATACAATAATAAGTACACTTATTTAACAACGACGACAACAACAATTGATAAATATACAATAGTATTGCATTGCGTGCCTTTCATAAAGTTCTGGAGATCTGGGTAGTTTGAAGTACCTCGACATTGACATTACTTTTACCCGGACTGTACGTACCTGTAATAGTCTCATCTATGGGTCAAATAGATTTATTTAAAAAAACACTTTGTATTCGATAGAAATACCTGGTATCATACAACTGTAGATTATTTGTATTAGAAACATTTACTTAAAGCTACAGTTGGTATGAGGATTATTAATCATATAAAGCCATCTAATAGGGTTAAATAAATGACTATTATAAAATAGAAATAATTTATTGAAATCATATGGTTATTAGATAAGCAGACTTGAAACTATTCATCTATGGGTAAATCATTTGTATTATATAAAAGTATTTGATACCCTATAACTGGGAGCAAAACATTTTAAACAATTACACAAAAAAATGTAAATATGAATGTACAATGAATATAAACCCCTATCTTTAAGTCAGAAAATAGCTGCAGTTGGATTGACATACCGTTAAAATCAATTGATCAACAATATCTACCGTATGAAAGCAAACGAAGAACGTCTTTGAAAGAAACAGTGTGTAAATAAAATTTTGTTATTTTGATTTCAGTTTAATCATCTTATAATAATGGAGATTGTGTGTTTGTCTGTAACCGAAACTATATCACTACTCAAGTCACAATTCACTTTTTTTATATATGTAACATTCTCCATGATTTTTATTTAAACCTCAATTATTTATAAAAACGGTTTTACATTATTAATACTGTTGGTCGTATCTACATACTAATAACATGCGATTGTATTTATATACACAACCAAGTAATGGTTTCCAGTGTGAACAGGAAGTCTAATTTGCATATTGATATCAGAATGATTTTAATGCATATGTGCTTATTGATCTCTAATTCTATTAGTTTTACCATAATGAATATGAGCAAAAACTCTCGGGGATATATCATAAAAGAACTCCATTAACAAGAAGAAATAACTAATATTATTCTGTACTTCCTATTTTAACTAAATAGTTAAATTAAGAAGGTTTAGCAATGAAAGACGGAAAGATGAAGAGTAAGTTTCAATTGTTCTATATTTCGATTATAACCCCCTCTGTTTCAAATCCTTTTATCTGCATTCTTATTTAGTTGCATTAGTCTTTCTAATTTAATATATTATTTTAGTACATTAAAACTTAAATACTTGCACTCGAACGGTGTATATATTTGCTTGTAAAAAATAATATACGTAAAATGGTGTCCTTAAGTAAATTTGATTATTTCCAGTATAGAATATTTCATCGGGGAATATTAGTTTTGCAAAAGTATAACTAACGTCGAAAGGAACGTAAATATTTAGTTTTCTTAGATTTTTCTGATGTCTTTAGAGAGTAAACAATGTAAACAAATCAACGGTAAGCAATTGGATATGTCTTTACAATGCGCAGCAAAGGTGATGCGCGATGAGGCAAATCACTGCGACTAAATAAACAAAAGAAGGCCTATAATATTTTCATATACAGTGGTATATGAGTGCCCCACTTGCTGGTTTTCCGAGTTTTAAGCTGTCAATCAGACAATCTTTGCTTATGTTGAGTGCTAAAATTTGACGTACGAGCGAGCTTCAAATTCGCTTATGTCAATAAGTTCATTAGCACATAAAGGTTTCAAAATTTATTACGTCTAAGAAAAATATTATTAAAAAAATTAGCAATAAGATATATTACAGCACATTGCATTTTTTATTGTTTTTATGCGATACATTGCTATTTATCTTATTAAAAAAAAAAACTACCAAAAAAGTTACTGTGTTTTTTTTTGGTGGGGTTGGGGGGTAGAAACGGATTCATGGCATTCAGTTTATTTCAATGGGAAAAATTGATTTGACAGGAGGAAATTGTGTTACGAGCAGAAATCATTAAACTTGCAAGTCAAGTTAGCAGTGTATATGCAAATCGATTCTTGTACACAAACTAGGTACCAGTGTATTTGTTTATAATGACACATATGCAGAGTACCTTGTTTAAAATAAGAGACATTAATACAGTTTTATATGTTTATTGTCGGAATGTATTGTCTGATATTGGCATTTGTTTAATATTGGATACATAAACAAGAAAAATAATTAAAACCCTGTTGGCAATATTCTGCTAAATTCGTTAATTATATTTCACTTTAAGTTATATTATGCAAATAGTAATTTAAATTTCAGGTCTCGGGCATTTGTTATGATAATTCTAAATTTAAGAATGAAAAAAATACGCTAATAACCATGTACACTTATTGAGCAACAATAATAAAAACAAAAACAAAAATTGACGAAAATGCACAAGTTTTTAATACCGTGTCTTTCAGAAAGTTCTTGAGACGCGGTACCTCTTCATTTTCATTACTCCCATTTCCACTCTGACTTGGACAAGTGGTAAAACTAACAATATCTAACAATATCTGTACATGTATACATTTAACTATTTCTCTGAATTCTTTAATTTAGGGCCCCATTTCGTGATTAAATAAAAAAAAATGATAGTTCCCCTCAATTCATTTGTAATAGGATGCTTGTCCTCATGACTAAAATAATTTAGGAAATTGTTATAAGAGTCAGTTCGGTAGCCTGCTTATATTTAGGCGTGTTTCTTCATCTTGCGCGATGTAAAACTGATCTTGTGCCATACAAGACATTGTTCCGACAGTATTTCTCTAATGAAAACATTCAACGCGTTTTATTATATATGTCCTAGAAGGCAATAAATTTTGGTCTTAGTGTCCTAGGTATGAGGCTAAAATGCATTTAATAGTGTGGTTTTAGTTCTGGAGCTCTGGGGAATGTGAAGTACACCTACATCTCCATTACACCCAGGTCCATTCTAACTGCGTGGTAGTACCTATTAAGGCCCCATTTCATGGTTAAATAAAAACAAATGATAGCTCCCCTCAATTAATTTGTGATGGGATGCCTGTCTTCCTCAGGAAGAAAGGGTGTCCTAATAGGTACTATAATTCTAACCGGGAGTGGTAGTACCTATTAGGGCCCCCATTTATGGGTTAAATGCATGTAAATTACGCCCATGAGTATACAAATTCGACCTTGTTTAATTCCTAGAGATTAGCGATCTATTTTGCTGATGGATTCAAGGGTATTACATAACGCAAGGCCTTACATTCTAGAGATGATGTGGACAGGTCATATGTTACAAAATGAAGTAGAAAACATCTTCCGACCATTGGGAAATGTGTGAATATGACGAAACGAGACTCTAAAATATTACCAAAAAAAAGAGAAAGGAACTTGCAGCAGCCAATAATAACACCACTAGAAATAAGAGATAGGAAAAAAACGAATTAGTAAACTGAGAAAAGAAAAACGTGTTTAACAAAACACCTGGATAAATATCTAGATGAGAACACTACAACAACTCTGTTGTTTTGAACAAAGTTTATCCTAGCAAAAAATAACATGGCATCAAGTGGATTTTGCTGTTTCAGCAGATTACAGAGTAAAAATGGAAGAATGCAAAAACAACTGCACAAATATAAGTAGCTTGAGATAAATTTGAAACTATTATGTAACATGAAGCTGACATAAATACCAGTCTAGTTGAAGACAATTGAACAGTCCCCGAGGACTTGGATAAATGACTGTGTGAACTGGAGTGAGAAGAATAATCGACACCATCCAGGTCAGCTCAGTTCAACGGTTCTTCGGTAATTAAAATAGTCCTAGATTTTTGAGAAGACTTTCTATCAGTTAGACATCCCTGAAAAACGAGAAGTTAGATGCAGTGTAAAAAAATAAAAATTAAATAGAATAAAAATAAAACATCAAATCGCATCAGCTGATTCCTGGACACTTGAGATTCGCAATCATTAACACTCCAGTGAAGGAGTTCCCCGTTGCGTAGTAGCAAACGTGCTTTGATAGCGACATCGTATTAAGCGATTCCGAACTCCAGTCGCTCTATTACATTTACTTTCGGAATAATAACCCCGTGAAAGATGTGAACTACCCATATCTTTGCTATGGGTAAAATATTACCACTACGTTTCCTCTACAAGGATAGCATTAAATAAATTACGAATGTTGATATGCCATTAAACAAAGAAAGCAAACTAAATAAGACTTGTCAAATACCATCAATTAAAACTAGTGTGCAAAACTCGCAAATAATAATTGATTTATTCTTATACCATGTTAACCCGCCTAGCATGAGTTTATACCCAGTGGTTATGCAGTTGCGTTCATATTTACTTTTACTTACTGTTTATGTTGTTTATGTTTTATAGAGATGTACTTTGTACACACTACTATCTAATATTAATAATTTAGAAACATATCTTTTTCACACATTGATGAGACCATAAAAGGTTCTGCCACTCCAGATCAGAGTGGACCTGAGAGTAATGACAATGAAGGTCCATACTCCCTAGATCTCAAAAACTGGAAACTCATCATCAAAGGCATTTTAGTTGTATACCCAGGACACACAAGGAATGAAATAAAAATAAATAAAGAAATGAACGTAATAAATATTAAGTAAACAAATTATACTCTCATTTTGGACGATTGACTAAAAATTAGGTTCCAGTTTTCTATAGTTCTTTCATAGTAAACAATCTAAAAAAGTATTTTCTAAATGTTAAACCTATCAATTCTCCGAAAAATTTGAAGGTCGTATTTATTGATAGCACCAAACATTATTCACGAAAAAAGATATTTTATTTTGAAAAAGTGAACTTAGCCAAACAGAAACTCTATCAAATTTTCTATAAAAATAGATTTGAGGAAAACATCCTAGAGAACATAGTTTTTTTAAACTTAAAAACATCATTGAACACATTTCTCATCATTTACTCGGAATATCTTGTAAATAAAACTTGGCATGGGGTTGGACACGTAAAATCCAGAGGCAGTTAAACATGCGTGTAGTATCCAGAAGGAAATAGTTATTTTGTTTATTCTTATGATAACCCTTTCCATTCCTTTTGGGACCTTTTCTGTTGTTCACAGATTCACGTTTTCATGTAAAATAGACAATCGATTTAGAGTTGCATGTACTGATCGACTTAATACTGTATCTTTGCGCTGATTGTCATGTTGTTTTTCTTATAGGATTCTCGTTTCCGATCAGTTTATTCATTGTGACGGAGAAAAAGAAAGGAAAAAGAGCAATACATTGTCTTGCCTGCCGGGATCGAACTCGCGTCCTCCTGCATGCAAAAACAAATGATTTGGGCACTGGATGGACGCGAGGTTCGACTGATGTGCCCGGTTGTTTGGGTAAATATGTCCATAAATAAGTGAGTCGAGCGCTGGGGAGTTAGCAACAGCAGTCGACGACGACGCGCTTTGCGAACGACCCAGTAAAGAAATGGATTTTAGTCCAACAGAAACAAAACTAAATAGGAATTGCGATTTTGAACTATTAAAGATTACTTCGACTACGACGACGGATTTTCCAGCTGCTAGACGAAGACGAAGAATGTGTTGATCAAAAGAAAGTCTGGCTTGTGAGAAGACGGTGAACTCGCTTGTTTTTGCCCCCCCCCCTCAGCAGGAACTTCTTGATTCGAATATCTATCCCCCCCTTCTACAATCTAGACGAAGACGAAGAATGTATTGATTCGAATATTTATTTCCCCCCGATATATTTTCCCCCCTTCTATATTTACAGAATGTAATAATTGTAAGGCATTGATAATTTAGATGTCATTTTATAGCTACCCACTCAGTTCATTGCCTATATACTCTACATATAGCGGTGGTATTAACGGCAGGCTAAATTTCATTGTGCTTCAAATTAGCAACGTTCAGTGAATAACAAAATGAGCACCAAGCATGATTTATAGTTTTCAAATTAAGCAAATGAAATAATTACTAGTGTGACCGGGTCTTACTTGGTGTCCCATTCATCCAGATTATTTCAACGAAGCAAACCCTATTAGATAAGTACTCATTGAATTAGGGCTCCTCCGTTGGTGTAATGATTACCAGCTAGACCAGCAACCTAGACCAGCATTACTAGTGAGTTTAACTATCACAAGATTCTACATAGATCCGGCCATGTGCCGTAACTAAGCAAAGCTTTGTAATTAACAATGGGGGGGGGGAGTAATCACACACAACAATATGGCTGTGTAATCATTAGCAAACCATTATTAGTGAGTTCGGGTCTCACTGGGTGTCCCATACATACCACCTTGAGCTACAACTAAGCAAATATGAGAACATATCAACATGTGTACCTCGACTGGTTTAATGTGATTTCGAGTCTCACTAGGTGCCCCATACTTCCCGATTTCTGCTAAGCCAAACTCAGTGAATAACTTATTTTAAAAACATTTTCCTGTAATCCATGAAATATTTTTGTCCACTTTTCACCCACAACAGAACTCAATAACAGCTAGGTTCACTAAATTTCGTCGTTTACTAATAGAGTTCCAGAGTCGTTTATCTTTTTCACATGTGTGCTGGTTGAAATCCAACAATATAAAAACATGTTTTAGTGAAAGCCTTTCTTTTTCTGTTAAATAAATATTCGGAAGTAGACAATTGATCGAAAATATATATCTCGGAAGCATCTTGCTTTTACAGTCTTTAGCGTCCGCATGTTGAAACTGAAGATTAGGCTGATAGAAACGAAAAGAATATGATCGAGATTAGAATTATTCTCTGTAAACTTTTGTATGACGCCATTGTAAACAGTGCCACACCCATCTGACAGCATGAACGTCTTTTGAAAAATCCTAGATTTCGATCTAAAAGGTCCGAATGTCTATTAACTCTGGACAATTCATGCATATATTGATTTCCACAACGAATCTTGCTTGCCATTATTTGGAAGACATTTGTGTGCGTTCCTCCGTCCGGCGGATTTAGCTGTGAGGAAAACCCTTCGGCCAGTCCGAATGAATTATTCAATAACTTCTATTCTACGTTGCATCTTCCGTTATTGAATAGAAGTACAAGCTGATGAGTTCGTATCTGTCATTTTACAAAGGTGTTCATGCTCATTTCTGCTGTGATTTAAGGAACAGCTGTTTGAAAGCGATATTTGTTTGATAATGATTTGTCCTCCTCAAATCCCTTCATTATCGAAAGCCGCTTCCTGATTCTGTGAACATTCAGCTCGTCAGAAGAAAGGCGTTGTCTAATCTTGAGGCAACGTGGAACCTCTGTAATTAATTTACGCATTTCGCTGAGGCTAAGGATACACTGTCTGTATTCTCTGCAGTGGGAAAAACACCAGAAAATGGATATCCTGTGTATGACACAGTAGTACATATGAGGGTAAGCCTCCATTTCTTGAGATGTAAGGAGTGAAGAGTACAGCTTCATTGCCAATAGTACTAAGTCTACTCTGACCCAGAGACTGATTAAAAAATTATTCGTATTCGTATTCGATAAGACTGTGTGTAAAAAAGATTCGAAGAAACAATTACATAAACAAAGTAAATATGAACGCAATTCCCTAACCACTAGACATAAAATTATTTGTATTCGATGTGACCCTATGCAAAACAAAAACCTCTTAAGAAACACCTTATGTAAATATCTAAGCACAATAAAATAGATTCACTAAATCTAGGAATGTAATAAATGTTGTATAGAATACTCACAGACGTACTTCACTTATATAGACCTTTACTATTTATTAGGCTGCTTCTAAGTTGTCTACGCTCTTTGGATCTATCGATTCTTTTATTCTGTCCTATTAGCAGTATCTGCTGTGTAGCTGGATACTTCTCTGGTCTTCTTGATATTTTTGTTGTTTTTTTTGTCTTGTGTCATTGTTTGTTTTTGATTAACGATCACAAGACGATGTTATTTTCTTTAGAGCTCTATATATTATTGTCATATAAACAGAAAAAGAAAAACATGCGTTGAGAATTTGGTCTCAAATGGGAGACAGCCATCTTGCCTCCGCCCCATTCAGCGGCCAGCCAAGAACTGATGTTCTGAACTAATCTTTTCATGTTAGCTCTGTCCATGCAGGGTCGATATGAGTAAAAGGTTATAATCTTGTTAATCCGCATACTCAGTAGATTTCCATGAAACCATTATTTTAGAATTTAAAACACTACAGTGCATAATTGATAGGTTATCCGTCAATTATGCAACAATAAATATAGAAGGGTTGCCATGCTATTAGAATTAATCAATCAATGAATATCTTATTAATTTGAGACTTCCTTCGTTATCGAATTTACTGAAAACCATAACCAAATTAATACTGTAACATTGCAACATGTCATGTCATAACTTTATTTGTAGGGAAATAGCGATTATCTCCTTTACTTGGAGAATATAGTATTAATTCATCGATCTTTTGCAATATAAGCGCATGAAATTTAGTGAGGTAAGTGGGTGAGATAATAAGAAAATTGAAGAAGTATCAATTGACAATCAATCTTGCTCACTTTGGAGCTGCACGCAGAATCTCCCTACATGGAGTGAACATGATGATGAGAATGGTGAGAGAACAACCCAAAACTACACGACAAAAGCTTGGTGATGATCTCAAGGCAGCTGTGACTATAGTCACAAAGATGACCATTAGTAACAAACAACGTCGTAGTGGATTGAAATCACGTTGTACCCGCAAGGTCCCCCTACTCAAGAAAACACATGTGCTGTGATCAGATGAGACTAAAATTGAGCTTTTTAACATCAACGCGACTTTGAAGGAACAAAAACTGATTTGGACCCCAAGAATACCACCCCAACAATAAATCATGGCAGTGGAAATACCAGGCTTTGGGACTGTTTCCCTGCTAAGGGGACAGGCCAACTACACCGGGTCGAGGGAAGATGGATGGAGCCTAGTACAAAGACATCTCGAGTGAAAGCCTCCAAGCCTCAGCCAGGACACTGATGATGGGTAGTATTTGGGTGTTCAGCATGACAGTGACCCAGAAATACGGCTAAGGCAACAAAGGAGTGGCTCAAGAAGTAGCACATTAAGATAATGGGGTGATCTAGTCAGTCTCCGGACCTTAATCCTTTTGGAAATCCGTGGGGGGAGCTGAAGCTTTGAGTTACCGAACGATAACCTACAAACCTTAGGGATTTGGAGAGGATCTGCAAAGAGGAATGGGCCAAAATTCCCCTGAAATCTGTAAACACTTAGTAACCAACTACAGGAAAGGTATGGCTGCTGTCCTTACCCATAAGGGTTTCTCTATTGAATACTGAGTTATTTCCCACTGCATATATATATATATATATATATATATACCACACACACACACACACACACATATATATATATATATATATATATATATATATATATATATCAAGCGACGATATTTAAATGGAGTTTACAAGAGACAGTAACAATTCTGAATAATTTTGAAAAGCGACAGTTATACCAGTGAAGCACAATCCATACTCACCAAAACTGGAGTGGAATCAAGAAGAGTTTTCACGTAAGCTGAATATTCATATTAAGGTTAATATTCGATTACAGAGTGAGCATTAAAATTATATACAATATACATATGTATATATATAAATACTGTTATACAGCGTCACATAATGTCAAAAGAGATGTTTCGGTGCCGCCTAATTTAATAAAAACCGGTCAATATGATAATATATATATATATATATATAATATATATATGGGGGGGGGAGGTAATAACATAACAAAAGAGGCAGATGGAGGAGGTGTAGATATGGCCCATAAATCTGTCATAGTTCCCTTCTACAGTGCTTCTTTTCCTCCTTTTTGTGAGCTATAACCCTAATCTAATACATAAAAATTAACGACTTCTCACTACCACAACTAGGCTTGGTTCCTAGACAGTAAGACGCATGAGTATCCCCTATTCACCCGTTGATCGTTTACCTATCACCACATTTACATCCAATAACACACCCACACCTTCCCCTCTTGCCTCATATACCACTTTCATTCTATTTTGGCATTTTCCCTCCTTCAAATTTATTTAACTTTTCTCCCCCTATCCCGGTTTAACTATCCCTCACTTATATAACAATTTGTATAAAGATATAAAATTATTCTGATAAGTCTCTGAACTAACAGAGACGAAATATTAAAGGAATCGATTGTTTGTGATGTTATTAATTTCCCTAAATATTGCCTCATATTCTGTCGGATTTGTTTGAATTCATTAGTTTCTTTACACACACACACACACACACACACACACACACACACACACACACACACACACACCTATATATCTATGTATCTATCAATCTATCTATTTAAAATATTTAAAGCTAAGTATGACTAATACACACACACACACACACACACACACACATATATATATATATATATATATATATATATATATATATATATATACAAGTGTGACAAAAAGTATCGAGAATTTTTGTACTTTCTGACACACTTTGTATTATGACAAAAATAACGTTTCATTCCTTTTTTTAGAATATAGGTGTGTCAACTAGTACTAATTTTAAAGCTTATTTACCAATATAAAATGAAAAATGAATGGAACGTTATTTTTTCAGAATACAATGTGTGTATAAAAGTACAAAAAAACTCGATACTTTTTTGACGCACCTTGTATATTGTAGTTTATTCTAGCGTTTTTACCTGCACCATAACTGTCAGTTTCATGCATTCTTTTTTTTGGGGGGGTGAGGGGAGTAAGAAAAGGAAAATGTAATCCTAAGCAGAACTGCATTTGTTATTGGGGACTGGAATATTTTTACTAAAAAAGATTGTACTTCCTTCCTAATCAGAAAAAAAGGCGAATACAAGATTTCCTAAAAAAGAATGCTCAACAAAATAAGCAATAATATTTGGAGCTTAATGATATATGAAAAAGGGCCAGTTTAGCTCAGTCGATAGACCATTCGCCCAGTAACCACAAAGTTCCGGGTTTGATACTGGCCCTCACCAAATCAGCGCATAGTAGCACAACTTCGTGCGGTAATGTGAGGAGCTGATGGTAGGTGTAGTGTTCCACCTCAGACGCAACACAATCCCGCTTGTCTAGCACTAGCGAAAAGTGAATAATAGACTGCTTCAATGCCCGACTGATACCGACAATAGGCCACCACCTAGATAAAAAAAAAGATACAATACGGACCGGTAGAGCAGGATAAATCTTAAAATACATTGTGGTTCACTGATCTCCCTTTTGCAGCACCCAAACCTGTCAGTTTCATGCAATTCTTTTAGAGAGAAGAAAATATTAATAGTCAAATAAGAACACACACAAGTAAACATTGATTTAATCAGAATTATATCATTTGAGGCTTCCTTAGAGTTTTTGAACTAATTGTATACTATATTAGTTTTGATCATTTGACATAAATTCTTGATTGGATAAGACAAGATCTGCATAGCAATATTAAAACCAAGAATAACCTTTATTTATGGTTGTGTGCGTCCAATTCATATCCTCAATATCTAATATCTATAATTACTTTTATTCTACACCGATTCCAGATATCCAACCAAACATCATGGAACCTATTTGCTGCGTTCGACAATTTGCTTAATAAAATGCCAGTGACACTATATTTATTACCTTTTTTTTATATATAATACCGATTATCATAAGCACTGATAATAAATTTCGATAAATTGCTTCTTATATATTAGGACAAATTTTCCAGGTCTAATCCGTTGGTGAATTAGATATCTGCTCAGCGAATTCATGAACAATATGTGGATTTTTGCT
>CM042140.1:109047553-109087553 GCA_023376005.1 Doryteuthis pealeii
TTGAATTTCGTACCTAAAATCCAGGCAGGGGAAAATTAAGAGCAACGGCGAGCAACAATATGAACAATAGAACGGAAACCAGAGAAACAAAGCTTAAGAACTGGAACGAAAGAGACTTCGCTGTCTGTATTCAACAATGAATCCGGTCCAAAAGTTCAAAAGACCAGTTGCAGGAATTAGAACACAAAGCAAACACAGAAAGCACACCTGTAAAGAATCTCAATGAAAACGTGGCACAAGAAAAAGTATCAGAAAGAATATTTAAGATACACGATAGCTATGGTATTTGGACACTCAATTGTGAGCTGCAAAAAGTGATGCATTCCAATGTGCATTCATGTGCCAACTTAAATCACTAAAGGACACGCAGATCTCTGTTTATAATGTGAACAGAATTCGTCGAGAGAACAGAAATTCTTCGGGTCAGACATCCGGATCTCTACACTGAAAAGTCCTGCTATCTACAAAATTATTCCAGCAGTCCTTCGCCAAAGCTCACTCACCTCTTGTTCGTCGCACATCTGTGTTTTCGTTAGCAAGATCAAAACACAACTCTCTCGGTGTTAGAAGGCAGGCCTTAAATAATGATTACCTGCCCTGACCAAATCTTACATCCGGGCCAATCGCGCATAGCGCTGCAATTGCAGTGTAGGAATTTGCATACGCGCCAACGAAGTAACCTGACTTCGAACCACGAATCATGATCAGGAGGATGCGAGTTCAATCTCCGTAACCACTCGCTACACTCCCGCTTGATCCGATTTTGCAAGCCAGGCATGTTCCTGCTCGCTTTGTGCTACAACGTACGTGATTTCTCTCGCTACATTGTTGTATAGCTCTTTTCTTCACTTCTTTTAATATACCAAGCTTCTTAACTGAATCCGGTCGTCTATTGTCTATCATTTTATCTGGGCTTGTTCTCTGTTCTTCCGGTCTATTATTTGGCACCTTCTTGGGTGTTATTCATCTCTGTGTCCATTGTTATCCTTAACAAGTGATAAATAACCAATCTTCGAAGATATGAATGTCTCCTCCCAACACCGAGCTAATTCTGCCTTTTCTAAGTCTAATTCTTGTTCTCCCGAATTACTTTGCGCAAAATCGTATCAATCATGTGTCATCTTGCTACATATTTGTCAGGCCTCATTTTCAATCACAGGGTGTAGGATGTGGTTCAGTGCACATAGATTCTGTTTGCGTTCGAGTGGAATAAACTAACCAGACTTTTAACAAATCTGGTTGTAGAGGAATAATTAAAATATTTTAATCTTGGTTGTGAAGGTCATATTTAAGTTTAGAGTGATCCACACGTGGCTATTCAAATTCTGGGTCCCATCCATGAATTAATTCATGCCGCTATTAAATGTCAATTGCTTGAGGCAGTAGGGCGTGGTTTTATGCAAATTGGTTCTGTTTACGTTTGAGTAGGATAATCTAACCAGACTTTTAAAATATCTGGTCGTAGAGTAATAGTTAACATCTCTTAATCAGGTGTCGAAGGTCACATTTAAGTTTAGAGTGATACACTCGTGGCTATTCGAATTCTGGGTCCTTTCCATGAATTAATTCACGCCGCTGTTAAATGTCAATTGCTTGAGACCCCCAGTCACTGACATTGATTTTCAGACAATTGCATGATATTCCTCATCTAATTCTTCATCTTATTGGTATCTTTAGAACGGTTTCTCTGACTATGCTGGATACACGTGTTCATAGTTAAGTACCATAAGACGGTGTCTCTGAAAACCTACTGTCCTCCTTTGTATCAGTATGTCTTGACTAGCCCAGCTGGCATATGCTTAATACATTTCCAATTACACAGAGCATCGGCTAAGAATAAGTACTCTCCGAAAATGTTCATGTTAATTTTTATTCTAAAGCAAAATACATAAAATTTGTGTTATTCATAATTGAACGTTTCTTGCATCATTGGAAGAGAGTAACAAAGAAATTTAAAAAGAATGACCAAGCAATAAATATATATATATATATATATATATATATATATATATATATATATATATATATATATATATATATAAACTGAAACCCTGATCGAATTCAAAGCAAAATTATCACCCACAAATAGCCGCAACCTGAAAAAACAGCAACCTGCTTAATGCAAGTAGTCCTATGCAATTATGATTAAAAAAACTACCACGAATCCAAACTCCTTCAATATTCAGAGCAAAGGCTTGCAAAAACATTAATGAAGCAGATTTTAAAAAGTTGGCAAAATTATGGGAAACAACTTGACTCCTCCACACAAAAAAAGAAGAAACTCTTTAAAGTTCGGTTAACAAATATATAAAATAGATGGACTCCACACACAGATCAGTGGAAATCTAATTAAAAGATCTCACGCCTTTTCAAATGGTTAAAGTGGTATTAGATAAAATCTAAAGAATTTTTACAAAGATCTGTAATATTCCGTGGATGTTGTTTTGTCGCGTCCACTACTACGCTCCAAATTACTCGCTTCCTTACTCGCCTCCTTCCTCTCTCAGACTTCCAACTTAACTGGGTCACGCTCGCGGTCAGCAGCCGGCCAAGTTCCAAGCAAGGTCAAGTTCGCCTCACAGACTTTGCTCTCCCACTTCCGTCGCTAAACTGACCAAAATACCCACATTCTTGCATGAATGTGCGCTTTTTGTGCATTACAACCTGCACCAGGCCGTAACGACCTCAACGAGAGGTTATAGATGGTCACGACTTTCTGCCTTGCGAAAGTCCGGTTCTGACCACTTGCGTATAATTAGTTCTGCCAGCAAACGCATTTCCACCACGAAACTCGACGTGTTAGCGTCGAGAATTTCCAGTTAAGAAATGGGTTTCATGGGCAACGGCAGCGACCCTACGGGGTCGGGCTGACCGGATTCTGTCCGGCTTCCCTGCGCTGGGCATGCGCACTTGGGCTCGCTGCAGCGGTCGTCACCTCGGTGACTCGATCAAACCGACCCAAGTTGCGTCCAGTTGCTAAAGAGCAAGTCCAGCTTGGTGAGCCTTAGGGCAAGATTCCATTCCTGGCAAAACCCTCTCTCTCTTCGGCCATTTCTCGGCCTCGGCTTGGCTCGCATACACATCTCGGCTCCCGGTTTTCGCCTCCAGTCTCCTGCCTCCAGCTAGCTGTCACTACTCCGTTCCTGCCCGCCGAAGTTCCAGTCCTTCCGACGACCTATACCTACCCTTTCCAGTGCGACCCCGCTCGACCAGCTCCATGCGCCAGCCTCTCCTTCTTCAACGGTCCTTTTCAGGACCAACTTAGTCGTTTCACTTCTCTTCTCCTCTGGCCTCTTCTGGCCATCTTCAGCTCCGGTTCGATCCTGTACCTAGGCCCTGCCTAGGTCTCTCGGTACCCGCTCGCAGCTACCTCGGTCTCGGCCCTTTCGTTCGGTTTCGTCTCGGTCCACGCTCCCCGCCGACCTCATACGGTATCACCGACCCGCTGGTGAACCGCATACACGTGCCTACGGTATCCCAACATACCGGCAAACCGTACACGTTCCGACTGACCACCGACCAGTCCGCTGCCATCGCTCGACTACGCCTTGGCTCCGATTTCCGACCCTCTCCGCCGACGATTCCCGCATTATCGAGTTTACCGACCTACCTCGGCCCGGCTACGCCTTGGTACCCCGTTCCTCGACCCTCGCTGCCGACGCATCCTGCAGTATCCCACGCATTGGCAAACTGCACACGTCCCAGCTAACCGACGACCAGACCTACCTCGACTCGGCCCCGCCAGGTTTCTACTTCTCGCTACCGACGACCCTGACTACCGCCGATCCAGCTTCGAACCAGCCTTCTCATTCGACTCTTCCTTCAGCGACCAGCTACTACCTTCGTCTACCAGCATTACTTCATATTGGATCATCAACATATCTCCAGCTTCCGGAAGACCCATCACGTTCAGCTCTGATCTACATCGACCTTCGACCCGCAGTGCCCATCGCGCACATCTCCGATCGTCTACGCAACCGACCATCTGACGCAATCGACCTCTTCCCGGACTAAGATACCAACGACCCGACCAATATCCTTCAACTTTCATCCTTCATCTTTGTGTACTTCGGTAATAAAGATTTCTGTGTCTTGTTAACCAAATCTCCTCGTTTGTCCTCCTTTACCTGGTTTGTGTCAGTCAATCGCTTTTAAACAAAAGTCCGCGGAGTCGATGCCCGTAATCGACCTCCGCGACAGTTTCACGTAAAGACTCGATTTTATTAAAACATCTTGGAAGAAAGCTGCCAAATTCATGTTGATGATGTCTAGTATTATTCAGGTGTCAATCATTTAAGCCAGTCTTCATAATAATTGATTTTTCGTTGTGTATCGTTATGAGAAAGGGAATAAATATTTCGTAACCATTATGTGCGATAAATATCTTATATCAATATAACCGATTGTATTACGGTATCTCTGTACACTTGATAAGAAATTGACTCTTTTAAGAGTCGTAGCAATTTTCATTCTTACTGCTTTTCCGAGTTGATCCATAAAGAAAAAAGACACACTCCTTCGTTTTCTAATATAAAGTTTATTTGATGTTAAGAATATTTCTAGCATGATATTCCTACGTTTCGATGTTATTTATGTGTGTATAAACTTAGTGTTCTACTGATTTTTCAGTAGGCTGTTGGTAAAAACAAAAAGATAAAGGAACTAATTACATCCCTATCTCTTTTTTCTGTCGGTCATGTATGTGTGTATGTGTGTATTATTATGTAGTCTAATTCTTTCGGAGTGGACTTATTTCTTTTGACAAGCCGATGAGAAAATTGACATCTCTCTCTTGGTCTACATGTATCTATCAATGTGAAATTATCTTTAGCTGTATATTTTGTCACTGTCAAGTTATCGTATTAATCTGACCTGCTTCAAACCAAACTAAAACCATCTTTTGTGAGAAAAGCTTTCATTGCATACGATCCAACTTTAAAACTAAATTTGGGTTGATTATTTCAACTGATTTACCCATGAAAGAAGTTTGTCGATTCCTGATCAATTCTCCAAGTCACCATTCCAATAATTATTTATGAATGCTCCTTGGTTTTTCTACATAACAGTCTCTTTAATCTGTCATGGACGCCAAAAAGAAAGTGACAGTGAAAGTCATCCACATAATTAGAGCAGGCTCAGCGTTCTGTCCTTCCAGAGGAGCCCAACACTCACAATCAGCAGGCTAACTCTAGTTCTTTCAAAATCTGTATCTCGAATGTTACACTTGGAAAGTTCTTGAAGTATTCAGTGATTGCTCATGTGTTAGTATTGAGAAATCACACTCAATAATGTATTTGCACTGGAATAGAAT
The DNA here is from genome assembly GCA_023376005.1 of Doryteuthis pealeii. NCBI lineage: Eukaryota > Metazoa > Mollusca > Cephalopoda > Myopsida > Loliginidae > Doryteuthis > Doryteuthis pealeii. The sequence goes on from CM042140.1 coordinate 109,052,865, forward strand.
ACCTCCCGAATTCACTATATATATGCAGATGTTGAAATTGACCAACTTATCCGATTATTCGGAATGATATACAACTAGGAATGTACGTGAAAATATTATTACCGTGAATACAATTACTGGTCTTATGATATTTTAACTATTTGGAGTTTGGTGGTATCTAAAGAATCTGTTGTAGCACGATTTTAAAGGATTAGTGTAGTCTAATTCAGAAACATATATATTTTGTATGTTGAGTGATCAGAAGGTGTGTAGATAATGGTGTAGTATTTCGTCTCGACGTTATTTTGGTGGTATTGTGTATGGTCAGTATCTTGGTTTTGTTCCTTTGAGAAAACGAAGATTTGGGGGTTATCTCATTTTCAATTGTGTTCACATTAGACATTTTAAACAATTTTCGATAAAGTGTCGTTAGGTTTCCATAGTCTCCAGCTTGGACAAATTGGAGAAAAGATCAGATGTATGTTTAGGTTTAATGTGGGAAATATTCCAATAAGATCTTTATCGAGTGATGACCCTGGGGTGTCACCTGGTTTCAGGGCCTTGGCACCATTACCACTACCCATACTTCCCTCGGCAGTATTAAATATATCACCAGACTTATTGGGGGTTGGGGTTGGAAAGCTACTGCGCTAGTAGTTTCCCAACAGACCTCCAATAAGTAAACGAATTTACAGTTACAATGTAAATCTTTTTAGACTAGTATAATTTCTTTCGTGCTTAAAAACACAATTTTTTCATAACCTTGTCATATATATATATATATATATATATATATATATATATATATATATATATATGTGTGTGTGTGTGTGTGTGTGTGTGTGTGTGTGTTTAGGCAGCATTTCTTCTTGTAGGCATATATTGTTAAATAATGCAGCCATTTTTGTCTGCAACTTTTTTCCTTTGGTTTTTCGTATTGCCGGCTTGTTTTTGTAATATCTGGCGAAAATTGGCCGATGTATCCGCCATATCGCGGGCCATCTTCAGGGTATTTTTAAACCGTACAACAATGGGCTTTTCCTTTCTCTATTTATATAGGTTGCGTTATATATATATATATATATATATATATATATATATATATATATATACACATATATATATATATGTACACACACACACACACATATATATATACATATATATGTGTGTGTGTGTGTGTGTGTGTGTGTGTGTGTGTGTGTTTAACATATTCTGATTGGATTCGTAGTTTGCTTCTTCAAAAGAATATTAAAGCCTTATTTATAGTGTCGTATTTAATGGGAAAATGTTAATTCCTTGTTTGCCTTTATCTTTTTGTATTAGGATAATATTAGAGTGTTTGGAAAGCAAATATATTTTATCACAAGAATACAAAACAAACTTAATTTATATATATGTAAACATTATCATGTCAATGTAATCAACTGCCAAATGGGAAATGAATTTGAGGTTCTTAACCCCCCCCCAAAAAAATGAAATCCTTTGTTGCTGAATGTTCTGCCACTTATAATATTCTAAGAATTAAAACAAATGTAAATATGTAAGCCCAAAATCTAATCGGTATGGAGGAAATTATCATCCTAACGAATTTGTTTTAGTTTTATGGGATTTACTCGTTGAAAATGAAGGCGATTGCATTTTTGATAAAATATTTTTTATATACGTTTAAATTATCTGTTTTCAATAGAAACTCTACTGAAAGGTAATTACTTTTCTAACGAGCTAATAGTTATATAGGAGTTATAAGTATTAAAACAGATCATGCATCTGAATTTTGATTAAAACTAATACTGTGTTTGCAATTACCTAAGTAATTAAGATACTTTGGATTTTCGCCCAAATATACGCAAATCTTATTATAATGGAGATTGTGTGTAAGTCTGTCTGTAACTGAAACTATATCAATACTCCAGTCACAATTCCTTTACTTATTTACGTCACATTTCCATGATTTTATTTTTATCTAAAACACAATTATCAATAGAATTTTTTACTGTATTAATATCGTTCTCCTTATCTACATACTTATCAACATGCAATTGTATTTATGTATACAAAAATAGTAGTTTAAAGTGTGAACGGGTAGGCTAATTTGCATATTTATATTAAATATTTGATTTTAATAAATATGTGCTTATGGATTTCTAATGGTTTGGTTTTATCTTAATTAATATGAACAAAAATCACAGGAATAAATTTTAAAAGAAATCCATTAATAAAAAGAAACAATTTTAATTGTATTCTTTACTTCTTATTTTAATTAAATAGTTAAATTAGAAAAAAAAATAGCAATGAAAGAAGGGAGTGGTGGAAAAATCTTAGTGTTCTGGATTTTACGTTAAACTGCAACTAGTGGTGAGGTTCTATTTATGAAGCACTGCGGAGTGTGGAGTAAGTCTTCATTGCCGTTAATCCTCATAATTGGTGTGATAGAACCTTTTAAGGTCCAATATATAGGTGGAATAGATCAAAATGGATTTTTAAAAATTGAATATCCAACAAGAATGAAGAATTCAAGATTTTACGGCATATTATAACCCAAGGGTTAACATAAAATAAAATCTAACTAAGTGAACCAAACCAAAACTCGTTGATTTAAAACATATGAAGTAAATATTTATCAATTATACTTTGTCTTTTTTTATCCAATCTATGAGTTAAATAGAAAAAATATTCCAAACTATTGCTACGAATCTTTCAAAACTTTGCCTGCATTAAATGACCTATTGTGGTTTATATGCCGTAAAACAAAACAATCAAACTTGATTTAACCAAGAATAAATGCAGTTATTAGAACGTAATTACAAGCCAGATTCGTAATTTTTAGATTATTTTGAATAACTATTTTAAGATAACCCAATTATTTTTGTTTAAACTAGCCAATGCAAATTATGTAGGATGAGTTACATCTTGCAACAACAACTTCCTGCTTATTGTTTATTAGTTGAGATACTCTTTTGATGACATTTCCAGGTTCTATCATGGAAGAAAAATTAGTTTATGCTGAAACCCTCACCTGTGCATTGGATTACACATAATACATTTCTCTGCATGCAAAGTGTCGGTTGCATAGTACAGATAAGCAAAATATTCTGTGTGCGGCATAGGCATACACACCTACACAATGTGAAACAACTGTGAGTAAAAATTACATAAGAGATCAACAACATACAAACAAGTTTAATGCTATTTATCTACGCAACCCACACAATTTTTCAAAAGTGGCAGGTCAAGTGTTACATATTGCACACTGAACTCTTTGATGGTCTTTTCTGGAAACAGATCTAAAAACAATCCTGACAAACTACAGACAAACACAAGTCAGGGGAAGATCACATGTGGTTTCTGTGCAGAAATGATGAAGCATTATAAAGATTTAAAAAACATGTTGATGAAGGTTCTATTTTCCCACCACAATTTGGATTTTAGATAAAGCAATAAACGTCTCTCCATCAAAAATCAACTCAAGCAATCAGATTTCTAGATATCCTAATATATATCGACAAAAACATACAACTTCAAACAACACTACACACAAAACCTACACAGCTATATCCATTATAGATCATGTCACCCCAAACATCTCAAAGACAGACTATCCTATTCACTAGCAATTAAAGTAAGAATAATCTGCACTGACGTCAATCTAGAAAAAAATTGAGAAACTAAAACAACAGTTCTCAGCACGGGATATTCCAATGCGTTAATAGAAAACCAGATAGCTAAATCCTTTTTCATCCCGAGCAAGGACCCTAAAATTTTAAAAAGAAAATAATCTACATCGCATCACCCCAATAACGGCATTTAATAACACTCTTCTACCATTAATCCAAATAATCACGAACCATTGAAACATTTTAAGAATAAATCCCGAACTAAAATATATTTTTCAAGAAGCAGGTATAGTGACTTAACCTCGACCTAATAACTCCAGAGAAATGATAGGAAGCGACAATATACTAGATAATTATTAAATATAGATTATTCTATAAAATTTTGCCGACCATGTAATATTAAGAACAACCTATGCAGCAAACAACTGAATCACTAGCTTCACAACTAAAATAACCTTTAAAAGTTACCACGAATCAAATTGCTGAAGAAAAAATATAATTTATTTACTTGTATGTACACGCTGCGGAAAACAATATGCCTGAAAGTCAGAATGGCCACTTTATTTTAGGCTCAGTAATGTTAGATACCGTATAAAACCCATAGATCATAGCAAATTAATACCACTAGAAAAATATTTCCGGTCAAACGATTACGATTTCAACAGAGATGCAAAATTAACAATCATCGAAAAAATTGAGAAATATACCAAAAATAGAGATGTAATAGGAAACTATTAGAACAGATGGTTTAAAGAATAGAAAAAAAATCATCCATTTGGAGTAACATAAAACTTGATCCCCAAACTTGGCGAAGATAAAAGATGTATTAATAAAAAATGTGGAAGTCAGCAACAGAAGAAAAAAAAAGAAGAAAAAAAAAGAACAGACTGGCTACCCAATTACAAGCAAAAAACTCCCAAACCTAATTGAAAATTAATCCGGCAGGTGCATAAAATAATATTTCAAATGACAAAAAAAGGAAATAAATGCTTATAATTGACTTATTTTTCTAATAAAGATTGTTCAAGTAGCGATATTCTATTTATTGATAGATAGATAGATAGATAGATAGATAGATAGATAGATCAACAAGTTCAGATATATACATAAAGGGGTGGATGGATAGATAAATAGAAAAATCTGAAGATAATCATATAGATATGTACGAAGAGACTCAGAAAGAATGAAAATATAGATATATAGATAGATAGATAGATAGAAAAGAAAGAGATCAGACAGGTAGATAGCTGGATGGATGGATTGATAGATAATTCATAAACAAACTAAGATTAGCGAAAACATACAATGAATTTGGAGGCCATGGTGTAATGCATTGTGTCGTAGCAAATGGACTCGTCGACCCGAGTTCAAATCCCGGACGAAGCTACAATTCACATAGTGCTAATACCTTTTGGAAAGGAATGAATCCAACTATTCTTCCTCCAGCTATGGGTAAATGGTAGGACAGACTGGGCACTTTAACCTTGGTGAGGCAACCAGTCTAGGAGAAGAAAAACTCTGAATTCAAACCTGTTAATCTCCGCTAGGGGTGGTCGCTACTGAATAGGCTCATTCCTTATTAGTGGTCTATTTCACTTATATTTTTTTTTACTAATTCCTTTTTCAATGGAGTTTCGTAAATCTCGGACGTTAAGAAAACATTTCAAGAAGCAGGTATTTCTATTTAAATGCAGTGAGTTGACTGATATTTCTCATCTATTCGCTTATCAAGGCGTTGTTCTTGAATGTAATGTTGAAAATAAAGATACACTATTAAATCAGAAACTGTTTCGAAGAGGTTTAAGTAAGATATATGATTACCAAGTCCCCTATTGTTATTATAATATTGCCTGATGCTTCTCAGTTGGAAATATTAAGAAGCAAAATCAATGCTGTGAATTATAGATTTACGAGACGACCCGCAATAAATGCTGAGTTCCAATTTAATAGCAAATTAGACAATGAATTGCATATCTTTATCTTTATATCAAGGGTACCATGAGTATTTATCATTATTTCTTAGTAAATATTATATATATTGATAATAATGTGTTTTAAGCACGGAACTGTATTTTAGTGATCATATATATCATTTGAAACTTATGCTTTGATATACATTTGGCAACATCGGGAAATAGTCCTATTAAATGAATTAATAAAAAAGAAAATTAAATTAGTTCAAATAAATAGAAAGCTTTAGAACATCGTACAGACTCTTTCGACGAATAAGTCGAAACAGTCTGTACGATGTTCTACACACCAAACAATCCTTTGCCGGGATTCACTTGTCAATATTATTTTCTATAAATATAGAATTTTATGCGATACATGTATTGTAATTGCCTTCAAGCAAAAATATAAATAATAATATATACTTTAATCAACAATGCTTCTAAAAAAACAAACATCCAAAAATCTTATATATATATATATATATTATTATTATTATAATGGAGATTGTGTGCTTTTTTGTCTGTAACTGAAACTATATCACTACTCAAGTTACAATTCCCTTGGTTATTGACATCACATACTCAATGATTTTATTTTTATTTTAACCTCTATTATTAATAAAATTGTTTTACATTATTAATACTGTTAAACATATCTCCATACTAACAACATACAATTATGTTTATATATACAACAAAATGGCGGTTTACAGTGTGAAGGGGAAGGCTAATTTGCATATTGATATAAAAAAATTGAATTTAATAAATATGTGCTTAGTATTATTGATTTCTAACTGTTTGGTTTTATTTTAATGAATATAAGCAAAAATCTCTTCAATGAATCTTAAATGAAATCCATTAACAAGAAAAAATAATTGTCATTTTATTCTTTACTTCCTCTTTTAACTAAATACTTAAATTAGAAAAATAACAATGAAAGACGAGAGTGATGGAAGAGTAAGTTTCAGTTGTTCTATATTTCGATTATACCCCTCTCTGTTTCAAATATTTTTATCTGCATTCTTATTTAGTTTCATTGGTCTTTCTTATATAATATTTTATTACATTAAAACTTAAATACTTGCACCCGGAGGGTGCATATATTTGCTAGTATATATATATATATATATATATATATATATATATATATATATATATATATTCGCTGAAATGATGAGGTGAACGATGTGTAGTAAATCATCTGTTTCCTAAAACCAAGTTGTCTGGACGATATTTACGTGGAATATATCGTATAATGATACAATGACACTGTCACAGACAGGTTCATAAGCTGGAGCCAGTATTAACGGATATATTTCTGTTTAAAATGCCCTTTTTATGCATTGAATGACTGACTCTTTACTCTGCTCCATCATGCCCTTTGCTCATTCTACGATGCTTGGCTGCAGATATTCAGCAACCGTTGAATTCTGAAAAAATATTCAACCTGATCTAACAAAGACGCATCAACGCACTAAAGAATGTCATGATGCTCATTTATCAACTGGTTCTTGGTGTCTGTTCACTTCTTCCAGACAGTAAAGACCTACCCCATCACCTTCCATACATATATAAAAAAACAATTGGTGTGAATGTATGTATATCCTGATGAAACTATGAAAATAAAACAATTAATGACAGAGTATATATATATATATATATATATATATATATATATATATATATATATATATATATGCATTATAATTGCCTTCAAGCAAAAATATAAATAATAATTTATTCAACAATGCTTCTATAAACAAACAAACATCCAAAAATCTTATTCACTTCGCCGAAGAGCTTACGGCCGGGTTTGTTTACTACACAATAAACGTCCACTTACCTACTATGGTAGAGGCGTGTAGTAGTTTCATTGACAAGGTTAATTTCGCAGGGATTGTTCGCTATGTACCGGCGGCCGAACGGATATGGCCTCTGACTATGTCTGTGAAGTCCCGGTTTCGATTCCTGTCGGAGGGGAGTCGTTAGTATACATCGCTGAAGACACTTAATAAAGTCGAAACAGTCTGTACGGTGTTCTGCATGGCGAGCCATCCTTTGCGGGATTCACTTGTCAAGATTATTTTCTATAATTATCGAATTTTATACGATACATGCATTATAATTGCCTTCAAGCAAAAATATAAATAATATATATATACTAGAAACAAAAAGTAATAAGACAAACAGGAATATTTTGTATATGTTATTTAACTAGTTCCGATCGTAGGTCATCGTCAGGAGAAAATTTCTTATTTAAAGAAATTGTTTTTAGATTTTTAGAAATTGTTTTTAGATTTTTTGAAAGGGAGCATTATGAAAAAAAAAAATTGGAGTATTTTTGAGGGTTTGTCATGCTATTAAAATCCGGGTAGAAGAGTGTGTTAGTAGTAGCAAGTTCATTTGTTCCATGAAAAACCGCTTTGAGGTGGGTTATTTTTTAAATGCTCTTACATATGTGAGGAAGAGTTCTTGGGAGTATATGTATACATATAAATGTATGTGTGTGCATACATATATGTGTGTTTGTGACTGTGTGTATGTATCTCGGTACTGTGCGTATCTCAGTACTGTGCGCATGACTTTTAGATTTTTAAGTGGCTTGTTTGATGTGTGGCGGTCAGTATTTGCCCCCTTCATAGTTGATGGCTCGACTTTTATTGCCATAATTAAAATGATGAGTGTATTTTTTGATTAAAACCAAATGGATGAACACTTTATATTTTTTATCCATCTGTACTCGTGATTTTCGATGACGGATTTAGTGTTAGTATCTCTTTGGATTCTTTCAATAAGGATAAATTTGGCGTCTCTGACAAAGTCATGGTCATCTAGTCGGAAGTGTTGCTATATATATATATATATATATATATATATATATATATATATATATATATATATAAACCATTTTTGTGTACAGCTGAATTTATATTTAATTTTAAAAAATGACATACTTTATTGATCAGCAGTTTTTGAATCGTAGAAAGAAAAGGGGGCGAAAGAAAAAAAGGACAAAATTAAGGGTCCTTTCGACCAGTGCTTTTTCAAAAGTAACGACCGGTAGATCGTTTAAAAGTCACACTGTATATGAATTGGGTAAAAGAGGGAGAGTAGACCATACAAAATGGTGGGGCAATATGAAGCCAAAGGTGTGAAGATTTTTTGTATATTATACCTTCATGTAACTCCACTTCAGCTATCACATACACAGTAGAAATTGCCAGGGAGTGTTTCAAGTATCTTTGTCTACGCAGGGACGGGCAGTAAAAAAATGGTGACTGCCTCGAAGACATTAAGGTGGTGGCTTTCCTAGCCCTGTATAGAACATAAAATTGCTGATCATTGTAGTTGATTTTACAATTATTCATGCTACAGATGTTGTCTCCGATGGCAGAATATTTTGCCTGAGAAAGCTCGGATGTGGTTTGGAGGATGCTTCTTATTCCCCTCGGGACGTGGTGGTTGATTCGAACGCTCATATATATATATATATATATATATATATATATATATTAAATATCACCGGTTCTTACTTTTTGTGCAAAAATTATGAAGATTTTATTTATATTCAAAGGTATTTAAAAATTGAAACTTACATAGAAATAGCATTGAAATTCTAATTTAAAAGTCCAGTTTTTGTAAATCTCAAAATTAAAGAAATCAATACACCAGGATGTTGCCCCCCCCCCACACACACCTTATCTACATAGTTAACGCCGGGTAGCCGCCTCTAGTTTAATCTAGTGAGTAATACAATGTATTTCTTATTGTGGTATTCTCTCAGTTTTCTTCATTGTTTTTTGACCTCGTAGTATATTTCAGTTTGGAAATTGATTTATTCTTTTTTCAATTTACATAGCTGACCGAAGAATAGAGACGACAATGAAAACAATGAATTTTATGAACGATTAATAATAGAAAGTTTCATTATTATTCTTTCTTTTTTTGGTTGTGTTTATTTTTTTCGATTTTATCTGCAGGTCTTTCTGAATAAAACAAAATGGCTATTTTTATTAGAGATTATTTTATGTATTATTCTCGATATTTAAAAAAGATATATTGAGTGTTTTGGCTACGTTAATATCTCGAAATACAGATAAGGGATAGGTTTTTCATTTTAAAATCGGATACTGGAAGCGAATATTTTTAGCACCCTCGATGTATTCCAATGTTGGCCTTTCCTAACTTTATGGAATGGGAGATAATGACGAATTTTGGAATACAATTAAATGGCAGATTGATTAGTTTTTGTTTTTTCGTTGGTAATTTTGATTAGAAATCAGCTGATTACTGTGCAGTTAAACATTTCTCTAGCGTGTACAATGTTATCGGATGTCTTACCCTAGATTGTGGGGATTCTTTAAAAAGGACAATGGCTTAAAACTGTAGAAATCACGGTAAAGAGTTAGCTGACAAAAATAGAGGAATTATATCAATTTATAACAATAACATTGTACGGCCTTTTATCGATGACCACTTTTACTGTATGATTTGAACTAATGTTAAGGTAGATATGTGCGTATGCGCGCGCGCGCGTGTGTGTGTGTGTGTGTGTGTGTGCCTGTGTGTGTGTGTGTGTGTGTGTGACATTTAGCTTTGAATATCTTCAAGTATCAAGTAAACCAGTCCCACTACAGCAATTTGAACACACGAACCCAAACGCCTGCTATATGCTTTTCCACCTCATCTCTCTCTCTCTCTCTCTCTCTCTCTCTCTCTCTCTCTCTCTCTCTCTCTCTCTCTCTCTCTCTCTCTCTTCTCTCCCCCCTCTATCTCTCTATCTATATATCTATATATCTAACAATCTATCTATTTCGCCTTTCCATCTCATTGATTCATCCGGAAACCATGGATGAATATGTTTAGAATGGGATGACAAACTTCTGGTAAAGGGTGTATATTTCCACTTCAGCCAAGCAAGTGTCAAATACATTAGACAAAAAACCCAGCTATATTGCTACTGACACCAAGAGCTTCAATTCACGTCAGTACTAAAAAACTAACCCTTTCCCTACATTATTAATATGGAGAAATATGTTTCTTTCAATTTTAGTACATGCATTTTTAAAGCTTCCTGCCACGCACATACGTTTAACTTCAGTTTAATACAATTACACACACGATGTTTTATAAAACACACGTACCTATGTACTTGCACATAAATACATACCCGTTACGACTATACGTATCTATACTCGCACGGATACGTGCATGTATAGATATTATTTTGAATAAGTTCACCAAGAGATGGCAGAGCTTATAGCATCACAGTTGATCTGTGACACATGTGCATTCAATCATTTTATGATCGGCTTTTAGAATTAAACTTCAGTAGTTGAATCGTGCGTAACTGTGTAAAGATATGGATGTCAAAATCAAGTTATCAGTTGAGCTACAAGACAGGGAAACCAACAATTCACAAATTAACACAGGTTTATTGAGGTAAGACTATTTTACACGCATATATGTTTTGTTGTTGTGATTTTATATACAGGCAGTTAGTATTATTTTGATTATTCGGATTATTTTCCTAATCTTCATTGCCATCTGTACAACGTTTCGGCTGATGTGCCCTCCGGTCTTCTTCTGTTATTTCCTACCGGACAGGGGAACCTTCTTTTCGAACTCGGGAACCTTCTTGTCGTAATCGGGTACCTTCTTGTCGTAATCGGGAGCTATCACGGAACTTTGAATATAACACTTTATTCAGTCCACGGGGGTATCCTGTTCTCATTCCGCTAACCATTGCTGGGGTACAGGTGTTAAGCTGTGTTAATTTCTATTCTGCCCCTGTTGCCCCTGACCAGGATTGAACCTGCAGTCTAGAGATAACTGTCACTTAAAACTGCCTTAACCTAACTCCTTTATCCACATGTCTATATGACCAATTGGACAATTCCGTGTGAATTTTGGGAACTTATGGCAATGAAGATGAGGACAATAGTCCGAATAATCCAAATAATAATAATTACCATGTGTCATCTAAAAAGATTCAGAGAAATAGACAGTTACCATGTCTAAAAGTGTGGAGAAGATCTCACATCGGATCGAGTAGTCACTTAAAGCAATGAAAAAAATGCATGTGAGGCTCCGTGGTATAATTGCTAACATTTTGGCCTCCGTGATCGTAGTAATCGAGTTGAAACTCTGGTGGTGTCATTACGTTCACTTTCAGAGTAATACCTTTGGGAAAGTATGAACAACCTCATCCCTCCAGATATGGATTAAATATGTTGCACTACTGATTATCTACAAGGATGGATTTGGCCCTAAATAATCTACAAAAGTTAATAGCCCAATAACAGGATCCGGACGTTAAATAATGCGACGAATTGCAAATGATCAGTGTCGTTGATCCTTGATCAACTGTTTTTTAATCAGGGTTGCCAACCTGAAAAAATCAGTCCCATTGCTCTGTAGAATGGGTTTTGGATAGTAAGCATGTGAAAAGGTGATACTTCCCCTGATGTGTTTAAAGAAAAATGATATTAGAATATATATATTGTTTTTGGACCATATGACCTTTAGGCACCCCTTTTTGATCTCGATTAAGAAAGGACATGTTTCTCATTTACACAGTCAATATCTGGTTGTTTTAACAGACGATTTTTAGATTCATAGCCCTAGCTCTAACCCCTAACCCTAACTCCTAACAAACAACCGGATATTGACTGTGTAAATGAAAAACATGTCCTTTCTTAATCAAGATCAAAAAGGGGTGCCTAAAGGTAATATGTTCCTTATTTGTAATTGCTATATGAATTGTGGAATATATAATAAGATACTATGAACAAATTCTATCAGTTAACAGACAATACCAATGCTGACTTTTCGTCAACAAAACAATAAAATAAATTCCATTCAAATTTCAGGTCAGTCAAAGTCGATACTTGAAAGGAAATCTATTGTTAACAATATTTATGTCATTTACATTACAAAGATTACCAAAATTGATTTTTGTTATTATATTTGCCTGTGAAAGTATGTAGATATGGAAATCAAAACAAAATAAAATACAATCTCAGTTGTGTTTATAATTTTATTTTCTTGGAAAAGACCGCCCTGTCAGCTGGGCGTTAGAATGCACCAACTGCACCTCTGCAGAGGTACAACCCCCCCCCAATGGGGCCACCTGTAGGTCCTGGGTGGCGACCCGTGATGTTTAAGGATAGAACCAAGGTGGGTGAACAGTTCATGACATGCAATACTCCACTTTGACCCTATCTTAGCCCCCCACCGATCAATTGGCTGGTCACATCAAGCCCTAGCACCAATATGATTTTCCCAACCATATTGCCCCCATGGCAATCTCCAACCCTTTTTATCATATGGGTGCTAGAAGGCGGTTATTGAGGGTCTATATGACTTGGGAGTGACGTTAAACTCTATCTGATGGTGAGGTTCCAGTTTTGGAGGTTTGGGGAATGTGGAGCACCCCTTCATCACCATTGCTCCCTGGTCCACTCTGACACAGAGTGGTAGTACCTATTAGGATCCCATCTATGGGTTAAATAGAAAAACATGAGTTGATAAAAAAATTGTATTATGCATTAAGAATGAATTTATTTCACAACTTTGTCGGCATTAAATGACCCACTGAAGTTGATATGCCGTAAAACAAATCAAACCAAACAAACCAAACTTGGAAAAGAATGACATAAATGGAATTGAAAATGAAAAATGGTTCCTAAAATTAGAAAACAATATAAACATCACAGAATCACAAGGTAGTTGAAAGAGACGGGAGGAGACGCCAAGAGATTCAGAAAAATAGGCACACTAACCGAGACAGAAGAATGATCTCCCCGGGTGAAATATAAGAACACCTCACGCAACCCGAATGTTATTATAACTACTAGTAAATACACAAAGTAAACACCATACGAAATAATCATTGTCTCTACAAAACTAAGGTGTTATTCTTCATGTGATGTATTATAGTTGTACAAATTGTGTATCAATAAAAATGTGTTGTGTATTTTAAACGGGAAATTTTACTTGTCGTTTTGAGTTGCTTACACTTGGCAAATCGTTTCGAATAATCAGCCGACCAATATAATATAAGAAGTTCCTACTGGGTGTGTTAATTTTCAATTCGTAATTTAAAAAAGAAATATACATAGTATGGGTACGACATTATTAACGAAACAACTTGCCAAAAATCCAGTAACAGACACGAATATATCAAGTCAACCTTATTAAGTAACGTGTCTAAGTGTTGGTGAATCCCAGATACGGCTCCGAGAGATATCCGACGCACCATAGGTCCACAAACATATGTCTGCGGTAGCAAAACCGCTCTCTGTTCTGATCTCAACCCTTGTAACTTTTTCACTCTTGCGATGATTCCCACCACTTGAAAACCATTTGGAAACTATTAAGAACATATAATAAGATATCATGAAGAAACTGAGCATTGTGTCAGTTAAAGACTTCCAGCATTCTTTCCATGAATGTGAATATCGTATCTGTGTAGTTTTCCCAATCAGAAGGTAATAAAACCCATTTGCAGTTAAGTTGATAATAAAGTTTTGATAGAATACATTTACTTGTTAGACTGACCATATGTTACACAATGGATAGGTATACACTATCATTCTGATCTCGTAGATTAGTTTTAAATTAACGGCGAAACTGTGGAAAATTACAGTTGGATTTTAAATAGTTTTATTGTCAGGTCTTGAACTGAACTTTGTCTGAAACAGAATACTCATTGCCCAAGAGAGTATTTCCGTCTCTACAGCTTCTCCCCACGCACGTGCGTGTTAAACATTTATTAGGAAAATAAAAATATGTAAACACGGAAATGTGAACACAAAACAAAAATTCAGTATTGTGTCCATAATAAAATAAGACAAACATGAAACGAAGAGAGAGAGAGAGAGAGAGAGAGAGAGAGAGAGAGAGAGAGAGAGAGAGAGAGAGAGAGAGAGAAACCAGATCCAGAACCAGAACCAGAACCAGAACCAGAGAGATACATGGCCCGAGAAAAGCAGAATCATTGATACGACTTTATATATATTGTAGAAGAATTTTAAATGAATACTACGGAGCACATGTATTTCCCCAGAAGTTTAATGTATTTTCCATCACTATATTACACCTTCCAAGCAGAAAGAGAAATATTGATATCGTGTATCCTATTGTAATTCACATTGCAATCTTTTCACACCAATAGTATCTGAGAATCACATTGAATTCGATGTCACTGCAATTTTTTCTGCTCCCCATGACTCTTTTAATTTTTCCAACTAAACTCAACAGTGATATGATCTAAAATATAGGCCATACCACTGCAATGTCTGTCAAACATTTTTTTTACCGTGACTGACAGCGAAAAAGAAATTTTGAATTGCAACCTATGAAATCCAACTTAAAGATTACGATTTTTTGTCTGCGTAAGAACGGATGACATGAGAGACAAAGACAGAATCAGGAAATAACCACTTTGCAGTCGCTTCCAAGACTGTGTTGTCTACATTATAATAACCATATGGTGCATATATTTTTTAAATTTTCTTATTTATTTTCGGGGCCCATTTCTGCGACTGAATTCATTTTTTCGTAACTCAGTGGAGGGCCGGGGTTCATAGTGGGAAAACATCTACTTGGTATAGCCCGCTTCGATTCTTGCACCGATTTCTAGTTTTTCTAGAGTATTTTCCATGTTTCTCCGAGGCCCCGAACTATATTTGTCATAACTCTCACGTTCATAAAATAATTATTTTTAGTTCTCGTGTTAGGTCCCGATATCTATCAATGTTTTGCTTTGTTTTATTGCGGTATCCTAGTACAACAAACTCCATAAGTTAGCAAGTTCTTTTCACATTGATTATTACAACTAGATTTTGTCTTCTAGTCGGTATTAGTGGATATGTTTATCACTCAAAAGTAAAATATCATTTTACAGGATATATTCTGTGTATATAGAGTTTGTCACTATTATCATTGGGTAATTCCATGTCATATTATCCTGGACATGTCACCCATCCACTTCAATTTTTATGAAATTTTGTTCAAGTGTTGAGTATGTTAATGTTAGACAATCCTCAAAATTTGAACTTCCAATTCCAAGAAGTGGCGGAGTTATGTCGATTTTAGCTCTCCCAATTTGAGGTGAAGTCGCTAAAAATGGCGACTTTTTGTAATCTATTTTTGTCTGTAAAATGAGATCTAGAGTGTCCATGCTCCTAAATTTGTTGATAAAAGTATTTTTCCTTGAAGAATCCAGAAATGCGATCGGAAAAGTCTGAAACTCAACTAACTTTAAGTTATTGATGATTTAAAAAAAAATTTAACCAATCAAAATAAATATCCCGATGTGGCACTGCATCTATGGCAAAGATTGTTTTCTATTATTATTTCATATCTATTGAAAATTATTGTACCAAAACATAGTTTGGTTATGCTCAGAACCGAAGCTACAAAATTTTATTAACATTTCTCACTTCAATTTTTCTGAAATTTTGTCCAGCTGTGGACTATCTTAAAGTTAGACAATCCCCAACATTGGTTGTAGTATTGGTGGAAGTATGTCGATTTTTAACTTTCCAAATGTGGGTGGTCGATCGCTAAAAATGTTGACTTTTTGTAATCTATTTTTGTCTGTAAAATGAGTTCTAGAGCTTAACTAATCCTATAAATTGTTTGATACAAGTATTTCTGACCAGGAATCCAAATGTCTGAAAGTTAACCAGTTTTAAATTATTACTGATTTCTGATTTGCAAAATTTTAACAGATGTTGTAGCTTCGGTTTTGGGCAGACACCAAACTATCTTTTTGGTACAAATAATGTTCAATATATGTGAAATAATATTAGGAAGAAATTGTCTTAGATTCAGTACCACATCGGGATATTGATATTGCTATGAAAAAATTAGAAATCATCAATAACTAAAAATTAGTTGAATTTTAGACTTTTTCGATAGCATTTTTGGATTTTCTGGGTAAAAATGCTTTTGTAAACCAATTTTTAGGAGTAGAGAAGCACTAGAACTCATTTTACAAACAAAAACTCGCCATTTTTCGTGAACCCCACCAAGTTTGAAGAACTAAAGACCGAGATAACTGCGCCAATTTTTGGAATTAGAAGCTCAAATATTGGGGAATGTTTAACTTTATCACAGTCCACACCTATACAACATTTCAGAAAAATTGAAGGGGATGGGTGACAATTTTACTTTTTTCTGGATGATTTGACATGGAATTGCTATTATTATTATTATTATTATTATTATTATTATTATTGCCAATAATAATGGAAGGATATGTTTGGTTAAATAATGTTTACACCCTTGTGTAATCTTAATTTCCTAATCCTATTCTAAAACGTATTAAAACTGATCGTTCATGCGTAGATCCAAATAAAAATAATAATAATATTTCAAGAATTGTTTTCAAATTGAAATCATTCAGACAAAGATAAATCAAGAAGGGGTTGGATTCTTTTCAGAATTAGTGAACTGTAAAGAGGAAAACATGTTTTGAGACTTTGGAAGCGGTGTAACGTAAATATTTGTGACCAACAAGAAATAATATACATTTCTAAATCTGGTACTCATTGGTCACCATTCAGAGAGCACAGGTTTTTCTGGTTCGAAACTGGCCTTCGCCAACTTAGCGTATGAGTAGCACAGGACTCTGTGCGGTAAAGTAAGCAGCTGGTGGTAAGTGTGGTGCTCCACCTCAGATGCAAAAACAATATCCTTGGTCTAACGCTAGTGAAAAGGGGATAGACTCCTTCGCTGATTGGCTGATGCAGACATTAGGCCACCCTGACGACTTTACTCATGCAACATTCGGAAGAGAAATGGCGTCATTGTTACAGTCCAATGACATCTATCAAGTAAGAAAAAACACCTCGAAATAAAACTATGCAAAATAATTATTTTAAACTAAAGAAAATATTCATTATGTTGATAAGAAATTCAAATTTTCCGAAAAGGTTTTTAGATAAGCCGTTTTATAAATCTAGTAAAACAAATCCTTCTTAATCAATTTTAGGAATTGGATGCTTTTAACATTATATCTTTTATTTTTTTAAATATGTAACCTTTAAATTAGTGATTTTTTGAATCAATTTTCTTTTCAAAAAACCTTCCTGTACATTTGACAAATTCAATTCAGTTTTAATCACTTCTTGAGATAATGTTATGAAAATCTATTGGTCTAAATTATTCTATTTTTACCTTTAAAAATATAACAATAGAAATAAGTTAAGAAATAAACATGTGCCATTACCTGTAAGAGAAACATACGTTTATTTCATTTTTGAAAGAGGAACATACGTTTATTTCATTTTTGAAAACAAATCTGAGTTACACTAATTAAAAATTAATATATTTTCTAAGAAATAAATCCTCTGCATGAAAAAGAAATTAAAGTCTGTTCTGAATTGCGTTCTGTGTTACAGGAAAATAAATTATATTTGCCCTTATGGCAAGCCCCAACCCTTTTTATCATATGGGTGCTAGAAGGCGGTGACTGCGGTTCTACATATCCTGGGAATGACGTTAAAATCTATCTGATTGTGAGGTTCCAGATCTGGAGGTTTGGGGAATGTGGAGCACCCCTTCATCACCATTGCTCCCTGGTCCACTCTGACCCGGATTGGTAGTACCTGTTAGGGAGCCATCTATGGGTTAAATAGAAAACATGAGTTTTTAAACGAAATTGTATTATCCATTAAAAATGAAATTATTTAAAATTTTGCTGGCATTAAACATTTTTGAATACCAAATTACCAATTGAAGTATTCGGCGTAAAATAACCCAAGGGGTTGACATACCGCAAAACCCAACCAACCAAACACGATTAATTTGGTTTTACAAAGAGGCAAAGAATTTTAAAAAATGTGTCATTTGTAGGTGTAAAAGTCCAATATTCGTTAATTCTATGAAAAGTTTATTTCTTCTATCTTTAAGGTTTTGAGTTACTTTGATTAAAATCATTTTTTAAAACAAGTTTTAAACTCAGATGTAGGAAATTTAAATGCAACCAAATACTTAAACACATCTCCACTACACATAAAGCAGTCCATTAATAACCTACACGCCCATAAGAAAATCCGCATCTACCCTATTCCAGTCTTTTCCAACCCTGACGTGGAATTCCCAAGACACAGGGGGCAACATATAGAATAATATCAAAGACACTTAACCAATAACCGGACTTGAGAGAACACCACCTGATCCTAAAATGAACACAGACAGGAAAATAACAGTCAGTCTTGGCAAAGAGGGACGTACCCTCTAGAAGTATCGATAAATAAATACGAGTTAGAACTCAATATTCAACAACTAGTATCTGATCTCCATTTATTTCATTCACTTTTTCATCCTTCTAAGCAACCAAAAACACACACACACACACACACACACACACACACACACACATATATATATATATATATATATATAAAGATAAATCTAATGAGTCAGACGAACCTACTAAAAGTTTCGCTTAATGATCTTCAGGGCTAAGATCAGATCTTAGCCCTGAAGAGCATTAAGCGAAACTTTTAGTAAATTCGTCTGACTCATTAGATTTATCTTTATTATTTGCTCTACTTAGGTATTGTGCACTTTTTACTTATTAGCTTCAGCGGTTTTGTATGAAAAAAAAAAAAAAAAAAATATATATATATATATATTATATATATATATATATATATATGCATAGAAATTGTTTTTTCTTTTGGCCAAAATATTGTAAACATAGATTATTTTTTGTTGGTACGATTATCTTGGTCTGTTCTTTTTTCCAAAAATGTTTTTCTTCCCCGTTGATGTTTGATAGCATATTTTTACAATCAAACTATTTGCTGGGTTTTTTCATACCGCGAGGATTTACCAACAAGTTTGGTATATATATATATATATATATATATATATATATATATATATATATATATATAATAGACTCATCCGATATTACGACAAAAAAGCATATATGGATTCCACAACATCATATATATATATATATATATATTTATATATATATATATATGTGTGTGTGTGTGTGTGTGTGTGTGTGTGTGTGTGTGTGTGAATATGTGCCTTTGTGCGTGTGACCTAGGTTAAATACAAATCCTATTTTATTAGATGTTTATGAAAGTGGGATATCTCGTGTTTTTTCGAGGATAAAGGAATCCTACTACAATTTAGAACTTACTGATAACACTTGGCTGACAATTTTCCGTTCAGTTATATCTGAAACTTGTTTTCGACCTCGGAAATCAAAAATGACCCCAGCTTTTTATTAGTATCACATCAACTTTTTAAGCCTCAGGAAAATGTAGATGATGAAGACAAGAATTGATCGATATCATATTTTAGATAATATGATGGTAATAAGAAAAATATACAAAAAAGGCAAATATATCGTAGGTATGTAAGCGTTAAGCGAGACGTAATTCTTAGCCCCAAAATGTGTTTTTACCACCAAGTATAAACACATTTTGAAATTGTAATGAACATCTTTTAACTTTAGTAGGCGACAAAATATTTCATCAACATCCAATAAGAAAGAAAAAATATTCAAGCACCAATTTATACTTTCACAACTACTGCAGAATCAAAGTAACTCAGTGTGATAGTTAAATAAAAAAATATAGTCTAAAACTTTATGTAGGTTTCCATGTTTACTTGGATATTCTAGACATAATACAGCCCCGTCACTAATGCAGAACCACATCTATACATATATAAAGGGCAGTTTTGTGTATATGTATGTCCGGAGGAAACTTCGAAAATAAAACAATTAACAACAAAGTAAATATATACACATCAAATATCACCAGGGCTTGGTTTTGAGCACAAATAATAGAGATTTGAATTGTATTTGTGAAGATAATTAAAAACCTCAATTTAAATAATAACAGTATGGATATTTTTTTTTCATTTAATATTTTTGATAGTAGACATTGACATTTCTTTTCAGGGTAGGTGGATCAATGCAAGGTCTATTTTTTTACATAGGGATTTAAAGGGGGAATCCCACGAGGATTCAACTCACGGTTCAGTAATAATGGATCTGCAGGACTAACTTTTAAAAAAATCCTCCTCTACCCAGGCAACGCCGGGTAGCCGCTGCTAGATGATAATATAGTAACTACGTATTATAATTGATTAAGTAAGTTCTGGGGTATTATCTGCTTTTTTTTAAGTCAAAAGAAATCGTCTCGAAAGTACTAAACAAATTTCAACTGGGCGATATTCGCGTCACCTATCGGCGTAATATGTAAACTGTCGGTAACATCTATAACATTTTATGTTTTTTTCAGCCTTTGTTTAGCCAGAGGTTATGCATAGACATTTAGGATTGATATTGCGGCAGGATTATATATGCCTTGAAACAAGGTAATCTTTGACGTTCATAAACATATATTGTGTAATGAAAGCCGCCTTTTTATTAGGTAAATATGGTATCAAAATTTCGTTCATTACACGGGTAATACTATTATATTTTTGAATGGGATGTTGTTATTTTTAGATTTACCATCCAAAATACAAGTAAATATTATGTTGTACTCGGTACAATGCAAGAAGATACATATCTCCCAAATACTTTAATTCAATTCTGCAGTATTCTGAATAAAATCCCTATTCTGTCTTCATTAACTGAAGATTCATAATGCATTTGCGCCACTCTACAAAATGCTGTCCATACTTCTTTGATCATCAGAATAATCAAGCCTTTATTTCCAAAATGTGGATATTTTTGTAGTGTTTCTACGATAATAAAAATGCCAACATTCTTTTTTGTACACCATCAACATCCATGATTTTATTGAATTTAGTAATTTATTTCACATTTTATAAACATTACAATTAAATTTTCGGCATACATTTCTTCTTCTTCTTCTTCTTCTTCTTCTTCTTCTTATTATTATTATTATTATTATTATTTGCTCCTTTTGGGTTTTCACATCAGCATTAGCTGATGGTCTTTCACTGGAGTCTGAGTGACAGCAAGTCTCCTCAGGTCTCCAGGACTCTTTGAGTATTCTGGCAGATTGCAGCAGTGCAGTATTTTGAATGGTTTCAATCCTTCCTTTTATATCCAACTTTCCTAACCCTTTTGGGACTGTTTCAAGTGCACCAACACAATTGGTATCACTTTCACTTTCATGTTCCATAACTTTTTCAGTTATCTGGCAAGGTCCAGATATTTGTCCATTTTTTTATTTTCCTTTAGCTTCATCCTGTGATCTGCTGGCACTGCAAAATCCACCAGTTGACAAGTTCTTTCTTTTTTTGTTTATCAACACTAGGTCTGCGCTTCTTGCTGGGATAAGGTGATCCGTTTTTATTTCAAATCCCAAATAATTTTATGCGTTTCGTTCTGAAGAACAGATTCTGGTTTATGCATATACCATCAAAATTTAATTTTTTGCATAATTCCCAGTGGATCACCTTCCCAACCCAGTCATGTCTAGTTTTGTATTCTCGTTGTGCTAGTTTGCTACATTCGCAGAGTATATGGTTTACAGTCTCATCTCTATTACCGCAAAGTCTACATTTACTATTTTGTTGGGTGAAGTGATTCAGTTCCTCTTTTGAGGTTTCCCTTTCTTAACCATATTTATTATTATTATTATTATTTTGTTTTTTGTTGTTATATTATTGTTATTATTACTATTATTACGGGGATTCTTCCAAGCTGTAGCCGTGTTAGTACTAGTGCATAGTTACATTACTTAGGTTCTAACAAAACGCTTGGATGAAAAGTCAAATAGGAACACAAAGGTACTGCTGAATTGAACAAATTCTGGAAGCAGAATCCTACAAAACAACAACTAACGGCTACTTACCTCCTATCTCAAAGACCATCCAAACAAGACATGCTGGACACTACTGGAGAAGTAATGACAACTCATAGTGGCGTTCTCGCATGGAATCCTACATATGGACAAACCAGTATTAGCCAACCAGCAAAAACATACATTTATCAGTTCTGTACAGACACTGGATGTCGTCTAGAGGACTTACCAAGAGCGATAGCCAGTTGGGACGGTTAACGGGATAGTCAATGGTATATTTGCTGTCAGAACGTCTTGATGATTACGTGGCCTTATCTATGAAAGAAAACAGGTGACCAGATGTTTCCAAGGATTTTTTAATTTTGTTTGAGGTAATTCTTTTTTTTTTTTCTAAGACCGGCAAACATTTTATTAGTTGTCACTTCAAAATTTGTTTTTCCCTCTAATCAGTCTTATATATTTTATCGAGCTTCAGCTCAGTCGGTAGAGCATTCGGCTAGAAACCACATGGTTCCTAGTTCAATACCGCCCCTCGCAAACTCAGCGTATGAGTAAGCACATTGATCTGTACGGTAAAATAAGGAGCTGATAGTAGGTGTGGCGTCCACCACAGACGCTCAAATAATCTCCTTGGTCTAGCGCTAGTGAAAAGTGGATAGTCTCCCTCGCTGTCTGGCTGATACCGACTTTAGGCCGCCCCGACGACTTTACTTTATGAATATTTTTAAGTGACAAAATTTCCACAGAGATTTTTCGTGTTGCATTCACTGGAGAATCAACAATTAGCCTCATTATTTTAACAGCATTAACTTTCCAAATCATATTTCAATAAACATAGTAAACTACCCATTAAAATTGGAGTTTACAAAGACAATACTAAGTAATCGTTGATAAATAAGTGCTGTAATGGAATATTCCTCTCTCTCTCTCTCTCTCTCTCTCTCTCTCTCTCTCTCTATATATATATATATATATATATATATATATATATATATATATATATATATATATATATATATATATAATATATATATATAGTGTGAACAAAAATTATTTTTAAGACAATCAGGAATATTTCTTGTTTGTTGTTTAATCTCAACTAGTTTCGACCTTCGGTCATCTTCAGGAGAAAATTTATTATTTGAAGAAATTGTTGATACATTATTAGAAAGGGAGCATTATAGAAGAGTTATAAATGTTCAAGTGTTATTGTGGGTTTAACATGCTGTTAAAATCCGGGTAGGCGAGTGTGTCTGATAGTAGCATGTTCATTCGTTGTGAAGAACCTATAATATATATATATATATATATATATATATATATATATATATATATATATATATATATATATTTCTCACTCTCCCATGGGATCTGACTATATATATATAGTGAAACGGCATTATACTGGGCTGATTTCGAGGATTAGTAACGTGCAATAAAGCCCTCTATCTTAAATCTACGAACATGTTGACTCGTCCTTCCACTCGACTACAACCTTGTCTGATTGTATCTCTATTAAGGACACAACAGTAAGTAAATGATTGATCAATAAAAAATAAATGAATGCCTTAGAAAAAAGGGGGAATATAATCTGGGACTTTAAGCTCCAGAGTGAATAAAAAGGATAAAGGAAGGATTCCCCGTCACGTAGTGACTAACGTGCTGAACTGTAACTTCGTAGTAAAGAAGTTCGAAATTCGGTCAAGCAATTAGCATTACTCTCGGAATTAAAACCTTGAAAAGGCATGAAAACTCGCATCATTTACCTCTATGGGTTACATATTATCACTACCGTTCTTCTAGAAAGATGATTTTTGAACTAGATAACCCGTAGAGGTTGATAGGCAATTAACCAAAGAAAAGAAACCAAGATAGCAACAAAAATGGGAAATTAGATGGGAAGTAAGACTTACCGAACAATTAATAAATCATATAGAGGCGATACATAAAAAAGTAAGTAAAGTCGTCGGGGCAGCCTAAAGTCGGTATCATCCAGTCAGCGAGGGAGTCAATAGCGCAAGACCAAGGAGATTGGTTTAGCATCTGAGGTGGAGCGCCACACCTACCACCAGCTCCTTACTTTACCACACAGATGCCTGTGCTACTCATACGCTGAGTTGGCGAGGACCGGTATCGAACTAGGAACCTTGTGGTTTCTAAGCCGAGCGTTCTACCGACTGAGCTAACCCGGCCCTTAAGAGGTGATACATAAGTAAACAATATTGACAGTATTTATTTTGCGGATAATCGCACCCTCTAAAAAAACAAGAACTAGCTAAAAACAAAGTAGTTAAAACTTTAGAAAATGAAACAACCCCCCCCCAAAAAAAAAAACGAAATTAATACTCATAGGTACGCATTCTAAATGGGTGCACATCTTGGAAATTCAATGATATCACTTACATAGAACACAATATAGTTTCCGTAATCCGATAGCAGTGGCTCTCGCAAGTGTCAGTTGTTTATATTGAACAATCACTACGTGAACAATCTTTTGTTTTGCCAGTAAGGGAAATAGCCCTTCATACAGGTAATAAAATACCAGGAAAATTTGGTACAGCCGTGGCGGGTAATTTGGTTGGTAAAGAGTTAATTACATAAGTTACTTAACTTCTAATACCTATATGAAGATACTAGCTGTATTTTTTCGTACTTGCCCTGGTTATGTAGTATCCGACTAAATTTCAGTAAACACTTATTAAATCTCATATTGCTCACCATTACATAGCAATACCTTTCGCTCGATGTGCTTCTGGAAATGTAATATTTTTTTCGAAATTGTATGGTCTCTATTTTTAATAAAGAATTTCACATACTTACTCAGTAAAGTGTTGTTAAATGTGAAATGTTATTCTATTTAGAAATTGTCGTAGAACGAACCACAGTTTCAACAATTTGGTCCCTAGTGACCCCAAATGTATACACGTGTAAAAAATATATACCTTAACTGGAAATTTTAAAAAAACAAAAAACTCTACCCTAAAATGTTGTTTTGTGCAAGGTTTGGTCTTCAAATGTGTAAATATAGACAGAGACATAACAAATAATGTGTGAAATTGTGGCGTAGTGGATATTTCAAAGCTGTTGAAATTGTAGACGATGTATGAGAAAGGTTGTCCCTTGGTTTCCATGTAGAAAATAATAAAACAAACGTTTTATTGCGGATCTTATACCTACCGACACATATGGACTAATACGTTAGGTGTTTTTTTTTTCTAATTATTTATGGTCGATGGAAGAAAGGATTTTTCTCCTTCATAAATCTCCCTTCCCGTTTCACTTAAACCCCCAGTAGAGTCAGTCGACTATACTCTCCGATCTTCCGACATCAACAGTCACTTTTCGAATCTCGAAAGAATTGCGGCACTGCATCGAATGTTTCCACGCTTAATTTTTTTCTCACCTTAGCTGTCACGTCCGACATGACATGTTGCTGGCGACGAAAAGTCCATTACATTGCGATATTAGTTTTTTCATTTCCATAATGGTCAATGACAACTGAAAATACTCCAAATGTGCGAAATTCATTTAGTGTTATTGTGAAATGCGGAACATCTATATATTAATCTTCCAATAGTTATCATCTAGCAAAACCATGTGGGTAAAAATGAGATTGCCTAAATCGTTCTAGATGGAATGCAAAAGCGTTACACCATATTATCTGGTGTTGCCAAATTCTTATTTCTTATGAGTGTCGTTACCTCAGTTAAATAATGGACCATTCCGTTTTCAGTATAAAAAAAGAAAGGACACGCTGCACGAAAAAATTTTAATAAGAAAGAAAGAAAGAAAGAAAGAAAGAAAGAGAGTAGGAGAAAGCTGGAGAGAGGAGTGAGAACTCGAAAATAATAAGATTAATCTGTTTCAATGGATGATAAAAAGAATGAAAGCAAGAGTGAGAGAGTTAAATTAAGATTGTTTTAATTTTTACATATTGATATATTTAGTAATAGCTCCAACATATCAAACGTTGTAATAATTTAGTTATCATACTGAGGTATATCCACAGCTACTGCTAGTTCTTATATAATTTCCATCCAACACGGAGACGCCAACTTCGTAAACTGTAGCTTTGCAAAAAAAGCCTAAGCCTTAAACTCACTTATTTCTTCAGTAAGACAAGAAACATTGCCTCCTAATTTCACTCACTTGCAATATATATATATATATATATATATAGACAGAGAGAGAGAGACAGAGAGAGAGACAGAGAGACAGAGAGACAGAGCAGAGGGACAGATGAGAGCGAGACATAGGAGACAGATAGATAGATAGATAGATAGATAGAGAGAGAGAGAGAGAGAGAGAGAGAGAGAGAGAGAGAGACAGATAGAGAGAGAGAGAGGGGGTAAAAAAATAATTCTTAAGAATATAACTAACTGGAAGGCACATGATTATGATGAGATCCATCTACTCATTGTAATGAAATTCACAGATGTTCACAAAAAATTACCATCCATATAGAAAAAAAGTCATGGAAACAAGATTTCAATTGTGAATGACGAAGCTAACAACAGCTCTTTCCAAGAAAGGGATAATTACCAGCCGCTTTATAAGATGGGAAATCCTTAAAAAGCAAGTGGTAAAAGAAATAATAGAGAGAAAAAAAACAGCAACAGAGGACGAAGTGGTCCATTATTCAGGATAATGAATCTAAGATATTAAAAAATACAAAGGCTCAAATTACATTACCCACAAAATTACTACGATACACCACACATGTGGGACGATGTATAATTTCCAAAACAGTTGGGGAAAATCATTAAATGTAATGGAATTGTGAAGAGTAAAAACTAACTACAAGTCCTGGTAAATGATGTTATAAGAAAATGCTTCATCCACAGAGACTCTGCATCGTCATTATTTCGCATATCAATATTACCACAAAATTTCATGTCGAATAATTATAATATCCCGTAAGTAAAAATACACCTGACGAATCTCTTGAAGACATTTGATAGATATAGACGTATGCAAGATATACAATACTGTGTAAAATCTTTGAATATGTAAACTATTGTAAATCTGTAATAAACTGTAGAATATACAAGGTGTGTAAAAAAAGTATCGAGATTTGTTGTACTTTTTGACACACCTTGTATTTTGAAAAAAATAACGTTCCATTCATTCTTCATTCCTATTTTGGTAAATACAGTTTTAAAATTGCTACTTTTTTGACACACCTTGTATTCCGAAATAAATTAATGAATGGACACGTTTTTTTTTTTCTGAATACAAGGTGCGTAAAATAGGACAAATATCTCGATACTTGTTTGACACACCTTGTATATATGTATGTTTTTGAGACGCGTTTTGAAATGATTATCATCTTTAAAACAGACTCGACTTCCTGGGTACAAATATCTGGCCGAGGTTATTTGTATTTCACAGAGAGGCCCGATCCGATCAAACAGATGGCCATGTCCACTCCTATCACAACATTTGTGCCCCGGCCGTATTCTTCAAATTGCTCTCCTGGCAAACACTCGTCCCTTTTTAACGTATATGTGCTATAAGGCGGTGGATAAGGGTTAAGCACGAGTTTATAAATACACGTAAATTATTTTTCTTCTAATTTGCCAATACGCATGAAGTTAATGAAAATTATTTATTCTAATTTGTTGATACATATTAAGTTGATGATAAATCTAACATGAAAATACTTTTACCAATTTATTTTCTTGGGTATGACGCAAAAGCTATCCAGTGGTTAGGTTCTAATTCTAGAGTTCTGAAAAATGTGGAGTACCCTTTCAATGTATTTAGTCTCAGGTCCATAATGAACCGGAGCGATAATATCTTTTAAAATCCCATCTATGGGACAGATACATATGTTTGTAAGTTAATGCTCATTAATCAACCCTGTTTATTGTTACATATGACGTTAATGATAAATCTATCATGAAAATTAGTTGTACCAATATATTGGTGCATATTAATTTCATGGAAATTATTTTTCTAATTTATTAATACACGCTAATTTATTAATACACGCGAAGATATAGAACATTATTTCTGCCAATTTATTAATACACGCGAAGATATAGAACATTATTTCTGCCAATTTATTAATACACGCGAAGATATAGAACATTATTTCTGCCAATCTATTAATACACGCGAAGATATAGAACATTATTTCTGCCAATTATTAATACACGCGAAGATTATTTATTAATACACGCGAAGATATAATTTATTAATACACGCGAAGATATAGAACATTATTTCTGCCATTTATTAATACACGCGAAGATATATTATTTCTGCCAATTTATTAATACACGCGAAGATATAATGAATTATTTCTGCCAATTTAGATACACGCATTATTGCACAATTAATACACATCGAATCAGCAATTTATAATACACGAACATATAATAAATTATTTCTGCCAATTTATTAATACACGCGAAGATATAGAAATTATTTCTGCCAATTTATTAATACACGCGAAGATATAGCAATTTATTAATACACGGCGCGGATAATTATTTCTGCCAATTTATTAATACACGCGAAGATATAATAAATTATTTCTGCCAATTTATTAATACACGCGAAGATATAGAAAATTATTTCTGCCAATTTATTAATACACGCGAAGATATAAATTATTTCTGCCAATTTATTAATACACGCGAAGATATAGAAAATTATTTCTGCCAATTTATTAATACAAAATTTATTAATACACGCGAAGATATAATAAATTATTTCTGCCAATTTAGTGATACACAAAGAAATAATGGATCATCTCTACCAGTTTATTAAACGAAACCAAACAGACATATTTACATCCAGGTTATTGATACACATGAAGATAATGAAAATTATTTCAAACAATGAATTAATACACATGGAGTTTATAAAATCGTACATAATCAGCAATTTATCAATACACATGAAGTTATTTATAAGTTATTGATACAAATGACGTTAATGAAATTCATTTCTATCCATTTAAACACATGAAGTTAATGACAAACCTAACATGAATTTATTTATATAAATATATTGATACACATTGAGTTAATGAAAATTATTTCTACCAGTGTATTAATGCATATGAAATTTAAAAAAAAAATTTCTGCAAAAAATATCGCCAAGAATATAGTCACTTACATATCATATGTATAAAGAAACAGATGTGGCATAAAACAACACACAAAGGTTGGTAGGTTATAAAAGAATAGCAAACCAACTAACATAGTTATAGCAATTAATGCACATGAAGTTAATGAAAAATCTAACATGAAATTATATCTTCCAAACAATTAATTAATCCATATGAAGTAAAACAAATTATATATATATATATATATATATATATTATATATATATGTGTGTGTGTGTGTGTGTGTGTGTGTGTGTGTCTGTGTGTGCGTGTGTGTGTGTGTGGTGTGTGTGTGTGGTTGTGTAAAGTATTGTCAGGAGAAAATTAAATATTCTATGAAAAACAAGGTCCACAAAATGTTTTTTTCTCCAAAGTTTGTTTAATTTCATTTTCGCGACATGTTTCAGATTTTAGTGTCATCTTCAGGCCTTTTTCTGTTATTTTCATATATATATATATATATATATATATATATATATATATGTGTGTGTGTGTGTGTGTGTGTGTGTGTTCATATCATATTCATACACACACACACACACACACACACACACACATATATATATATATATATATATATATATATATATATATATTACAAGCTTTGACATTAAATTACCTATAATGGATTATGTTCCATTGAAAACAAACCAATTAATCTAATACTCTGAGTAGATTTACGAATAATCGCATCAGTACGCCTGGGAAGGGAAGCATAGCTGTACATATACTAGTTCCCTTGGGCGCGTGGTCCTAATGGTTAGAGTCGTTGGAAATGGACACGTCGACCCGAAGTCAATTCCAGGATGAAGCTGTTGGCATTTCATATGGCGCTAATACTCTTGGGAATGGTATGAATCCAATTTTCATTTCAGCTATGGGCAAATAGCAGGGCAGACTGGCTAGGTAAACAATCTAGGAGAAGGAAAACTCTGAATTCAAACCTGTTAAACTCCGCTTAAGAAATTGACCTTGTGTCGCATCCTGCTCGTGCGGAGGGGTTGGTAAATATATATATATATATATATAGTTCAATGAGAAATCAAAACAAATAAAAGTTTTTGCTTTTATTTATTTAATTACGGGAACGGTATTACGACCAGCGGTTTCTTGCTGAAAGCATTCATCGGGTAATACGAAAAGTTCCTTTAAAAATGACAGAAATTGTGTAAATGGTCAAATGTGTGCGTTTTTTTTAACTGTATTCTCGTGTTTGCGTGTTTACGTGATGCGGAATTTTTTTTTTCTTCTACGTGTGCGTATTTTTGTTTGTGCGTATGTGTATGATGTCATGCGCGTTTGCATGGAAATGCGTGAAGGCTGTGATGATATGATTGTGTCCACGCGCGTGTATGCATATTTTTGTTTGTGCGTATGTATGTGATGTCGTGCGTGTACGCGTGGGAATGTATGAAGGCTGTGATGATATAATTGTCTCCACGCGCGTGTGTGCGTATAAATATGCGTATTTGTGTTTGGTATTCTTGGTTACGTATGTTATGAGCAAATTAATATAATGTATTTTTTAAAAGTATTTTTAAAATTATGCTGTTAATAATAATGAACATGTTATTTATTGCGTTGGTGGTGCAATGTGGACGTTACATTTGTATGATATTATTGTACAATGTATATAGGTAGAGGGAAAGATACTTACAGTTTGGCGGATCTGTTGTAGTGTTTACAAATTATATTACTATTTATATGTATATATATATATATATATATATATATATATATATATATATATATATATATATATATATATATATATAATTGGGTAGAAGAGGTGTGTGTGGGTTATGTATATGGATCGAAGTGTGATAGCAGGTGTTTATTTTCATGTCGGCATTTTGATAGGATTTCCGATCTTTTGTTTAGTAGGGTCTGTTGTGATGGATGAGTAATAATATAAAGTTTTTCTTGGAGACAAAGAAGGCATCTTTTAGATGTTTTGTTGTAAGCGGGTGCAACTTTCAGAATCTCCCAGCTCACATCTGGCGAAATGTCCATATCTTTCAAGTTCCATATATATATATATATATATATATATATATATATATATATATATATACTAGTTTCCTGTCTCTGTTGCTAAGCTCCCAATATTTTTCAACATTACGTGGAGTCTCCTGATGATTTATTCCCTTTAGTTCTGTCGACATTTACTCGAAGATATTTTAATTGTATACAGTCACTCCATCAAACTGGATTCCGCGTCTTATTTCTCTGGCATTCTGTTGCATAATATATCCATGTATTTATATAAGTGTACTAAACAGCAAGACTAGAATAAACATTTAGGAAGGCTGTAATAAATGAAGTGGCTAACACCAGGTTAGAAAATAGTACAAAGCCAAAAGAAGACAACAAATACATATAAAACAGAGTTCGCAGGTGAGTTATGATGTCCAAATCAAAGGAATAAATGCGTATGTCTATTAACTTATGTTTTATTATATATTATCTATTTAATATTTAATGTTCTGTATATGGAAAGAGATTTGGATAATACCTTCAAGATCACCTCAGAGACTGATTCTTCGGAACCAAAGTAGAATCTAGATTATCATATTCACTAAATACTGGGGAGGATTTTCGGGGTTATCCAGTGGTTTAGTAATCCTATCAAACATAATTTAATCTATTTCAGTATTTAATACCAAAAGTAGATGTTATATACGTTATTTTGTTTGTACATATGGCTGTTAATCATTGCGAACAGTACTGGAACTGATAAATAGAAGTGTATTTCACTCAAATATATTTACTTACGCAATCCCACCACCATAATCAGGATGCTATTCAAGGTAATATTCTCAGCAATATAGGTTTGTTTAAGTGTGTTTTGTCCTACGGCATATCAACCTCAGTGGGTCATTTAATGCCGATAAAGTTTTGAAATAAAGTCATTCTTAATGGATACTCAATGTTTTTTTATAAACACATTTTTCTATTTAACCCATAGATGGGACGCTAACAGGTACTACCATTCCGGGTAAGAGTGGACCAGGGAGCAATGGTGATGAAGAAAGCTCCACATTATCCAAAACTCCAAAACTGGAACCTCACCCTCAGATAGAGTTTAACGTCATTCCCAGGACATGTAGACCCTCAGCCACGCTTCTAGCACCCATATGATAAAAAAGGGCTGGGGCTTGCCATGAATGCAGTAGGGTTGGGAAAATCATATAGGTGCTAGGGATTGCCGTGACCAGCCAATTGATCGGATGGGGCCTCTCCGACCGCCTATCTAGCCCAAGAAAGGGCAATGGAGTATTACATGTCATGGACTGCTAAAACACCAGGGTTCCATCCTTAAGCATCACGGATCGCCAACCACAACCATCAGGTAGCCCCATCTGCAGAGGTGTTGCCTGTGCATTCTAACGCCCCAGCCGACAGTGCGGTCACAGCAATATAATCGTAGACATATGAAGAGATACAATTGATTAACATATCTAATGTTCTAGCTCAATATGGACTTTATCATTTAAGGCTTTTCGTAGGAATGAAAAAAAAAAGATGCGAAAGCCGTGTCTTAAGACTTTAGTTTCAGATGGTGAGTTCAAGATCTATATAATCCTTCGAGTTTCAGAAAAAAATACATTATACTTGTATTCAGTTCATTTATTAATTTTAATAAAGGGGAAGAATACTTGATAGAAAATCCAGAAATGTTATCACCCACCGGAATATATCTAACATTACAGACTTATGTCACGTGGAAGAGACCATATCAGAGGCTATATATATATATATATATATATATATATATATATATATATATATATATATATATATATATATATATATATATATATATATATATATATATATATATATATATATATATATATATATATAGATAGATAGATGATGAACAAGAAAGGGATATGAGATTTGGGTAATGAAGAGAATAAAACAACCTCACAAAGCTTAAGCTGAGCTGTGATTTTTGTGTGTTCCTCCTCTTCCTCGCTCTAACAATTGTTCATTACGGATATAGCTGTCGTCGATGACTACGTAATACAAGTTCAAAATCTCGTCAGGAACGTCTGAAATAATTTTGCTGTAATGCTCTTTCGAAAGACAGGAATCCATTCATATGCTACATACAACAGTCAGCAAATAAGCTCACTTGTAAAACTATAGTGGTTGTCTATAAAAAAATAAAGTTCAGACCAAGTAGGTTACAGAAACATGTGATTGTAAATCAAAGGTTAATTTGAACGTCAAAGGCCTTAAAATAGATAACATTTATAAAATAGATACATAAGATGTAAAGTGAACGCAAGTTATCTAATAATGAATGAAGGAAATGCAATCAAGCAGAATGAATTGAACACTAAAGTTAAAGAACGAATTTAGAAATATCAAGCAGAAAAAAAAGGAAAAGATATACAAATTACAAAAATTGAAATTTCAAGAGTGAACATATATTTAGAAGAACAACTGTTTGCAAAGGAACCATTGAAATATTTACAAAGGTGATCCATAAATTTCAAATATCAGAAGAAATAAATTGGAGCATCGGAAAAGCAAAACAATGAAGTCAAGGAAAAAAGTCGATAAGTGATGTGAATAGAATATATGAAAAATGTTAAGTAAGAATAGAAAAAGATATCCACATTGTTGATTGCATCAGAGTATTAACAAACTAGATATTGTATTATATATATATATATATATATATATATATATATATATATATATATATATATATATAAATTTCTGGTACAAGCAAATTTAAATAATACTTTAAGGTAATCATTATGATCACCTATATAGGTGGATACGAAGGAAAAGAGTGAAAAAAAATTGTTTTATTTGAAAAACAAGGGCCCTTTCGTCCGGTTGCTCATCAAGGTTTATACAGCCGGAGACGACTAAAAGTCAAATTGTAAATACATATGGGTATATATATGGGAGGGTTTTTAGGGAAAAGAAGAAAAAAATTAACTTTATTCTTTTAAGTCCCATTAAGTGACACCAGGCCCAGACACTCGCCAATAAAATAAGCGAGTGCCTAGGTCTGATTTCTGCACAAGGTAGGACGAAAAAAATTAATAATTACGGCCTCAAGGACCTGTAAATGGGTTTCGTCCTAGCCCTGTGCAAAATAGAGAATTGGTGATCATTATAACTAGACCGGCAAGCGCTCATGTTGATTAGATGTTCGCAAATCGAAGACTCGCTGCTCTGCGATAACCCGGATGTTATGGGTTTGTGTTCGCGTATTACTCGGGGTATGTGCT